>JAWWLV010000179.1:13509759-13538401 GCA_035041135.1 Platyrinchus mystaceus
GGTTGTTAACTTTGAGTCTCCTCCTTGGAATGCCGCCCCTTTTAGGTTTGAGCTTAAGGTGGAAGTTAAGTTTACAGTGCACAAGACGATGATCAGTCTGGCATTCTGCACTAGGCATCACACGGGTATGGCGAACATCACGAATATCTCTCTGACGGACCAAATTATATATGTACATAATTAAAAATATTACAAACACTTATTAACTGTCTACTCTGGTGATTGTGTTGAGTTTTGTAAGGCAAATTTCATAGAAGAAATAAAAATCAGAATATTGAGATACTGATTGTCAAAAAAGCAAAATTTTAGCTAGCTCTTAGTCATATGGAATTGTAAAAGAGGGGGGAAGAGACAGAAGATGCTTTCCCAGAGAGGGAATTTAACGGTTGAGCCTGTTCAATTGTGGGATCAGGCAAGATTAGAGCACGTCTCTTTGGAGAATGACAGAAAGTAATCCTAAATGATGTGGGAACACACCCTTTCGTACATTTAGCTTTGTCTTCTCTCCTGAGGAATCTAGCTACAGTATTCTTCTGATTAATAAATACTGACTTTGAAAAGACAGCTAGATGGTCTGCAAATACTTTCTGAGACAAAGGATGACATCTGTGACAGAGGTCTATACTCATTCTGTCAAAGAGGGAATATGTTCTGCCAATGAGAGAAAACACGGATCTTAAGCTAGAGAACAACAGAATTATGCATTTTGCCCTTTCAAAAAGGAGTCATAAATTTATCAATTTGAAAGACTACACATCAAAAAGGAGACTGAAGAATGGAAAGCATCTAATAAATGCACAACAGCATGTTACTTCAGTCATACACTAAAGAATTTCACACTGTTTGATGGTAGAACATTGACTGCTTAAATCATGATTCAGTGTAACAACTCCTAAGTTTTGATAAGCTTAACAGCAGATAGAGTACAACAGATACGTTTTTTAGTACATAAAATTGAATCGAATTGAGAAAAATGAGCCAAATAAATACTGCTAGAAGATAAAAACTGCTTATAAAAATAGAATTTTACATACACAATATAAAACTGGAAGAAAATGGCTATTGAAAGTTTGTATGACTCCTGGTGTATAACTGTTCAGCTGGAGGGTAGATATTTGACTGTTCACCAGAACACACAAAAAGTAACAGGCAATAAAACCAAATATACCACACAGCATGACATGTTACACCAGACAGGCTGCTCATGCACTTCAACAAATATATATTTGACAGTACTTTTCAACTCCCAGAAATATATCCAATGTCCCTCTAAGATATTGACACATTGTTCTTTACTTTAAGAGTACAGGTTATTATTCATAAGAACTGGGTATTTATTTTTCTAACTCAGCCAGTTCATATTCACTCTCCTTACTCAGTCTTCTTGCAATATGGTATGTGAAGACTGGAAAACTGAGATTCATGCAATAGGGCTAGAATTGTGGTGTAAACTTGTTTATTGTGTAAAGAGTTGTATGCCTGGGAACTCGGAGCATGGGCTGGGACAGAACAGCACTGAAAATAATGAAAAAAATTCTGTGCATTTCCAGACACTATGGATTATGTTATAAAAAGGCAGCTATGTGTGAAAGGCCTGGGCAAAATAGAAAGTGAGTGATCATATGAAATATAACACATTCTGAAATAAGAGAAGCAGAGACAAGAGAATGAAATTTAAAAAAGTGAAACAAGAAAAGATTCCTACACATATAGACATAGACATATCTGTATAGCCCACATTAATACACAGATATATGATAAAAGAATACTAACATCTTTGTTAAAACTTTTTACAGGCCTGGAGTATAATTTTCTGACACACTATGTTTCCCCTATAACTATTTTTTCCATTTTTTCCTAAAAAACAAACAAGCAGACAACAAAAAAAACCCAACAACAAAACCAAAACCCCCCAAAACAAAAAAAAAACCCACCAAAACCAAAAAACCCCCCAAAACCAAACCAAAACAAAACAGAAAACTAGAAGAAACCCCAGCCAACCTCCAAGAAGTCCCCACTGACAAAAAACCAAAATCAAAACACAAAAACAAACAACCATCCAAAGGTTGGCATCAAACATTGTACTATGCCTGCCACATGTCCATCTGCACATCTGTAATAATCTGGCTGTGCAGTGAGCTGCTGAAAATATGAGCAAACAAACCAATGCAAAGCCTCAACATATCCAATAAAGCACCACACATCCTGATGGTCAAATTTGTCTGCAAAAGACCTGTGTGTTTAACAGTGATCCAACAGCTACTTCCCACATTCTTGAGGACTGCAGTTTGAAAGCCACTGTTTCAAAGAGTGGAGATTCAAGAAGTCCGGAAAGAGAAAGAAGAAATTATTCATCTTCAGATGGTGGTAGAAAAGTCAAAATTAGTCTATAACAGACACACTTAGGCTTAAATTAGAAAAGCAGTCTGAAAAATAGCAGCAATAATACACATTACCTTGTGATGTGACTGATACACTACGACATTTCCACAGCATTAAAAAAGGAGTCTGAAAAAACAGCATTTAGACAAAATAATCCATGTGCACCATCACTGCTCTTTCAACTGCTTCTCACTTTTCAGATAATTTTGTTTTGAATGTCTTCATACACTACTTATGCCCTCTTCCATCGACAACAAATTTTTATCTATTTAACTAATGTTAGTATGGCTAACATTTAGAAAATTTCTCTAAAGATGTAGAGCTGGTGAGATGGCATGTCGAATCACATGTTCATTTTTGAGATCCTCACTACAAGAAAGACATTGAGGGGCTGGAGCGTGTCCAGAAGGGCAAGGGAGCTGGGGAAGGGTCTGGAGCACAAGTCTGATGAGGAGTGGATGGGGGAGCTGGGGGTGTTTAACCTGGAGAAAAAGAGGCTAAGGGGTGACCTTATCACTCTCTACAACTACCTGAGAAGACGTTGGCATAAGCCAGGTGGGGGTCAGTCTCTTCTCCCAGGCAACTAGTGACAGGAGGAAAGAAAACGGCCACAAGCTGAGCCAGGGGAGGTTTAGATTACATATGAGGAAAAATTTCTTCACCAGAAGTATTGTCAAGCACAGGAACAGGCTGCCCAGGGAAGTAGTGGAGTCAACATTCCTGCAGGTATTTGAAAAACATGTGACACTGAGGGACATGGATTAGTGGTGGACTTGGCAGTACTGGGATAATGGCTGGTCTCAAAGGCTTTTTCCAATCTAAAAAACTCTGTGATTCAAAAGCCCTTGGACAGATACAGGTATTGGACAACGTATCTCCTCCCAAACAGAATCTGACCCCCAGCAACATTTTCTTGAAGACAGTTATTAGCCAATGTAATTACTTTAAGAGTAACACATATAGTGTCAGTATAGTGATAACTATGTTGTTCCTATTTCCACTGTGTATAGGAGAAAACCAAGTTGAACAGAAAAGGGTATGAAGCTAGGATATAGCAAGGATAATATGAATACAGGCAGTGATAGTACTTATTTTACAACCTTCAGCTTGTGCACACTTCTTACCTAATTATGCCTGAGTACATTTGTAGATGAGTGTTTAAGACAGCTCTGGGAATAACATTTGCTGTTAAAGGCTTTGCAGTGATCAGCAGAAGTGCAAGCACTGTATTTTGTCAAGGAGAAATGAATCTTCAGAGGAAGAGAAGGCTGGACATCCATGGAAGAAGGTGCAAAGAGGGCTCATGCAATTTATTCAAGGTCCAGATTACCCTTCCAGATGTGCAGTAATACAGAACAGAATCACATACATATTTGCAAAGTATAGTTTAAGCCACTGTCAAGATGTAACCCTATGAGACTTGTTAAAAAAAATAAGACAGAAATACATGGTTTTATACATAATCTGTGTGTATTTACTTTACTTTGCTGAACCTTGGAATAGATATAATAGTTTTCTTAAAATTGCTGAGTTAAAGTATATTACTGAAAGTATCTTTAAAGATCTAAAATATATCCAAAGACGACAATAAGACTTGATGCAGTGACTGACAGACTGCACTGACTGTTTCCTGTTGTGCCAATTGTTGCTTAGGTCTCACATCACAGCATGAAGCTACATCCAGCATGTGCTGCAGCAAATCTATGCAATCAGGGAAGGACAGACTGTCAGCCTCAATTTTCCATTTTTCTGTTTTTGTCAGCATGTATCACTTCACAGCTCAACATAAATTAACTTTAACACAAGATTTTGTGTCTGTTAACATAACATTTAATATGTTCCAATGCAGTTATATTGTTCTACTCTGGAAAACACAGTCAGAGAAAAGTGATGTAACTAGCCATTAATTTCATGATGACTAATGAAACTGAGGTTGTTCATATAAATCAATACAACTGGATGCTGAGAGTGAGTACAGCTGACAGGGAGCAATGAAGATAATTTAAAAAGGTTCCATACTGTGAATCATCACAAGCTAGCTTGAAAAATAACGAAGGAACTACTTTCAGGGAACTTGTTTTGTAGATCCTTCCTGTTAAATATCTGAAGTAAGTAGTGCATATTCTTGTACAACACCTAGAAATGAGTTTTGATGGGGGAAAGAAAAAATTATCTGTAATTTCTTAAAATATTGACACCTACATTGCATCGGCGAGATGTTGGTAGCTGAATGGTTACACAAGCCTTCTTAGAATAATAACATTTCTAGTATTAATTAG
Source organism: Platyrinchus mystaceus (assembly GCA_035041135.1). NCBI lineage: Eukaryota > Metazoa > Chordata > Aves > Passeriformes > Tyrannidae > Platyrinchus > Platyrinchus mystaceus. The sequence goes on from JAWWLV010000179.1 coordinate 13,514,421, forward strand.
CTGTCCTGTATAATGAACAGAATGAAACTTCATAAAATTAGCTGAGTGTATTCACCTAAGGAACTCTTTAAACAATAATTAGCATGATGAAATGCAAACAAAAAATATTAGTTCCTAAGGGTTTGAAAAATATTTGGAAGTATTTCTCCAGTGTACTTCAGATTCAGATCCATTCCCTTAAAAATAAAGGCCACTTTCTTAGGAACTCTACAGCAAAACAGTTTAGCACAGTAGAACCTTTTTTCTCTGACAAAATCTGGAATTTTTATCTAACTGGATCAGAAAATATTGAAGGCCGTATGCCAATTAGAGCATGCCTAATTATTAGTACTACAAATTAATAAAATGCCAGATTTAAAATATAAATGCAGTTCCAACGGAATAAAAATGCACAGCCATGGTAAAGTAACAACATCTAAGTTGCTTAGTGGGCATTAATTTTCCTTTTGGCTGCTTAATATAAACATGGAAGCTTTTCCCTTTTATGTGGTTACGTAAGAATGCAATAGCTTACCTAATAACTTCATTCAGGACACATTGTTCAAAAGAAACTAAAAGCTGAAATAATGAAGAAATTATGACTTAAAAAACTTTTTTTTTTTTTTTTTAATTGGCTAGATAAAGAACTGGCAAGCACTGAGACAACACTCATTTAGAAGACAAAAATTCCTCTGATTTTGTGTCAGGTACTAATTTTTCCAAATAGCAGATCCTTTAATATTGAAGAAAACACTCTTTGTTTGCAAATTGGGATATAACCAGTAGTCCGAGTATAAGGTCAACCAAAGCTGTATATTGGGAGCTACGTGGTTCAATAACCAAGTCTATTTGTATGTCAGCTGTTTCTTTTCATTACAGTTTCTGCTGTCATAGCAATAACAATTTTGGATACACAACGTATTACATTTTCTTCATGCAGGCTTAAAAATCATATTAAATACATGCTTGCCAATAAATGAAAGGCAATGTTTATGAGAATTATCTGTGATAAGGCTTGTGAGGAAGAAAAAAGTCCCTGATAAATTGTGGGTATGACATTACTCATAATTGTTCAAAAATTTTAGATGACGCTGCATGTATTCATCTACACACATTTAATAAACTCATGCTTGCAATCTTAAGTGAAAGTTGTCTTACTGATGATAGTGACAGTCACAGAGAAACACATCTTAAGTCAGACAACCACTGGAAGTTTCAGGTTTTGGTACCTTCACTCACTGACAAAGCTTCAAATCTGCAGTCTAAAAATGGTACCATGAAAAGTCTATTTGATCAACACTTAGGTCTTTCAGAAAATCCTTTGTGTTGTTACAGAAAAATTCCTTCTTTTCAACAGATAAATCAGACTAAAATTGTGCTTTATTGTCTGTAAAAACAATCTTCCTCAGAATGTTGAAGCAGCCTGTTCTGTTATCAGGTAAAATTCTTAAAAAAATTAGGCATATTTTAGTTCATGGAAAGGTCCAAACAGTCAAAACACCATTCAAATGAATATGGTATGCATACAGATCTATGACAGAGAAGGTAAGAAAAAGAGAAAAGAATAAAGCTAGTTGAAGGTTTGGAGACCTCAAAGTTTCTCTCTTCTGTTTTCCAGTTTCCAAGAGCTTTACACCAAAGTCATTCCCAAAGCCTACAAGAAGACTGAAATTCCAAGAAATGAAATCCCCAAACTGCAAGACCTCTTCTTCAGTCTTCCAAACTTTAGTGCAAGCTAGGAAGACGACGTTTAATTTTTATGTAACAGGTTCAGCAAAAGAAGCCCCAGCTTATCCATCTTCTTGTTTTCTTGGAAACTGAGTGTATTTCTGTATTAGGGAATGGCATTATCACATGCCATTAATATAATTAAAGGTTTTAATTTCCTTTAACGAAAACCTTTCATTAGGATGGCAAGCTAGGAATTTAGTTTTAAACTGTAATTACAGGCACATCACTAAGACACGGTCCCCTTTTGTCTAAGAATTCCTTTAATGCCAATTAAATTGTTTTAAATAAATATTGCCTTTCTGGGATGTCTATGTAAATCAAAGTAACCTTTTCTGCTATTCCCATCTAAAAAACTAAATAAAACAAACCAGATTTAATTTTATTGGCAAAAACTACACCAAAAGCTTTAAGAACGGTATACAAATTAGCAGGAGACAAGTCATAACTATGTCATAAACAGATGGCCCCTGTAAGGGTTGGGAAATAGTACAGTAAGCAACAGACTGTTGTTTAATTCATCCAATCATGTTCAATATATATCCTGTGTATCAAAGTATATCTTGGTTGCAATTTTAAACTCAGTAAATGAGAAACAGAGGTCTAAATTACACTAGGTACAAATTCCCTCTATCTTTCTAATAGCCATAAGTAACATCATAACATATAGAAAATAGTACAGGCAAGATGATTAAGAGTTTTAAGAAAATTACACTGTAAATCTGATAAAAATTGCTTATAATGTGAAGTTTTCTTCATTATTTCAAAAGCAACAAATTAATCCATATTTCTATAATACCACTAAATTTATGACTGCATGACTTGGTTAAGAGAGAATGAACATAGATTAACTTTTTGCTGGTATAATGAAGTGGTTTTCAAACAGTTTTTTGTGAACTGCAGGAATCTGCAATGCTTCTGAAGGCTTCATGGAAGACTCAAATGGCATACAGTAATCTATGCATACTTCTACAACATCCATATTTCCATTACAAAATTTTTAGAGATCCAGAAATCAAAAAAGGCTGAACCCCAGTAGTAAGAATCAATATGTACATTGATGTAGGTATATGTAAAAGAAAAGTGCATATTTCAGATTTAAAGCAGCAAATACATAACAATATACGCTTAAAAATGCTTAATTCTAAACAAGGGCAGGCATTTACTAAATGCACATATGTGTAAATATATGAGCCAAATCTGCATGGACATCTTAAGGTTAACAATGCACCTAAAGAATCAACTGCTTCATCACTTGGCTCAAAATTTCTAAAAATTTAAAAGAAACACTCCTTGCCACCATGCCTTCCACAGACATCCAACTCCTTTTTTCAAAAGATTTAATAGTAAGATAAAAATGTGAACACTACATTTACAAAGACAGACACTCATTGGGAGATTAAAGTCCGGGATCCTGCGACATTGAATGAAATCATCAGTCTTTTAGAATGAGATGCTGTAATATCTTTGTCTATTCTGGGTGTTGCAAGTCAGCTGTAAAACTAAAATTAACTTACAGGCCTGGACATGCCCAGAGAAATGATCTGGAACAAATTCATACCAGGTTTTATAGCAAAATCAACATCTTGAATGCAGTTAAAAAGTACCTAAAAATTAGAGCATATTCTGGAGTACATATAGAAAAGTTTTGCAGAGAATCCAATGAAGCAGCAGGCAGCAATATTCTGTTCTGTCCCGAATTTTACAACAGGTTTCAGACATAGCTACAAGAAGGGGCATGTGTGTGGCCAGTCTTCGCGAACGAAGATCTGGGAAAGGTGTTTTTACCTTTCAAGCCTGCGCAGTGGATTTTTTAGGTGAGACACAGCCTGCGCTGAACTGAGCCCACCCTTTAATCCTAAGGTTCTAAGAGAAGGTGTTATTTACTGTCAATGACAATTAAACCTATTGTCCCACCACCTCTTTGTGGAAAACTGCTTAGCTATAAAACTGAAGTTTGTCATCTGACACATAGTTACCATCTTCTTTTACTGTGGAGTCAGAATTTGGAGTCAAGGAATATACTTTGATCTGTATCTGCAAACATACATTAACTCCCCAAAAGCATAATTAATAAAAATAGCCTCATGTCCCCCCCTAAAGTGTGCAATTCTTTTCAGAAGAACTGGTGCTGACAGATTAGGAACAGCTTGTAGTATCCTCTTGGCCATTCACAAAGTGCAATTTTTGGTATTTGGTTTCCCCCAGAGTCCTGCCTTACATGATTTTTAGCACTGAATTGTACCCACAGCATTCTTAAAGAAAATTAAGATGAAACAGAGGATGTTGCATTGAAACCCATGCTCACATTTTATGCAGCTCTAAGTGTTACACTTGTGAGATAATTTTGCTCTTTTCTGTCTGCAACAGTCAGTAGAAGGTGTGTGAAGGCAGGAACTTCCTTTTGTTTGAGGATACTTTAGAGGAAACACAGGCAATGGATGAGTCAAATATTAGGTGCCTGTGTGGGAAAGGTTGCAAAATATGGGAAGCTGGATGAATCCCTGTCATTCTACTTCTTGTTCTTTTTTTTCTTACTCTCAAATTACCTTTGGTCTTTAAGCTGCTACTACCATTTCTATTTAGGGCCTGCTCTGCTTAGTACCAGTAGGGTGCTAATGGTGGAGCTGATTGAAGGGGAGTTTGCTAATCCAGGGGGAAGCTGCACAAGTGCAGCATCAGTTAAAACATCAAAATCAGTCATTAACACTGAAGGATATTGTAAGGATACTGAAAACCTTCCAAGCATTCTACAAAATTACTTAATGTTTTGGTATAATAAGCTAGGTGAAAGGGGAAGAAGAGGTGGACTGTAAAGAGCTCCCCAAATAGGAAAGAAAACACTCAGCAGGAATATAGTGACTTTCCCTGTCTAGACAGTGAGTGAACTACAATTAAGCCTTAGGTGCTATAGTAATGTTCTTAACATCTGCTTTTCTTTCAAAATTTGTTCATCTTTTTTTCTGGTTAGGCAAGTTGTGGGTGGTGGTGGAATTCTGGTATTAGAAATGCTACCTGTTGCTTATTTCGTTCATTTTTACTTCCCTTAAACTGTATTACAGACCTTTGTAGGAAGATTTGTGAAACCCTCAGCAAATTTGTTGTTGGGGCAAAGGAATTCATAGGAGTAAAAATCAGTTGGCAGTAGGCTATTGCCTGAGAGAGGGGAAGGAGCTTGTGCAATACATAACCTGTTGAAAACTGCTTTGCTGGAAGCTGGGAGAGAGATATTTTTTCGTGTTCTGGTCGAGATCTGTGTGCTTTGCAGAAGCAATGAAGTGTTTGGTGATTCACAGGTGACATGTTCCTTCTAATGATGACAATAATTATTTCCAAGACTATTTATGTGTTTTTGTGTATGTGAGTGAAGAAAGCTATAGGTAAAAATGAGATAATAATGAAAGTGAACGTTCAGCGTGCTGAAGGGTGTCTTTGCAGTAAGTATAACCATCAAGAAAAATTTCAAATACTTCAAAGAGGAGCTGTGCAAGGCGTCTCTGTAGGGTATCTGTGGTGAATTCTTAGATCACTGAAATCTATCCATTTGTTTGGCTTTACAAGAGAGAAAGCTGTTATCACTTTTCTTTTTTTTTTTAATCCAGTGTAATAACATGAGGAAAAAACTGCACTTAGTGTTACCTTGTCAGTGTGATCTCTTTGTGTCTGAATGTGCCCTGTTCAGTTCTGAGGAGCTTTAAACAAGTGGGAATTTCAGTATCACAATTGATTATCTCCGAGTGACACAATACTTGAAATAAGTATAGATTACAAAGAACAGTTCACATACCCTGGAGGAAAACAATAGTTTTTCAGTTTAATGGGGGAGTGGGTTTATGATGTTCAGTGTGTTCCCATTAAGAAGCACTACAGAGTTGTAAATTTCTGTCCGATAAATAAGACACTGAAGAGGAGTCTAAGTCACAGTATCCGAAATACCAGTTCATTAATATGAATAAGTAAAATGTTCCATGACAAATGCCATAATGAAATCTTTCCTTTTAGGTACCAGGAAACCAAAACAGTATTGTCACCCTGTTTGTCACGGATGTGCCTCACACCTACGATTTCTTGCCCATGGTGAAGTGTCTTGCCCAAATTATAGCGCTACATATCAGAAACACCAAATCTGTGTTCTTAAGAAAACTGTTGGGAACACAGGCAAACGTGTAAAAAAATTATATCACTACAGAAATGTACTGGAATTCTAAACACAGTTTGAAAAAGAAAAAATATTATCATCCCAACAGTGCCATTTTCAGGGACTTTTTATTTCTCAATACAAACACATTTCAAATGTTAGAAACAAGGATAATCACAGATTATATGGTGCCTGTAAGGAATCCTTTTACTGTGTCACTGGCATGCTAGTTGTTCTAGCTGATTATGTTATATCAAGTGGGGTCCTGTGTAGGATCAAAACAAGTTGGAGCCACAGCAGTTGGAGTGAAAGACGCTGCTGCAGCTTATCAAGAGTTTTTTTCACAACTGTCATTTGGCAAATTGATTTGAGACAACAGGTGTTCTTTTATTTGTTATTAAACCTTTAGGTCTTATATTGGTATCTTTTTGCCTATCCAGTAGCATTATAATATTTTTTTTTTTTATAGAAGAAGCACAACTTTCTTGGGTTCTGTAAAAAGATAGTTTTTAAATAAAATAATACTTCTTGTGTATTTCCTGATATTTATTTGTAGAATCCACTTGAGCTCTCTCCAACTTTCACGCTCTCGTGTTTCAAATTTTATGGGTATTATTAAAAGCTACAAACATTTTACTTTAAAATTTAAGCTAGCTGCTTTATTTGGTCTTGCTGGGCAGGAATTTCTCTGTTCATTCTCTGTTAAAGCAATCTTTTCAACAGTTGTGGCTTGGTGTTTTCTTTTTTTTTTAATTTTCAGTTTTTAATCGGTTACTCTAGGAATTGTGATTATAAGCAAGAATTTATAGCATTGGTCTTGAACTGTAAATAGCTGTGCATATGGTTGTCTATGTTTAATGAAAATCTCTTTTAAAGACTATGAGGATATTTTTGCCAATAAAATTAAGTGTATTTGTAATTGCTTGCATGAAGGTGCCTGTCGTACAGAAATACGTACTCAATTTCATGCAACCAGGATAGTTCTTTTGATATTGATTAAATTATTCACAGAGCAAGAGGTGTAACTACAGCTACAAGAAAATTCTGCAGCAAATTAAAACCCTTTAAGTCAGGTAGAGAAAAGAAGAGAACCAGAAGAAATCGTCAGTTAAAAATTTGTAGACTAAATAAGCCACTAATTTTTGATAGTAGGAGCATATATCACTAGAACAAAGGGCCATGATGGCTCCCACATCTCATGAATAATCTCTTGACTTAAATTAAATACAAGTTAATTGGCTGATTTACAAGAAATTTGGAGAATTTTAGAGGATTTCTAGAAATTCTGAGTTTCCCTGACCTTAAAGTTTTTGTTAATGAATCAGTCTTTACAGGGTTAGTGATTGAAGTGCTAGTGCCAAAAGTGCTGGTACTTAGTAAAGATAACATATTCAGGCACCTGTAAAAGGAATGTATCAAATTGCTCATACATAATTAGTAATAAAATTGTGCCTTTTCAATTTCAGAAGTTTTAAAATATTATTTGCTTTTCACAAATAATGATGCTAGTGATTTTAAAGTTTAGGAAAAGACTGTTGTGTCTAGATACCAGCTATACTGCTGCTAAATATGTATTTTTTGTTCTTTTTTTTGACAGTCTTGTTAAACATGGGGATGTGTGCTTGGATGCAGATGAATGTCCATGTTCATGGAAAGGAAAGGAATATTTTCCGGGTGACAAAGTAATTTCTTCCTGTCATACCTGGTAAGCAGAGGTCTATTTAAGTGATTATTTCATTTTAGTTGTTTATTTGTAGATTGATTTTTCCTTCATGTATTTTAATCATAAATTTCACAGCAGATTATGGTAAATAATCTACTTTGATTTTGTATTTACATTTCTTCAAAGATGTATTAAAATGACATTGGCTTAGGGTTTGTTTTTTCAAAGAGCTTTTACATAAAAAATAATAGCTGTTTGGAATTTTCTTATTTTTTAAAAAAAGCTTGATTTAGAAAAAATTTTGGGTTTTTTTTTTGTTTTCAAGGTCATCTAAACTAGTATTCAATGGGTAATGTTCCTAAAGTAGAGGAAAAGTACTTATATAACATCTTAGTGACACTTGTTAGAGCTTTTTATTTATTCATTTTCACATTTAGTGTTGAATCTGAGCAGTCTAAGAACCAAAATGTAACCCTGTAGCCATAAGTATACACCCACTTCAATGATAATTTAAGGAGAGTACTGAGCAACGTCATGTATTGAGCATAGTAGCAGATAAATTGATTGCTAATTTTGCCTATGTGGATAACTGTTTAATCAATTGGTTTTAAAAGGAGGTGTTCCAATAGGCAAGGTTTGGTAGGATCACTCAAATACATGCAGAAACCTATTCCTTTTACTATCCAGTGCTGTAAATGCAGCATATAGATACATGTATGTTACTCTATGAAGTTTTCTTGAGCACTCAGTAGAATGTGTTATGTTATTTTAATAAGCTTCACCAGAGTATCACAATATTCCATATCTGCATGATCCTGAAACAAACTTTTTTCCTGATGGTCTCCACAGCTGAATGTTGCAAGCTGGCACTAAGCAGTGCTATTTGTCTTACCAGAGCCTCAGAAAAATCAGCTGTCAAGCACTGAGATACTGTGGTAGTGGTGTAGCCTCCAGCTTCCCTGCAGAGCAGTTCCTTCCTTTAGTCCCCTTCTTGTAGCTCACCAGGAACACTTAACTGAGGTCACCTGGTGAACTACTGCTCCTGGCCTGCACAGCTTAGTGTAGCCTGGCACAGTGAAGGCTTCTCCAGTCAGCACTAGTCACTGCCTTGTCTGGATGTCATTGCCCCCTCCAGCCTTGTGCTGACTGCCTACCTCTGCCTCTCGTCAGGTCCTCAGTATCTGCTCTAGAAGAGATTTGTAGCCCTTTGGTCGACTGGTGAAGCGACTTACAAGCCATCTCCACTGGGCAGGCAGGTAAAGCGACCGGGTTGTTCACCCCCTTATTTCCAAAGGCCTCTCCATTTGGACCTGGTGTGGGATTGCTTGCATCAGAAAGAATTTATTATATCCCATTTAATCTGTACGAGACTTCACCAAAGGCAGCTGCAGTGCAGGCAGAAAGACACTGGATATTTAGCCTTCTCTTTTTTTTTTTTTCCCCAGGCCAGGCTCATTAATTCATGTACAGATCTTTAAGGCTGTCATGGTTTTTCTAGTCTTCCACGTCCAGAAGCAAAGATAGATTAAGTGATAATAGCTTTTTGGCAATCAGTTGTCTGCTGACAGATGGGAGTCTGCAACAAGCTCTGCTTCATACAAAGCATATGAAGTTTTTGAGTCTGCTGTATGTGTATGCAGGGGTGTATCCGATATTTTAAGGGAAATGTTCAAAGCATGAGAATACTTCTGTGCAAACAAACCCCTTTAGACACTCATAGCAGTTATAATTTAGTGGTTTTTTAGTGCAGAGTATTAGTATACATTGATATTAAATATCATCTTACTCATATATGATATAGTATTAACAACATAACTATTAATCTGATTTATCTATTGAACAGTAAAATGATAAATAAAATAATTTCTTAAGTTGGCAAAACTACCATTGAAGTGCCAGGAAATTTCAGCCCAAGCTCTGGGGTTTTACTGAACTGTGGTTCTAGGTTTTCCAAATTTTGTTTTCAGTGCAAGTGCCTGAAATTTTTAGCATGTGCTGTCAAGGTTCTAACACAAAAGGTTCTAATGGTGAGGGTATCACAGCATTTTGGTGCTGTGCTGTGCTGTGCAAGGTAAGATGGGTGTTGCAGTGCTGCTTTGCTGTCATATGATGAGACCATTGAGCAACTGCTGGTTAGTGTCCGTGGGCTGCTGAATTGGGCCTTCTGTTCTTAAACAAATACTTCTTGAAAATGTGCTTTTTTAAAAAGCTCGAAGAAGTTTGGAAGATGCTGATAGTTCTGCTTTTCTGAGTAGGGCTCTCTAGATTCTGATAACTAAATGTTAGTTCACTTAGTATGAAACAAGCCTGGTGCAGAGGACTTTGAAGACATTGTGTACCTCTTAATCCCTTCCTTCTGACTGTAAACATGTTAAGACTTCTGAAAAAAGGAAATTGTGACAAGGAGGTCCCTATTCTTTACATGTTAAGAAATGTTTCCGCATGAGTCCTTAACAGATCGGCATGTGGAGGAGGATTTGAATAGGCCAAGAGTAAAATTAAATCTAATATCTCACAGAGAACAGGAGAAGCAACACTTAGTCTTTCAATCCAAATATAATTCCTTCCATCTGCCTCTCTCTTGATCAGCTTGATTAGGTTCCTGCCTTAGGTACTGCTTTGAGGTGTTAGGGTTGGCTGGACAAGTTCTGTTGCTGTCTCCTCGTGCTTTGGTACAGCAAACACTTCATATATCATACTTTTAATTTATTTTAACCATATGCTTAGTGTATTTATATATGTACCTTTACAAAACACAAGCTCTGGGGCCAAATCAATGACAAGATAAGCAGAGTCTTCAAAAATCTGGACAAAGATTCCATGTTGGTGCAAGTTACCTGATAAAGGGACAGGAGGAAGACGATACTAGTAGTTGGAGCTGCCTAGATTTTCTAGATATTTGCTGCTCTTTTGAAAACAGTGGTGTTCTGACCCTGTGATAGCAATATGAACAGAAAAGAAAAAGCTATAATGACAAAAAGTTTTACTGAGAAAACACTTCATACTGCTTGGTGTTTCAGCATAGGAGATGCCAAATGTTAGCAATTTATCCAGTATTTCCATAAGTCATATTAATACTTTAGGTGTAAAATATGAAACATTCATTTAATGAGGAAATGGAAAGTCAGTTGTTTTAGAAAAGTAAACTTAGGTACTGTAATTATACCACATGCTATATTCAGTTTAACCTATATTTTTAAATATACCTATAGTAAAGATATACTGGGACACCAGTATATATATATATAGTTCTCTTTATCAAGAGAAGTTTTTTAAGTATCCAGATCATTTAGAAACATAAAAATAACATTTTAGAGATTACTTGTGGATACAGGAAATAAAATTGTATCCACTATTTATAAAACTTATGTAGTTTCTGAAAATGTTATTTGGAATGCAAGAGGGTGAGGCAGAAAGAGGCATAATATCCAACGCTGCAAAGGCTCTTAAAAAGCAAAGGGAATTCAGGAAGGTCTGAATAATCACTTAGTATATGTGTGATGAAAGCCCTTCGATGCTTAAGGTGGCCATAGATGGAACTTGAACTATTCTGGAAGACACTAAGATATTAGACTAGGATTTGGGGGTGACAATGTGTAAACATCAGGAAAAAAAAATAAATCCAACAACCCAAAACATGGTTCTTTCAAGGAATCTAAACAACAAAATAATATTACTGGAATGTTTCCTCTGTAATTCTGTGAAATTCTCATTAAAGCAGAGAATGCATAAAGACTGGAGTAACAGGACACGTTAATTTTTTATTCTAGGATTCAGCCTGTTTAGAAAAAAATTGTTCAGTGAAAAGCTGAAAAAAAATGCTTTGTCCTTGTGGCACATTATTGATGTGCCAGTAGAGAATAAGTTGTATTACTTTGGGTGGTACTTTTTTGTCTTGTTTTGATGTCTGTATTTTCTGGAGCCCATAAATTCTAGCAGAATAAGAAGCACAGACAGTATGAGTTCCATATGTACATTTTTTTCCAGAGAATCAATTTATGTATGCTGCTTTTAGACAACATTTCAAAATGCTTCTGTCCACACTCATCACACTTGCATGGCTTTTATTTTTTTGCTTCTCAGTGTAATAGCTGTAATAGTTTTTCTGGGCTTGCAGCTGATATTACCATTATTGGTCATACATTTTTCAGCATTTGCCAGCACGGATCATTTCAGTGCACCTTCCATCCTTGCCCATCAATGTGTACTGCCTATGGGGACCGGCATTACAGAACATTTGATGGACTAACTTTTGACTTTGTTGGAACTTGTAAGGTTTACCTGGTTAAGGTGAGATTTTTTTTTTTGTAAAGCCTCTCTAAAACTGGATTTAGAACTACCTCTTAAAATCTACCATTCTACTTATTTCCTATTTGTACATTCTATTGAGTCCTGCACATTGTTTTTTCGTTTTTGATGTTGTCTAGAATTTGAATCATACATAGTATAATAAATCTACACTGAGGTTTCTGCTAGTTGAACTTCGTATATATGCATATATACATATTTATATTAGTATATTTAAAAGTGGCCTTTTTTTTTTTCAGGGTACTTCTTCAACTAGTCTTTCTGTTATTATAGAGAATATTGACTGCTTTAGTAATGGAATCATTTGCAGAAAAAACATTTTCATTAATGTTGGAAAATCTTTTTTAGTATTTGATGATGAAACAGGAAATCCAGTAAGTTTCAGTTTTTACCACTGATGAAAAAGTATTGTATGTACTTCTATGGGTGTTTCTTCCTTTCATTACCAAAAACTTACTGTGCCACTTTAGTAGCAAAGGTGCAAATGTCTTTACTGTGAATGCTGATGATATCTGTATTGTTTAATGGAAACATTAAATTTAATCTTGTCTGTATTTGACAAAAGTATTAGTTGAGATATTGTAGCTCTTTTGTTTAGACTTGATTCCTGTTTAACATCTTAGGAAAAATCCAGGTGTTTTGAAGTCAGTGGGAATTTTGCTTTTAATTCCACTAGAACTAAGTGTTTAGTCTGGTCTGGAATGTATAAGAGGAATATTTCTATACAGTTAAAAAAGCCCTCAAATTACAGCCCCTGGTCTACTCCATAGCCTGAATGTAATTTTTGTTTTGGCCAAACTGCAAATTCTATTGCTGTAAGCATTTAGTGTTCTAGTAATTTTAGTATAAATAGTACTATTTACAGTTTATAGATTGAATATTTAAAGGAAGTAGAATCTCTTTGTTTGAGGTATTGTGTAGTTAAACCAGACATCTTAGTCTATGCTACAAATAAGTTGCAATCTGATTGTTATTGGATGGAGAGACGAGAGCTTTCTGTAAATAAGATTGTAATCTATGGACATATTTAGACAATTCCATATTTCAAGAGGTTGTTCCATGCGTCTTTATTACCTATCCATACTAAAAAAAGGCATGTGGCTGAGACTGAATTAGGTATAATTGAGGGGAAAATCATAATCAGGAACCTTAAAACTAGTCTTACGCCTCCCAGATGAACCATTAACATTTCAACCTTCACTCCGATTGCCGTTCCCCATCCTGTATATTTGTTACTCAACTTTTAAAATAATAAAGTCATAAAAATACAACACAGTTCACAATCAAAGTCCAGACCCCTTTTGCTTGAGCGTTTGTCCCTGTGTGTTCTTCTGTCTGCTTTTGGACTTATGTCTGAGAACCATGTAGTTCATTTCATTTTGGCATTTCAATTCCTGTCAAGTGAACATGAAGACATTGCTTCCATTATAAGCTCCCTTGTTTTATTTTGAACAGAGCTTATCTAGTTACGTAGATGACCTACAAAAAATGCAGTTATGGAAAGCTGGATTTTTCACTGTTGTTCATTTTCCTGATGAACATATCACCATTCTTTGGGATCAGAGAACAACAGTTCACGTCCAGATGGGTCATCGGTGGCAGGTAGGTGGAAGTCAACACTCTTATGGTTATTTCTTTGAGGTGTTTATGTAAATCTTGTTAAATAAGACATCATCATTATTCAGAGAATAGAGAATGTGTCAGAAATCAAGAAGAGAAACATTCAAACTACCTTGTCAATTACAGTATTCATTCTCATTTATCTTTTTTATTTTTAGTTACTCTTTACAGCTGCTGTAACAACAGAAACAAATATCTTTGGGGAAAAATTCTCCTTCAGTACTCATTCCTTATGTGACTGGAGTAGGTGTTATTTTGCTGAAGCGAAAGAAAAACACATAAGTGCCTAACAGCTCACTTCTCTGAAAAAAAAGATCAGCTCCTTTCTCAAAAGCTTGAGAAAGGAAATAATGTGGCATTGCCAAAATAAAAATATTCTCCATAGCTTTATTATCACAAGAAGCTCAATTGTTTTGACTCAAATTTAGCTGAAGAAGGATCAATACCTGACAAATTTATAATTAACTGAAGACAAATGTTTTGAAAATTGTTTTTTTGGGGGGGAGTAGCATTTTTTCATGTGAAAATGTTTTTATATATGTATATATATATATATGTGTGTGTATTTTTTTTTTCCCAGGGTGAATTGACTGGATTGTGTGGAAATTTTGATTTGAAGACAGTAAATGAATTGAGGACTCCAGATAATTTTGAATTAACAAACTCACAAGAGTTTGGAAACAGCTGGACAGCTGTAGAGGTACATAGTAAAAAGAATGTGTTTGCTGGTAGATTTTTTGCTGTTATGTCATATAATTTATCTAGAATGAAATCAGAAATTCGTTCCTGGAAGTATCAGTCAGGCAGCAATGCAAATGACAATATCAAGGGTTCTTACAGATGCCATAAGCTGTTAAGGAAAAGAAAATAATCACCTTTTTTGTGCCTACACAGTGCAATAGTGTAAGGAAAAATGCTGTACAATATTCTGAACATTTTTGAAGATATTTGAACAGTAAAGTAGTATTTTTTTTGCGTAATAGAAGAATTGTGGGTTCACTTTAGACTGTGTTTTCAGTGTAGCTGATCTTTCATAGCTGGGAAATATTTAACTGTGCAGCCCTAGCAATGGAAAGCAAAAAAATTCTTTCCATGTGCTGTAAAGTTAAAAATTGAATTTTTTTTTTTAATGCCATGTGTCTAGTGGTGTTCATAAAAAATGTCCCTTCCTAGTAGTTAAAAATATCTGATTTTTGATACTTCTGATGTATGTTGTCCAAGTGACCCTTGTTATTTATGTAAGTGAGACTGCTCAGGTGTAAGAACTGCAGGTTGGGACTGCCTGGCAGCTCCGGTTAGACCTATATGTACATGTGTGTTTTTCTGCTGTTTTCAGATAAACAAAATGTTTTTTCAGCTTGTATAATTTTCCTTTTCTTCAGATTAGCATCACCTTTTAATTCTGTATCTTAGTCCTGCTTTAGTTTCACAAGCAATACATTTGTTTCATGGTTTACATTTCCTAAAAAAAAAAAAAAAGCTGCAGAACTATGCTTTGCAAGTTCAGACACAAAGAGGTTCTGAAAAAGGTTTCTCACCTTAATTTTGCTTTCTGTTTAAGTGTGTTGACAGCTCTGACATTCGAAATCCATGCAGTTTGAATCCCCTTAGAGAGCCATTTGCCAAGAAGGAATGTGGAATACTATTAAGTGAAACATTTGAAGCTTGCCATCCAGTGGTGAGTTGCGGTCATGTATAGAAACAAGTGAAAGTGAACATATCAGTAGAGAAAAATGTTGCTTTTAAACTTGAAGCACTTGAAATCTTCATGTTGTCTTACATTACATAATAATTTTGACTAGCAAAAGAGAACACAAAGAAGGTCTAACCCATACTTACTCTGATTCTAAAATGTGAATGTTTAACTGGACTGTCTGCACTTAGCTGATGTAGACAGGAAGTGACTTTGGCACCAATTTAGTCTTCTACGATATGGGTAGTCCTAGTAGTCTCCTTTGTAAATAATGCAGACAAAAATACACCCATTTTGAGGTTTTTTTTTGTAATTGCAAGCATTATTTGCCTTATTTTCCTCAAATGTAGTATATAGCACACACATTTTTCACACATATATAAATAAATTGACATTTAGGTAGGCAATATCAGATGTGAAGAACTCATTCCTAGGGAAAAAAAGAAAAGGCATATATCTTCTCACTCAGGCAACCACCTAAGGAAGTAAATGAGCCACTCAACATGTTGTGGCAGTCAATCAGCTCAGGTTCAGCTGGAGCATGGGGGAGAAGCTCTTTTCCAGTGCTAAGTCTTACATGGAAAATTACACATCCCAGGAAGTTCAGGTATTGAGATAGTGTGCATGGCTTAAAAGCTTGAAAATACTGTAAGGGCAAAATGACAAATTCTCTTGGGAAATTGTCTGATAATATAAAGAGAATGAACCACTCTCACATGAAGAGTTGTCCATCTACTTTGTTATTTCTTACATTTTATGTGTATCTAACTTTCTCAGCACTTCTGAAGTTTATCGATTTGTGATCAGCTTAGAAAGTCTGTTATTTCACAAGTTTCTCTCTAGTTTATTAGGGCTTAAATATTACAAAACCGTACAAAACACAAGCTCACATCAGCATCTTAACTTGCCTGTTCTTAATGGCTTATTGATTTAATTCTAAAGTGCTGGACAAGATGATGTGTTCTTATCAACCTTTCTTCTTTCTTTCAGGAAGCATTTAAAGTAAAAAGTTTATTTCTTCAAAGTTTGATATATTGACTTCTGAAAGAGGCATAGCTTTGTATCAAGGTGTTGGTTGGCAGTGTCTATATGAATATTTTTGATAAGTGATATTTTTGTTTCCAGATTGATGTCACCTGGTTTTATTCCAACTGCTTGACAGATACATGTGGTTGTAACCAAGGAGGTGACTGTGAGTGTTTCTGTACAAGTGTATCAGCATATGCCCATCAGTGCTGCCAGCATGGAGTTGCAGTAGACTGGAGGTCTCCTAGAGTGTGTCGTAAGTTTATTTAAACCAGCATTTCCCATAGCTGCCACTGCTTGCATTCACAAGAGACAGATGTGAAAAATCAATCACATCAGGGTACCTGGGCCATGAACTGAATCACTAAGCCACACTGGTAGGAAGATGAGTTGGTGCCTCTCACTCTGATTTTGTTTTGGTGGATTATGTTCTTCTTGCTGTATCTGTGAGCGGTACTTCTCTATTTTTAATTCCTTGCCCTATGATGTGAAAGGAAAAGCAATGGGAAGTCTATATTAGGGTACAGCATGCATCCCCCAAACCAAAGGTACAAAGTTAACAGCTCAATTTCTGTTTTCAGCAGGACTTTATTTCTTATTAAGGTCTAGGAAACATAGCTGACTTACTAGAGCCACCAGATCAAGTGTGAATTATAAAGGTCTTCTGAAGGAAATCAATAGGTTTTAAGCATTACCTTAGTATCCTTATCCAACAATGCTTAGAAGTTGTAAAACAGTCTAAGGCCTTTTTCTATGGCACCTAGTGGAAATGCCTAACAGGAGACAGTCAGTTCCCAAAAGATGTGATAAAAAAGGGCAGGATATAAAGAATGGGAGGAAACAAGCAGTTTTCTAACTTTGCAGTTGCACAGAGAGAATATGCAGCTCGCTCAGAGCCACACAGCAAATTGGCCACAGAGTGAAAGGATTACTCCAAAATTTTGGTAGAAATGGTTTGTGTGTTTTAGTGAGAGCATGGAAAAACAACGAACCTCAGTCTTAGCCACTAGAGGTCACAAAAAGACAACAGTATATATGTAAGCTTAGTATTTCCTGCTAGAAGCAATGCTTTCTTTAAATCAGTGTAGTTTAAACTAGTATTTTACCTAAAACAGTGAAGAAAATATTTGGCAATAATTTTTTAATAAATGTTTGTGTATGATCTCATTTGGCCAAGCATTTGGCTTACATCTTAATTGTAAAGGGTAATAGAAAACCAGTTTATCTGCAGAATGCCTGTTAACTGCATTTATTTTCTTTTTTTTTTTTAGCATATGATTGTGAATATTTCAACAAAGGTAAGTCCTAAAGGAGTTGATAAAATGTCACTAGAATCATCGGTTTCTTTATATAAATCTTAGGACTTCATATAGAAATAATCGTGTTAATGAAAACACTTGTGAATATTTTATTTTTTTATATAGCTGAGATTATGTTATACTGGTTTATTTTTCTTTTTCAAAGGCTTTTAATGTCATAATATTTTTTTTTATTCCTGGACCCTTCCCAAGAATATATGTTTAGCTAATTTTCTTTTCAGTGATAGACCACGATTAAACAACTAAATCATTAAGTAATTAGTAGACTATTTAACAAAATAGTACTAGGGGCACTACTTGCTGAAGACATAATGCAGTTCCAAGCTAATTGCCACTGGGTCTGTTAAATCACTGATGGTCTCCTGTGCAGCCTCCAGAGGGAGATAGCTGTTAAGGTATGACAACTTTTTGTCCCCAAATGGGGACTGACTCTCCATTTAGGTATGTCTGGCCTAGCCTTAAGTTCCCAAGCAGCAAGCATTGCTGCTGCATGAGAGTGGCTGTCAGCAAGGGGTGCAAAACTTGTACAAGGTGCTGGAGCACACCTTGAATCTGCACTGGCTGCTGTACTGCCCTGTTAGTAGTTAGTAGTTAGTACTGTTAGACTATTTTAAAGTTACATTGCCAGTGTCTGCATAGTTAGACGTGGCATGCAAGCCAGCTTGACATGAGGAATGGTCAGGACTCCTGCTATTTATTCTATAACTCTTTTTATCAAGCTCATGTAGAAGTCCATCTATCCACATGTCGTGTGGTATTTTGGTCTTCTGTTAGACTCGATTTTGCAGCAGCTCACCCCCAGAAACATCTCAGAGAGGGACCAAGTTTAAATTAGAAGAGACCTATGCAGTTTTCCAGGCCCAAACAACATGGCCAAGAAATCTGCATTTTCTTGTACACTGACTGCTGAAAAGATTTTGAGCGGGGTCAAATTGCTAATGCATGGGAATTTCATCTAGATCACTATCTAAGCCTCTAAATTAATTTAAATAAAGGACAGTTGAACGTAAGAGGTGATTGAAGTTTTACATTTCCTGTTTGTTTTTTGTTTTGTTTTGTTTTGTAAATGAAATACATCTAGTCTGATACTAGACAATCTTAGTGCAGTTTTAACATTGAAAGTACAGTGCCTCTAACATTTGTGGTAATAGTCAAGCTAGATGATAACACATACTTTTAAGGTGTGTTATTAGTTTTATTCGTTACTGAGCTCTCACTGACAGAAATTAGTTGAAATAGTGGAGAGTATGTGCATGTCACCAACCTTGTAATAAGTGTGTTTATCACATACTTATTACTTTGTACCTCACTACTGTTTGCTAATCCAACTCATCAGTATTCAACATACAGTGTTTCAGAGCTGCCAGTGGGGAAAAAATCATCTCCATGCTGAAGATTTTCTTGTCTACCTCACTTATAGCATGACCTAGAATTACTTAGTTTTGGAGAGAGGAAGGTTAAGAAATCATCTTAGACCAGAGAGATGTTTTGTCTGTGTAACTTTGTCATGAATCCAGAGTGACACAGGTCCAGTCCTACTAGAAAGCAGAATATATGGTCTTTGAAAAGGGAAAATTCTCAGCTGGTGGTTGTGGTCTCTCAGGTTTTGAATGGGCCTGAGATATGAGACTTAAAGATATAATAATATTTCTAGAACACTGGACGTTTTAAGTAGTAATTTAAAAAATGTTTTTTATCTCCCTGTGCTGAGAGTGACGAGGTGTCATTGTACATTTTTAGCTGAGCATGGACTTCTGTCCAAACTGGTTACTTTTTTAAAGCTTTAGAATCTAAAACTGTGGTTGTAGTGCAGCCTCCTTAGGATTTCAAAATTCTTAATAATTGTTAAGATTAGTGAGAACCAGAATATGAGGGCAGGCTGCAAATTGCAGTCCAAGCTTTGAACCTCTTTGAGCAGATTTCAAAGGTCAGTGGTATTAGCTGCGACTCTTAGCTGAGAAGTTCTGGGACACTTCTATCTCAGATGTATCCTTACCTGGCTTGTGAGTAAAATTGTAATGAGGATTGTGAGTAAAATTGTAATTGCTCAGGTGTGGTCTAAAATGCCTGATTGTAACAGAGAACTTTACAAAAACAGTTTAAACTTGTAAAAATAAACTTTAAAATATTTTTCTGCAGTGAAATTGGATCTAAATGAGAAGGTGTGACATTTTAGGATTTTTGAAATCATAACTTTGCATGCTTTTGGCATTTCTTACTTGTAGGTAAAATATGACCATTCCTTTTATTATGATGCCAATTTCTTCCTGTCTTAATTCCCAGTGGTTATGTTTATATCTCCACTCTTTGATACTCGATGACAACAAACTTTTATTCCCTGCAATATCTCACACTTTAGACACTTCTTTAGAGGTTTTAAAGAATAGTAAGAAGTGTATAATCAGTTTGACCATACAAATAAACAATTTAGAGGGATCCTAGTGTGGTCTACAGACACACTGTTTACTTCTAAGTCAAATAACGGAGGGGGTCAGCTAACCGTAATAAAGTAACTATGAAACCAAAGCAGATGAGAGGGAGGAAAAAGGAAAGCTAATCACGAGTCTTAAAAATTGAAAGTAGGTATTCCTGACAGTTTTAAGAACAGGTATTTTCTAAGAGAGTTTGACTTTATTTTCATTGTCATTATAGTTTAGTCCATGGCACCTAGAGCTATTTTCAGAGTAGTGAGTTGTGTTTTTAATTATGTGCTGTCCTAATGTTTAGAGCTCAAGTATTTGTGACACTTGACATGAAAGATAGAAAGATAATTGTGATTTTTCTCTCAACAGCTCTGGGAAAGGGCCCATACAAACTGGTCAGCTATTTGGATGGAAAATTTCTGATGGCAGTGAAATTGATGGATGGTGGTGTTTTCCCAGTGAGAGAAGAAGATACTCTTCCTGGACATCTAGTGAGCTTTATGCTGACTTCTGGACTTTATAAACCCAAAGCATATGGTAAAGTCACAGTAACCTAGCATCTTAATTAAGACAGAGCAAATTCTGCCCTTGAATACGAGCCTATGTTTAAGAATAGACCTGGGTCAAAAAAATCTTTTCTTTATCTGCCAGCTGAATGTGCACTTCAATGTCTGCCAAAATTTTCATTTGGTTGGTTTTAGTTGGATGGTCATAGCTTTGTAAACAGATACCTTTAGTTGAAAAGCAACAGCCTCCCCCAACCTTTAGAAGCACCAAACTGGTATTGTAGCCCAGTGTTCCAGATATGTGTTGCTCCCTTTACCTTTCTTCTGCCAAAACTGGGACATGGGAAAGAATGGCAGAGAACTGTTGCAAGAAAAGTGCTCCCTGCTTCACTGTCTGCCACCATTGCTCGTTGTCTGCCCACTTGTACAGAGATGCCCACTGGCACTAACCTGAGCTCTTTAAGGCTGAGTACTACAAATTTGTCTCCTTCAGGAGACTTAGGTCTGACTTAGGTTTCCCCTAGAGGAGCATGGTGCTTATTCAGCAGACAAAAGATGTCTTGCACACCTTCAGACAGGTGGAGAAAACTTAGAGGAGTATTTTCAGCTTTTGTGACATTAATTAAATGCTAGAGTTTTCTGCATACACAACTTTAATGCCCACAGAGCACTTGAGTCTCAGTAGAGTTTTACTGCCCAGAGTCTCCTGATCAGCTCTTTGAACAGCCTGAAGGTGGCTGTCTTTGTGTAATCAAAAGATTATGGGTCAGTTGAAAGAATGACAAGCATTTGATTACTAATACTGCTGTCTGTAGAACTGACACAAGAACTCATGTAACAGAATATCTAGGGCCAGATTTCTTTTATTAGTCATAGTTTTGAGGCACTTGTACATTGCATTCCGTTTATGTTTGGAAAACAGAAGGTCAGTCCTACTGTTTTACTCCATATAGAAATCTCTTGCTCAAAATTTAACCTGGCAAATAGAATTTGTGCCTTATAGTCCAACTTGAACAAATGGAATTTCATCATTTGGTCATGGAGGAGTTGTATGATCAATATGATATACCATTCATAGAAAATTCTGGATTCTTTAGTACCTCAGCAAAATGCAGGTCTTTTGTCAGCTTCAGGCCATTTGTGGACAGTGGCGAGTTTTGGGCATTGATGCACTGTTTGGCTACATAGCAGGTGTTAAAAGTCACGCTGACAGTCCATTGTTACTTATCTAATAGCTTCCTGCTACAGACAAACAATAAAAAGACATTTGCTAGTACTGCTAGGTTTTTCAGGTCACTTGAAGTTCTAATGCTCAGAAAACAAGGTGGTCTTCCAGAAGTGTTATGCCAGAATGTGATAATGTATCCTTTCAATAGGGATAATTTGTTTTCCATACATTCTTTTTTTTTTTTTCCCCTTGAATAATTCTGCCCAGTCCTGGAGTGTTAGTTGATTTTACAGTAGTTTAATGACTGTTTTCAAGAGAATAGCAGAGTTTACAGCAAAATAGAATGAAGCATGAGTGAGCAACAGATGCCTGTAACAGGCTCAAGGTCTGATGCTCTGCAGTTGGTTGTACAGAGGCTGCTTGAAATCAGCAGTGCTGATTGCAGGGTAAGGTATCATGAGGGGACATTTGCCAGAAAACAGGCTTTGCTGTAACATCCTTAGAGGAAGGGGTAGGGAGCTGAATGCAAAATATGTTTTTTTAATTTGTTTTTAATGAAAGGCTGAGCTCTTAAGCTATAAATTCCTGATGGCAAATGTTACTTTTAAAGCTAGTCAGATGAAGTTTAAGTTTCATTAAATAAATGGTTTAGCAAAGACTGTAAATTAAGTTCTGCTTGACTGCAGGGCTATATTCCTTTATCCTGGTGTGGGCAAATGTCTTAATCTGCTCGTGTTCCTCCTGAAATCTGTAGAGTATTTAAAAAAGTAAATACCCATCACAATCTAGCACTCTGAAATCCATACATAGTGTATTTTCTTCCAAGATCCAGGCCATTTTCACTGGAAAGGCCAAAATCAGTTTTCATTCCTCGCACTACTAATATCAGTATTGGTACATCAGAATGAGCTTATTTTATTATGCATATATCAAAGAGTAAATGAGTTATGTGTATTTTGTTTTGTTTTTCAGATTCCAACTTGATTTCATTTGAAACAGCTGAGAGACCAAACTATTTTCTTCAGTTGGTCTCCAATAATACTCTTGTTCTTTCTAAATGGAAAAAAACTGAAGAGTTTCACAACAGATCTACATTTGTCATTCACAAGAATACATGGCTTTCAGGATACAGTTCCTTTGAGTCATTTGCAAAACCAGGATATTTCATCCACATTTCAGCTTCTTCAGTTAAGCTTTTGAAGTACCATCATTCAGAGGAGTTCAGACTGTCAACTCTTTTTAAACTTGTAGGTAGGTGATTAAAATTTAATTTTATGACCAGCAGTTTGCTCCCTGCGAAAATCCAGCCTAAATGGTATTGATATTTTTGGAGGTTATGAGACTGCTTACTTCTCCCCTACCTCACAGGGAGCTGTGGGTACTTCATGATGTGCGGGCTTAAAATGTAAAAAGATTCTAAAATCCCTGAGCATTGTAATGACAAGACTGTTTTCTTGTGAAAAGCCAGTAAATAGCTTAACATACAATTTTGTTTTGTTTGCCAACTGGTTTTGGAAATACGTATCCTGGTGTATAGTTTGTGGGCAATACTGACCTTTTAGATGGTAACAAAATTCTAAAGGAGTAGAAAATTCATGCTCATAAATAATGGATTAATGAAGGAAATAGAAAAGATAGGAATGGATCTCTAAAAGTTATGGTTTGTGGATGACATTTTCTCCTCCTTTCCCTTTGCCTGCTGCCAAGAGAGAGATTTCTGTACAGTACATTCTCCTTGCAAGCTTTATGGCCTCCTCAGAAGTCATGTTTCCCCTGAAAAACACCTCGACTTTTATCTACTGCCCACTCAGAGATGCTCTGCCTTTTGTGATGCTAACCCCTAGTGTTTAAGCTATCATCTAGTTGGAGGTATTCACCTTTTCTTGAGGATCTAGATGTCCATTTCCCTGATGTTTCTTGAGCAGCTACAGCTCTTGAATACAAACCGCAGGCTGCTGTGAGAGCATTTCCACCTATTTGAGAGATTTCCAAAATAGTTCCATTCCACTGAGACTTTAGGATGAGAAATGAAGAAGATACTCCTAGGGCCATTCACAGGAGCTGGCTGCAGAAGTTGCTCCTACAAGAACTGATGAAAAAACATAGAAAAATCATTAATCAATCAAGGTCTTTCTTTTTTAGATTATTAGAGAAAAGAAATAATTGGAATAACTGTCTTTACATATTCCTAAACACTTGGGAACCATGTGCTGAAATGAAGATGGCCTTACAGGTCAAGAAAAAGATGTGAGAAGTTATATTGACCTATAAAAGAAAGCAAAGCAGATTATTCAAGAAACCAGTGTTTGCTTTAGCTTCTGCTTGACTTGACGTATCAGACACATCAAACATATTCATATCACTTTATGAAATTTATTGACAACCACTACTTGCTGAATCCACTGACTTT
>JAWWLV010000179.1:13538501-13564794 GCA_035041135.1 Platyrinchus mystaceus
AGGAGCTGGCTGCAGAAGTTGCTCCTACAAGAACTGATGAAAAAACATAGAAAAATCATTAATCAATCAAGGTCTTTTTTAGATTATTAGGGAAAAGAAATAATTGGAATAACTGTCTTTACATATTCCTAAACACTTGGAAACCATGTGCTGAAATGAAGATGACCTTACAGGTCAAGAAAAAGATGTGAGAAGTTATATTGACCTATAAAAGAAAGGAAAGTAGATTATTCAAGAAACCATTGTTTGCTTTAGCTTCTGCTTGACTTGACATATCAGACACATCAAACATATTCATATCACTTTATGAAATTTATTGACAACCACTACTTGCTGAATCCACTGACTTTTGTGTGCTATATAAACTTCCAAGATCACTGCAAGTGTTTATTTTTATGTTCTAAAGCTTTTTATTGTGCTGTAGTTTTAAGTGGATTAGCAATTTGTTTATTTGGCTAACAGGAGTTTTTAATAAGTATTCCTGGCAGTACCATTTTTAAAAATAGTTTCTTAATTCTCTGACACTGAAATTGTTTTACAAACACAGGAAGAAAATGAAATATTATATCAAATGAGGCATGGCCTGGCCATGTTTTACAGTGACCATGTTGAATCTTGGCACAGACAAACCTGAAACAGCCTCTGACTTCTATGATAGAAGAGGCCAACTGTATGCCTCGTGGAGATTCTTGTTATCAAAACATTGAATTAAAGTGTTAATGGTGTCATTGTGAATCTGCCCGTGTTTTGCAGTACATTATGCTGACAGCCTAATGCAGCTGTTGACTGGCACACTCCAACTTCAGAAAAATGACAGATTTTGTCATTGCTGAATGCCTGTTGCCTCTTGACAAACGCTTGTAATCACAAAGCTGCTGAGGTTTTTAGACAGCAGAATTATAGAGCTAATGCTATTACCAGGATGTTCGTACAGAATTTCAAGCAAGGAACTTTTTTGGACATAACAAAAATATCTCCTCTGTCTTTTATCTTTGAGGGAGGAATGAAGAAGGTTAAAACATGTTCCAATTCTCAGTGGTCGTCCATTAACACAGAATGGTATGTCTTCTCAAGTGTGAAGTCTTTACCCTCCAGTCATTATACCAAAAAATCCTATCTATGCCAATGGAAAACTAAAACAATTTACCTCAGCAAGTGGGATCAGATCAAATGATCAAGAGGTATTTCATTAATCGCCACATCCGAGGGCTTGGGTTTCAGAGATAAGCAGAGAAACATAGGGCTCGAATCTTTCTCCAGTGTACTTTCACAAGGGCCAGGCTGCTGATGTAGGGTAATTACATGGTCTAAAAATACAGCAGCATTTGTTTAAGTTAATGGAAAAGTTACACCAGCTCCAGAGTGCGCAGGCAAAAGCGTATTGAGTTTCCTGCTGACTATTGTAAATGCTTTACATATTAGATCAGAAACTCTGGAACAGCTATTCCTGCAGAATCAGAGGACAAATATCGGGAGCAGAATAATAAGCCCAGTAAATCCCTTGGCCAGAAACTTCCTCATGAGACTTCTTCATGCTCTGTGACGCACATTCAAAAGGAAGAATTTTAAATGACCTGATCACCACAGCAATAGATACATATCTGTTTAAAGTCAGCTGACGAGTCACTTTTTCCAGTTTCATCACAATAAATATTGTTGCATTGGAATACTTTGGCTATAAATTGCGCTATAGAGTAGCTCATGGGTTAAGGCTGTGAAGTGTTTTCCATGAGAAGTCACTTCAGCTTTTAAATTGGGTTATTTTCATTATGCTTAGATTTGCCTGCTGTCCTGTTCCCACAAACATTTGAGGAAATTGAGTTGATAACTGAATTTTAATATCTAGCCTATTCTTACTCACAAGAAAATACATTTTCACATTGAATTCAGGAATTTTTACTGACAAATGGGTTGGTATGCAATCAGTCAAAAGAAAGAAGGCACGTGGCCTACCAGATGGACGAGCACAGAGGTGTCATGTAAGAGTGATCAATTCACATTTGAAATTGTTGGGGAATCAGTGTATGTAGGGAACTGATGATCTTTTTATGGATATAGCTGCAGTTTTCTTACCTCTTTTTAAAATCATGTGCTCAAGCTAGTTACCTTCTATCTTTCATATAATTATCACCCCTTTTAAATCACTATGGGTTATTTTTATGTATGTTATAAAAATGTGACTTGCCCTATACAAATTTTGCAACAAAGTTCTTAACAATGTTAGTTATGTGCTTTAATAGCTAACTTGCTGTAAATATAGGGCCTGTTTTAGAGAGTTTTCAGCTAAAGTTAAAAACTCAAGATACAGGCACACCACACAGAGGTATTTTCAATGTTTGTTTGATACAGAGCATTTTTGGTTCCTTTTAATGCTTGCATCCTAATTAACTGGATCACATTGGGAAGCATAGTACAAAATTGAAAATTTAATAAATTTTAATGAAAAACTTTTTTTTTTCTTGCAAAACCATCTTTCCACCTTAAGCCAGATTTATACACGATAACATTGACTATTTTAACTTCTACTTACTCTTATCCTGTTCCATGCGTAGAATTTTCTAGAATGTCACTTATTATGAGTTGCTGTGAGAAAATTTGAGCTCATGTGTTTTGTTGGCCCAAAAGATCATGATATGGGCCCTGGGACTGGATAATGCTGAGCAACTGCTGTTCAACCTGCAAATCCAGGGTGTGTCACTGAGCACATCTGCTTGGTAGCTCTTAAAATCAGACTGAGGTTACTGTAGAATAATGTTTTACCTCCCATTTCTAACTGAATGCATAGGAGGAGATTACACAGTTAACATTGTAATGGTAAACTGAACCATAAGTATTTGAGAGGTAGACAATTACATTTTTCTTTCCATGATGTTTTGGCTGGGCACGAAGTTTAATTTTTCCAGTGATATTTGCTTACATTTCTTGTTGAAGAAACTTAGAAGTCATGAGCAGAGTTTGCTGGTAGTTTGTGTATGTTAAGTGGATAGATAGGATTTCATGTTTCTAAACTTGTAACTGAGGAGATAGGCAATCTAAGTTACTAAGCAGAGTTTTGCTACCGTTATAAATAGAACTAATTCTAAAGCAATTTTTGTACCTATTAATTTTTTTTTTAATTTGGGGAAAAAGTATCAAAACAGAAAAAAGTATCAGGTCAAAGTGAAAATCCAAGTACTTAATTTTTTTCATTATTTTTTTAAACCCTTGTTTTAAATACCACCTTTCATTAACATTAGAACTCTTCAGTTTTTAGGGTTTACTTTTAAGTAAATAGCCATTTTTGGGGACATAACATGCATAATATACAGATTCTAACAATGGCAAATTTTGTCTTTGTAAGGTAAAAGCATAGAAAAGCAAGGTGGTCTGGACTTGTGAACACTAGGCATTGTCAACACCAAAGAAGTGACCAAGCTACTAGGAAAGGTGGTTGAGACTCAACAGAATGCCAGTCTGTCAGTGATAAAAAATTAAAATCTTCATTAAATGGTAGCAACTGTTCTTGTTATCACAGTACTATTTTTGAAAGCCACAGAGAAAAAAAATCCTTAGTTACAGGGAAGAAAACACTTCTCTGATGTCCAAGAAAGTGAGAAAGCAATGGAGTTGGGGAATATCTTTTAATATATTGTTTTTGGCAGTGTGTATACCTGCATTCATTACAAAAGCTTTCTGCTGCACTATAGTATGTTGATATGCTCAGCTCCTGCTAGGTAGGAGAACTGCGAGCTCAGCTGGTGTGTCAACAGCAGCAACTGCCACCCAGGACATAATTCCCCATTTTGTGGAGGACTGCTTTGTCACCACACAGAAGACAAATGCTGGTAGACTTCACTAGGAGACACATGGATATTTTCAAATGCCATGACGAATCCTTTTGAGGAACACATGCCTGATATCAGAAGCTTGATTCATTGTGTGTAAACTGTGTATCATTCTTTTGTTGTGAGTGAACTTTACTGTTGCATAGGGTACAGTAATCTCATATTAATGGTTGCTGGAGGGGGAATTTAAGTATAAAAAAAATGGGAAGCATGTGGTGGAGGTGGCTGATTAGCATCCTGTCTAGCACAAAGAATTCATGCCATGACACTGACAAAATCCAGAGTTTCTGTGCTGTGGTGGTTTCAGTCATGGGAGTTGCAGTATTGTAGTAACAACAAAGCTGAGGCTGGTCTGATGTGGAAGGTAATGTCTAAAATCAATACAGAGACTGAAGGGAATATTTCCCTTAGTTTAGGGAGGCAGGTGCTTGAATGACTTTAAAGCACATTGTTACTGCTTTTCCTTATACATTAAAGATTAAATGATTGTGGGTATTGGGGTCACAGTTAATATACAGATTATATACTGAAAAATATACTGAAAAAAAGCAAAATAACCTATTATTTAGCTGGGTATAAATGTACTTTATTGTTCTCTTAGCTTATTCTTGACTTTATGTTAGTTCAGACCATGGCTCTGTGCCTCTGTTTCTCCTCCCCTGCATTTTCTGTCTAATCTCTACTTCATCTTAACTTTTTAAGCAGGAACTGCATCCTCATAGAATCATAGAATATCCAGAGTTGGAAGGGACATGGACACACAAGGATCATCGAAGTCCAACTCCTAGTTCTTCACAGGACAACCCCAAGAGTCACATCGTGTGCCTGAGAGCATTGTCCAAACACTTGAACTCTGTCAGGCTTGGTGCTGTGACCACTGCCCTGGGGAGCCTGTTCCAGTACCCAACCACCCTCTGGGTGAAGAACCTTTTCCCAGTATTTAACATAGATGTCCTTTGACACAGCTTCAGGCCATTCCCTTGGATCCTGTCACTGGTCACCGCAGAGAAGAGATCAGTGCCTGCCCTCCTTCTTCCCCTCGCAATGAGGTCTCCCCTCAGCTTCCTCTTCTCCAGGCTGAACAGACCAAGTGACCTCAGCTGTTCCTCGTACGGCTTCCTCTCAAGGCCCTTCTCCATCTTCACTGCCCTCCTCTGGATGCTCTCTAATCTTTTATTATGGTGCCCAAAACTGCACACTGGTCTTAGGGTGAGGCCGTACCAGTGCAGAGCAGGGAGGTTGTTTTTGTGCCGTTTTTTGTTTTGTTTCATTTTACAGTGGCTTGTGCAGTGTTAGGTCCTTGGGATGCTTAGGCATTTCAGAAGTGATGTTTACAATAGTAAAAACTTTAAATATGATAAATGACTGAACTGATGTTCTCCTAATGCTTGAAAGGCATTTTCTAATAATTCATAACAAAGCACAGATTTCACTATACCTCATGGGTTTACTGAGAAAACTTTCAGAGATAATGGAAAACAATGCAATATCTTCAACTCTTGCTGTGGGGATTTGGTGTGCTCTGTAATGTAATTTACACACTAATACATGCTAATACAGCTTGGACTGGCATACTCAATTCTCTAAAATCCCTTGACTGGAAAACAAAATGTCAACTGGTTCTACAGTTCTTTGAAAGCAATTTTTATGACCAGGTTCATGAATTCATCTGTTGTCCATGGTTCTTTCTACAGAAGTAGGGGCAAAATTTGCAGACAAGCATGACTTCATTCTTGACTCAAAGCAATGTTTATGAACCACTCAACAAATGCTATGCCTTTATGTAGAAATTCGCCCTAATTCCTACCAAGGCATGCAGCACCACCAGACTCTGTGAACTTAATCTGTAGAAAAGCTTGAGGAAAGCATGGCTATCATTTCATAAAGTTTATTTGGAGAATGGGAGATGGTATGTTAATCCCAGCACTTGGAAGTGTTAATTCACGATCACAGTTCTGCTAAATTGAGAAACTATCATTCTTCTTTGGGTTACAGTACGTCCTCTGCAGAGCTTGTACCTTTATTGTGTTTCAGACTTATTCTATGGTTAGTGGTGAGTTTTGTGGCAGGAGTTAAAAATTGTGGATTGGTTTCTGCACTTAATCTAGGGTAGACTGATGAATGAGATTTCCTGGATTCCATTTGGCTTTACTGTTATTGCTGGTTGTTACTATTGTTGGTGATTGCCTCTGCCAACAGGTCTCTAATGTATTCTGTCTTTCTGTCATGTATCTTCTTTTGTTCTTAAACCTTATCACTCTGACCAGTTAGTGCATACAGTGCCCTATACACCAGTCAGAAAAATGTATGGAAATAATTCCTTAATTCCTCTAGTAGATTTAAGTAACTAAAATTTATTTCAGTAGAAATGATCACAGAAGAATTCAGTGACATGTACTTAATTTCTTATGGGCACATAACTTCATAAAAACATTTGTTACTGTCATAAGAATAATGTTTTGAAAAGCAGTGACAAGTAACATCCGTGGATAAAGCGAGATGTTAAAGAGGTAACACTAGATGGCAACATACACACCCTTTTGTCTGAGTTTGATTTATATTTTTAGAATTATTTGTATTTTAAAAGAAGATATTAATTGGTTAATAATGACAGAGAGATAATTACTTGTAAGTACAGATGTCCCTAAATTGCAGGAAGAACAATTTCTTAGGCTCTTCACAGAAAAATTGACTGTCTTCAAGAAGATGTAAAAGAGCTACTTTCTTTGTATCCCAGTCAAAGATCAGCAAAACTTAAAAGAAAAAATACTTCAAAACATCAAAAATGGAAAGCCTTTCTAAGCAGTTAGCATTTTCTTTCTGGTGATTAATGTAAACATCAAGAACAGTTACTCTTTGTAGGCTCTGAAGAACATCACTCTCAGGTCAGGTTTACCAGTTCAGAGGGGATCCGTATATCTTGATGGTGTCTTGTGGAGGTGAAAATGTAAGGGACAGGTCACTGCCCTGCCCTACTGCTACTAGAAGGAGCTGGGGTGGGCTGTCACAGTTCAGGTACCGAAATCCAGATATATTGTGTAAATCTTGCAGGTGCTGGAAGAACACTGGACTAATGTAGTATTGTGTGGGAAACTGTTCTGCGGGCAGAAGGGGAAGGCTGGAGTGAAAAAGAAAACGTGATAGTGCATTTGAACATACAAGTGTGTCACCCACATGATGATTACCATATATTTGTTTCTCTCAGATTTTACACTCACTCTGTTTCTTCTTTACATTAATTGTAAAGTTTCAGCATAATTTAGTAAGTACTGGAAGTATAGCTGATCCTTATTTCTGTTTATTCTCACTTTGAAATTTAACTCTTCCTCTATCTGAATTTGTACTTTGGGTTCCCATCATGTGACTTGGAAATCTTTCAATAAGCACTGTCTGCACAGATGCTCTGAAGTCAGGTTGGGGTGGTTTTTTGGTTGTATTTTGGTTGAGTTAGGTTTGTAATAATTTTTAAAATTTGCTGAGTTTAATTACTGGTACCGGTTTCACTACTGGTACCATTACTGGTATTGGTATTTTGTGTGGTTCATTATATGTTTTAAGCCTTGCAAGACTATGTGTTTCATCTTCAGTGAGTTGCTTTGTTCATTATGGAAGCAGTTAGAATTTCAGATTCAGAATATTTTGAGGCTTTGAATTAATTTCTCTTGGAGTGGCTATCTTGTGCGACTTTTAAGAAGATCAGATGTTAAGATATACTGCTTTAAAGAACCTTAGTTGGCATAATTTCTGGTTACTTTGAAATGGTATTTTGTTTTGGCTTTTAAAATACAATTGTATTGTACAAGTTATGTACACCTTTGTGTTATATCAGCAAATTTTACACATGAAGTAAGCAATTGTTATGATAACCTATGCTATAAAGTGTGTCAATGCATCCGAATAGTGTGTTTCAGTTTGATTCTAAACAATAATTGTACAGAAACATCATAATCTTAATTTTACACTTTGTTTGAATAACCAAACATATAGTTGTTGATACAGTTTTTAAACCTTAAAGGCAACAGCTCTAACTTGCCTGGTTTTAATTTCTTATGATTGTAATATACAGTAAATGTGGCTAATTCAATGATATTTTTTAATACTGTAAAGTGTAAAACACACTGTAGAGCAAGCGTACTCTAATATGTGCTGCATAAATGTAAACTGATTGGTTTTCTATTTTAAAAACCTTAGTAGTTAAAAATATTACAAATTTAATTTGTAGAGGAAACAGGTAGAAAAAGTAGCAGATTTAGAGCTGCACTGAATGTAGAGCATGTCTCTCAGTGATACGTATCTCTGTGTGTTTCTAGAAATATATGAGAATAACAGATCTTCGTTGTTTTTCAGATGTCAAATTTAAATTTCTGTCCCGTTCTACATGTGAATGGCACTATGATGCCTGTACAAGTCCTTGTTTCAAGACATGTAGAGACCCCTTGGGAAAAAACTGTCAGACAGTACCAAAGTAAGTATCTGTATTTTTATGGAAAAGTACATAATTTTGGCAATATACTTAGGCAGGATAGT
The DNA here is from genome assembly GCA_035041135.1 of Platyrinchus mystaceus. Taxonomy (NCBI): domain Eukaryota; kingdom Metazoa; phylum Chordata; class Aves; order Passeriformes; family Tyrannidae; genus Platyrinchus; species Platyrinchus mystaceus. The sequence continues at coordinate 13,546,853 of JAWWLV010000179.1, forward strand.
AGGAATATAAGGGAGGCTTAGATACAGGCTTAGTATATCAGAACTGTGTTCTTTTAAAAGGAGGTAAGGGAAAGAGAAAAAAAAATAGAATAAAACCTGGTGCTGCAGCTACATAACAGCAACATTTCTGCCGTTAGTGTACTGTCAGATTCTGGAATGACTAGTATATCTGCATGTGTACAGTCTGGGGAGTATTAATAAAGAAAGGTTATTACAAGTTGGTTTCAAATAGTTGTGCCCCTTACGTTTCCATTATCTCATAGCAACAGCCAATATCTGTCCCAGTTGGAATTTTTGCTAAGCCTGGTAAAACTGGCATTTGGATTTTTGTGTGTAAAAATGTTTGATGTCTCTTAAGCAACAGTATTCACTGTTGAACCTGTGACTGTTAATTTCAAAGGCCGAGTATCACAGAGTTCGTGCTTTAGCTCAGGTCTGAGTGAGAATGGAAGTCATGGCAATGACATTTTGAAGGAGTGCACTGAGGTGAACCAGACGTACTTTATAAATAAATGCTGTTTTCCTAAAATTAAATGCTCAATCTGGAAGATACTGATCAACTAGTTAATAATAACTGTTTTTCTTTTAGAGTGGAAGGATGTATCCCTGCCTGCCCTCTCAGTATGGTGCTGGATGAAATCACTCAAAGATGCGTGTATTTTGAAGACTGTATGTGTGAAAAATTATATATATTATGTATTATACTTAGCTTATTAATTTCTTAGTTCTTTACTCATAATTTCAAATATCGGTGCCTACATTTGCATAACTATGACCTTAGTTATATGGATCTTGAGCTCACTGAACATACACTTTTGTTAAAATAATTTCATTCGTCAAAAATGAGGCAACTTTTAAACTAAGGTGTTCTTGCTTCAAAACATTTCAGTTACATTATATTTCAAGCAAATGATTTAATGAATTTATTTTTTAATTTGTCTACGAGCTTTAGAAGTTTAAAGGCAACTGAGGAGATCGGTTATATGAGCTAACCTGTAACTAAGGTAGCTTCATCACTATAATTATTCATAGATTTCAGACTGTTTTCTTGTGTCTGATTTCAGGCATTGAACCTGCAGATGATATTCCACCTTTGCCTCCCAGCATTCAAACACCAGCAGTTCCACGCATAACATCAAGTGCAAGTTTGGCAGCGATTGGTGAAGCGTTAACTTCGTTTCCTATGCCTGAAGCAAAGGATGTGGAAACAACCCTTGCTACAAAATTGCAGCTCACTGCAACTACAGGGAAAACTGAATTTTCAGCTGTTACATCTAATATAACACTTCCAACCATAACTTTATCATCAAATATTTCATCACAGTCAACAGAAATGGCATCTGGGAGAAGCACTACAGCAATATCTGGGACAACAAAATCTAGTGTAAGCTTGTTTGCTTCTATTGACGTTTCTCCTGGGTTTACATCAACTGTCAGTTCAGAAACTTCCACAAAGATACAAATGATCAGTAGTGGTTCCACTAAACTATTGAGGGCCACAGAACCTTGGACACTAACTGCTACATATGCAGTGACTACAAGCACAGAATCAGAAAGCAAACCAGTTGCTACTTCTATTTTTACTGGGACACCACTCATACTTCGAACAACAGAAATGCCAGTCAAAACTAAACCAATGGAAATATCAGAAATAGCCATAAAAACACTTCCCACAAAAGAAGCACAAGTAAAGCCAGAAGGAGTTGTAAGGTTTACACCCAGTTCATTTGAATCAATAACAGATAAAACTACTGCATATGTGCCACAGTTTTCCAGATCACCACCTCTGGACGTGCCTTCATATACACCACCAGTAAACTTAACAGGAACTTCAGAAGGTACAAAAATCAGCGTAGAACAGTCTTATAGCACAGTAGCTAATGTTACAGTAACATCAGTTTCTCCTATGCTCACTACTTCATCTTTGTTAAAACCGGTGTCTTCAGCAACAGCAGCAGCTGTTTTAACCAAGCAAAGTGTGAAGACAACGTTTTCACCAACATCCATGCCATCTATTTCATTAGGAAAGGCAACTATAGAACCTCCCTTTGCAATGGTTCAACACCTGACTGGTATTCCAGAGGTACCTTTCACTACAACTCTAGGTCCGAAGAAGACAACTCTACAGACTCAAGAGGAATCATCAGAAACAACTTTGTTACCACTTGCAACTCATAAAAAGGAAATTCCCAAAACATCGTCTCATGTGGAGCATACATCAGGTTCCTATTTCCCTCCATATTCGCTACACGCTAGTTCTACAACTGAAAAATCTTTCACTTTTTCTACAAAAAGACCTTCAGTGTCTGTTCCTACTCCTGCTTCTCCAGCTTCAGGTGAATTCAAAAAAACATTTAAAACTGTTTCAACTACAGGTTATCCCTCATACACAGTTCTAAATACAACACAGTTCCTGACTACATTATACTCTAAGTATCCTCTTGTGGCTGAGACTATTAGAGTAACACCTTTTTCTGTTAAGGTAACATCCAGAATAACATCCCCTATTGAATTAGCAGCAAAGACAACTTTGTTTTCTGGAAAAACATCTACTGAATACAAGTTAACTCTGGTTTCAAGTACAGCAAAGACAAGCACTTCAGCATATTCAGGTAGTGTTACCACATCAGAAATGAAAACCATAGAAACCACCACAGTTCCTTTTGTAGCTACAGAAAGAGAATCATCTCAAAAAACATCCATCACTGGATCTCCACTTACTTTCCTTAGTGGAACTGAAACCACACTGTTGACAACACAGCCTGATAAATCACAAGTGGAAAGTATTACTGTCACCTCTACTAGAAAGCCATCTGCCTTGACTTTTTCACCATCAAGTTCTGTAATCCCTTTACACATTTCTCTTCCTTCACTGCCCTCAGATGGAAAAGAAGTATCACTGACAACTCTCAGTCCCATGCATACATCCCATGAAACAATCTCTTTGTATCCAAGAACTACAGAAAAATCTATGTTAACAACAGAAAAGACCTCCCCAGTCCTGACTTTCTCTATTTTATCCACTATAACAGAACAATCAAGTCCAGTAACAAAGTCTTCTTACACTTTCTCTACCTCTCAGTATCTAGGAGATAAGTTAGTTTCTTCACCTTCTTTAACACAACAGATACCAGAACTAAAAACCACACCAAAATATTCAATAGAAACTAAAACAGTTTCTACAGCACTGAAACCTACAGTCCAAAGTATAACAGATACAGTGGAACTTACAGCAGCTGCAGCTCAGCCATCCCTGCCTCCATCTTCAGCAGGCCTCTTCTCTTGGCAGACATCTTTGGGAGATAAACTTTCAGTACAGACCACAAAGACAATGGTTACACCACATTTTTCTACTCAAAAGATTATGGAACTCGATCATCGGACTTCTGAACCTTCCCTGATGAGCCAAAGCATTACCCCAGTTTACCAGTATCCTGCAGAAACTCCAACAAAATCCACTGGTCAGCCACAACATGTCTTTAGCACAACTGAAGCTACAGTAAAACTGACTTCCTTATACCCCTTAACAACCTCGCTACCGGAAGGCATTCATGCAAGTATATTGCCTTCCTCCGTAGGTCCTACAAAAGTTATTTTACCAACTGAAAAATATTTGCATTTAACTGATTCAGTCACACAGCCACATGTATTAAGAACTTCTGTTTTACAGTCTGCAGTCCCAACTAGAACAACAGTTGACTTTGTTTTTGGCACCAGAATTCCCTCTTTCTCACCAGAAGTCCTTGCAGCTTCCTCGTCTTTAACAACAATTAAAAAGGAGCCATTTCCTTCATTTTCCACACAAAAGGCAGCTACAGATCTAAAATTCACACGCCAGGCCTCGTTTACTGAATCACTTGATTTAAGACAAACACTTGAAACAACCTCATCTTCACCAGGTTTTAAGTCAGTCTCTTCAATGGTTTTGTTACCAGAAACAACAGAAATTCCCACTGTGATGGGGAGTGGGCCATCCACGTCAACAAGCGAAAGTGATACAGAGAAAACTGCAGTGTTGCCTAAGCAGGTCACACCCTCAGCCACCACCTTCAGTTCCACGTTTGTAGCAAGTCCAGTTGCAGCTTCAGCCTCTTCAGTGATGAGCAGTGCTGGGCAAAATCTTAGTATTGCATCAGCAATTTTAGGCAAAGCAGAAGCAGTCACAGAACCCACCACAGGTGCTGTGAAGCCCACTTCTCTTACTTCAGAAGCAGAAGGAGATGTGTCCCTTGACACAGTAAAATCTGAAGAGCCACAATTACCAACGCAAGTCCAACCTGTTCTTACTCAGGGTGTTACCGTTACCCCAGAATCACCTCAGACATTTTACTCTCCGTATTTCACAAACAAAACTTCAGTTCTGTCCACTATACAGTCATCTTCTGAATCAAAACCATTATCTTCTATAGCTGCATCATCAGTCAGTACTACTCAAAGTTCAAAACTTGAAACATCATCTGAGGTGCAAACACCTTCTGTGAGTTCGCTGCTAATGGTATCTGATCATCCAAATGACACAACAGCTCCATCAGTTTCCTCATTTGCCTATTTATCTACCAAACCACTTCAGAGCTTGACTACAACACTTTCTGATGGACTGGCAACAGCTGAAGCTGTGTCAGGAGTCACAGCATCACCTTTTATGGTTCCTCAAGAAACAGCAACTCTTCAAACTTGTACAGTGAGTAGCTATAAATATTTGTCTGTTTTGGAATGTGTCTTTTACACGCTGATTAAAAATTTGTGAGTCATACCTTGATCTTTAGAATTTAAAGTATCTGTATCAAACAGGGAGCCCAATTGTGTTATCAATTATATCTGAAACCTTGGATGATTTCATTGCGCATAATTTTTTTTTTCTAAATGCCATGCTGCACTAAGTTTTAGGCCTCAGTTTTCTGAGGTGTGACTGTTACAAGAATGGGTTTTTCAGCAAAATATGGTGCTTTTATATGCTTTTGTTGTGTTGCCCTCCTTAAAATATATCTTTCCAGAGATCCCTGTTATTATTCCTGCTTGTACCCTTCTGTATTTTCCTTCTCAACTTTTTTCAGAGTAAAGTTAAAAATTCAGAAGTGCTGTTCTCACCTTTACAACAGGACAGCAATGTTAATGTGTCCTCAGAACGGTCAGGTTTTCAACATGCTCTTCACTGGTAGCTTCTATGAGTGTCATAGGGATCAATAAGTATTCTGTACCTGAAGAATGTCAACCCCTTTTTTACACAAAAACTTTGCCATATTGTGATACTAGATTGATAAGAATGGTAACCGGTGTCTTTTATTAAATGTGCCTTAGCCAATCACAGAGGATGAGTGCATAAAACACATTTGCTTGGATGGACAACTGATCCAAGTTAATAAGTCCCAGAACTGCCCATACAATGCAACTCAACCCAGCTGTGGAGTTTTAGGACTTGCTACTCAAATGAATGGTGACAAATGCTGCCCAAAGTGGGAATGTGCATGTAAGTTTTAATTATGTCGCTTTGAAGTGAATTTAGGTAACAATTTAATGCATGTGTAAGAAGGCTAAAAACTGACACTTCTATACCATAGCATAGACATAGAAGATGCACACTGTACAGGTTACTCATTGACTAATGAAAGTTATAATTCTAGTTATACATCCAGGGAAATTAAATCAAAATGCTCCTTTAATTTAGGATATTCCTCTTACTCAGCTTTAGGTATCTGCAGTAAATATGTCCAAGTCTGACTTAGACACATCTTGTCATTGGTCTAATCAGGGGACACTTAATCAATATAGTCAGTGGATTATTTTGTTCATTTTATATCTTCTTGAGGACGAGAAGATTCCCTAGACTTTTAACTATCTCTGTTAGCAGTTTGGGGATTCTGTACAGTAGTCAGTCCCATCATTTACTTGGAATTGGGTAGAAGGAATCCAAACCTTGAAAAAAATTTGATTTAGTACACAGTAGCAAGGAAAGTATGCAGAGATACTCTAGAGTTTCAAACTCTAGAGTTTGAAACAGCTCTAGAGCACAAAAAAGCTTTTGAAACACAAAAGCTTTAGCAATGAGACTGGGAAATAGAAACTTTCCACCTTAGGAACAAGACTAGAAGGAAACTAAGGTTCTGGTGGGAGCTACTATCATTCCTGATTTTCCTAATTTAAGGTTTGTAAAAATTGCAAACCCTTGCTAGCAAGACCTGTAAGAAAATAGATAATTGCAGAGGTCTGCAGGTTGTCCCTCTGAAATATGCAGGATTTAAGTCTGCTGTCCACTTACAGAAATGCTACAGTATATAGCTGAAAATATATGTCGCATATATGAAACTCTAGTAAGCTAGTTAATCTTCTAAAATTTTTTTATTATTTTCATATTTTGTAATATTTACTGAAATTATAAAATAAGTTAGAGAAAAAAAATTACTGTTTTTTTTCCCTTAGGTCGTTGCACCATTTTCTCTGATCTGAGCATTGTAACCTATGATGGAAATCATTTGGCATTATTCAAAGAAGCATCCTACATTGTTAGTCAAACTCCAGATGAAACTATAACCATCCATGTCCTTGACTGTAGAATGGTAACTAACATTTATCAGCTAACAGAAGGTGTTTGGTATTACTAGTAATATCTTAAAAGCAAGAGCATAGTAATATTACATGGTTGTGGTTATCATTCACTTCTGTGCAATATCTGTGAATTGTACTTGCACTTTACAACACCCACAATTTGTTTAACACTTTATCACCTGACTGCATATGCACAGTTCCCTCTGAGACAGCTGGAAGATGAGAAGTAGATCCATGTTATCTTATTGTATGTGCAGTATGGACAAGGTGGTGAGAGATTAAGTGGATACACATCATCAGTCACTTCTGTGAGTGCTGTCGTATAACAAATACCACCATAGCTGGTATTCATCACCAGTATATCACCAATGTATTTCAATGCATGATTTTTACCTATGTTCACGTGGAGAAATTCACACTGCAAACACCAATCTTCAGAGCCATAAAAGACTATAGGAATGCCAGACTGAATCGGACCACCCCATGCATTCTGAGTCTCTGACATGGAGGAAGAGAGAAAGCCTGGTGGGCACCGTGTCTAATGGGTAGTGTGGATTGGCTTTTGTCATGAAAAGTTAATTTCTTATGAGTTTTTACAAAACTCTTTAAATTCCCGTCTCTTCTATGAAAGCTAGGTAATTTTGATATCCATATAAATGTCCATTACAGAGCTTGGTCCCAAGTTGCACATTATGGAAGTTAATTTCAGGAGTTCAGTGTGATTGATATGAAAAAGATGTGTTTATAATTTTCAGATTTGTTTTCCTGTTACATTCAGTATTTGCATCCTGTTTTGTTCAGTGCCTTTTAACTCAGAAATTATGGGTGTATTTCTGATCCATTACTTCTGTATTGTACATATATCATGTAGATCCATCATTCCCACTCTCATTCTTGCTCACCTTCAGGCATGTAGTTCATTTTTTTTGGTGTCCAAAGAGCTAGTCCACTAGTGGGTTTTTTTTCCCCTGGAAACCTGTATTTCTGTTGTAATTGTATCAATTGTATGAATTGATTGTATCAGACAATCAAAAGACGGTATGATACAGCACAGTTGCTGTAAACAACGAGTTCACAGTATTTTTCCTTGTTTATTTTGCAAGAATGTTATCTAGATAAACTTTGTAGTCCTGACTTGAAACTGTAATCAGCAATGGATTTCCTTTCTTAATAATATACCCCCCAAAAAATCCTTAATTTCCCAGTGCCTAAAACCAGTAAGCAGCTAATGTAGAAAGATTTTTGCACATTGTGACTACGGTTTTTGTATTTTTGCTTTCTCCACAGAGTAATTTAAATTCAACTTCTTTGTGTCTGGCAATGTTGAATCTAACCTATGTATCAAACCAAATTATTATCAATCGTTTAAGTAGAAAAGTAAGTATTATGAAGCTTTTCTTTTCCTTTTAGATAGCCTCTTACTTCTGTAACCAACTGCCTTCTCACGTGGATACTGAGGATTAGAGTAGAACAAAAAAAGTCATACAATTTGTTGATTTCATAATTTAGTAAACTCCTACTAAATTCAAAGAGCCAAACTGTCATACAAGGACAGTTAATGAGGTAAGTCACAGAGTAAGGCACATAAACTCTTGGTCCCTTTGGAGCCTGTATTATCTTCGTGGAGGAGAGCCTGACTTCTTTTAAAATTAGTTATGATTTAGATTCCTAAGCTGCTGAGGATCTGGCCTTAGTTCTTCTACCTGACAATTAACCTCTCTCTTCTGCCTGTCTTTTAGATAACAGTAAATTCAAGATCTGCTTGGCCTACTGTTAGAAAATATGGATACAAAGTTGAAGATTCAGGCTTCAAGTATGCGGTTGAGACCCCATCAAAAATCAGAATTCAGTGGTTTCACAACACAGGCGTGATGATTATTGAGTTTAATAGTAGCAGAGAAACAAGCACTTTGGGACTATGTGGTAAGTATAGACTAGTGTAAGCATTAAAGGCATTCAGATGCTTTGCTAGGGAGACACAATTTCCTAATTATATAAGCTATTTATTGCAGGATCTGTCCCAAAAGAGTTATTGCAGATCATTGCAAAGTTTAAGATAGTATTAAAATTAGTCTGTTAATAATTTTGTTAGTTGTTGAAATTATGTTTGATATCTATCCCTGTAATCACTTTTTGCCCATAATGTTGCTCCTGTCTGTAACCTGTTTGAATCATAAGCATGATTGCTGTAACCAAACCCAAATAAATAAGACAAGTATAAGTCCATAATGTCAAATAGGTCATTTACAGATACAGTGTTTGATATCTATCTGATAGGAAGCGATATGTGCTATTTTCAGTTTCTAAAGGTCATAATTCCCAGGAAATGTTAACTTGAGAGAACTAATCTTAGTTTATCTGTTGGAGGAAATAGTTAGAAGGAAATTCTTAATAGTGGCAGCTTAAATAAACATCATGTTGCCCTCTGTTATGTCAGATCAATAGTTTTGCCTACTTTCATTCTTTCTGAAAAGCATAGCCTTGAATAAGCTGTAGGTGTTACAGCTTTTGCAAGAATGTAAATTTATCTGCTGTAAATTGGAGCTGGAAAACGGGATTAAAGAGATCATATAATTGCAGTGGATATCTTTCCAGTTTCAGAAAGGGCAAATGCCTTGAGCTCAGTATCAAATACCAGTGATAGCTCAGTCCAGTTTCAAGTCCTGAAGATAGTAATGTGCTTCTCACAAAGTTTGAATTCATGCCATTTTGAAATTGGATTGTTATCTGTAATTTACCCTAACTTTTGTTTTCAGAACCATTCTTGCTCTCTTTGTCTAATTGTTATTTTAATTAGATCAAACAGAAACAAGAAAGTAAAGACTGTGAGTTTTTTAATAAGCCTGATTCAAGTTATCCTGAAAGTCCCTTTTGCCTTTATGTGTTTGATTACTGTAATAGGGAGCATTAAGAACATTACGTTCCTGGTTTACAAGGCATTTTGACTAGATGACAACACATTTCTGTGGATGATGTTGCAAGTACAACTTCTTCAGAGGGTGTGCTGTGTATTTCTGGTATTCCTCTCTGATTGGGATTCTTTGCATGGGTCTTCTTGCACAGTGCTGTCTGGTGCAGCTTACAGAGCCTGCTTTAAGCTTCTTGTGGTGCATCTTTTCAGGCTAAATTAGTCTACCCTGATCTCTTGTGCTTTCTGTGTAATTCTGCTGCTTGTATTTGACTTTTCTCAGATGTCTTTTAGCTGAACTGCAGTATTGGTAGATCCTGATTTCTCAGCTTCATGGAAATGCTAAAACTCAAGACACCATTGCAGTTTTGTGGCACAGTCATCCATTGGAGGGCTTCATGTCAGAGACAACAATTTTACAGTACAAGGAATAGCCAAATGTGGCAGCTGGTGAAGAGCTGGTGTGGGAGAGGAGGGATGTGGGAAGGGAACATTGACATCTCTACAGCAAAACTGGTGAAAGAGAGTGCAGGAATGTCAGTTTTAGAGGTAACCAGATCCTGCCAAGACAAATGTGAAGCCTTAGTTTTGCTGTGTTAAGTCTCCTTGTCAATGTATAAGAGAAGTGAAAAAAGATATCCCTGACATGACAGCAATCCTTTGAAGTCTTTCAGAACCATCAAGTACTTCCTATCTGTGTTGCATATATTCACAACCTCAAAGGGTTCAACCAGAAACATTTTTTATCAAATAAAGGTTAGAGTTTGAAAAGCTATTGTACTCTCTGAATGCCTGTTGCTGTATCACTGATTGTCAGTGACTAGCTCTTGTCATAAGGGATTGTGAAAAATGGTAAAACAGATTAGTTCTTTAGAGGAGGGTGAAATTCACAAATAGTTTTTGAACAGATAACTGTGTTAACCAAACTCATTCTCCATGTTACATTGCTTCTTTTGCCCCAAAGTGTTTCAAAATTGCCAGCTGTTTTAGCTAAAACAGGGGAATAAAAGGTGATGCTGCCTTCTGAGAAGCAACTATAGAAAAGTTTGATTTTTTTTTTCTCCTGTGGAGTGGTAATATAGATATACCTGGAAGGGCCAAAAGCTGCACTTCTATGGTAGCTCTTCAGCCAACAGATGCTTAAGATTGATTGCTCAGAAGCATAACTAGAATGATACAGTAAGTCTGAAATAAGTATCAGATAAGCATCTTCACATTTAAAGGGAGTTCCCTTTTCTGACAACATTTACAGTTTTAATTTGTTGCTATATACAGAGGTGCTTTGTAACCTTCTTTAAAAAAGATTTTTGTTTAATGCCTGTGTAACTGAGGGGTGAAGTTTTGAGCCATAGCTGGGCTTTCTGAACAGCTCTTTGATATGCAGTAGATTTCCACTCACAGATGTATCTTTAGTTTTTCTTAATTTTTCTGAATTTTGTGTATTTTGATCCTCCCAAAGGCTTTCTACATCTTTTGTAGGTTGTGATACTGTTATGTTGTATAAAATTTTGAGAAGCAATTTACTTATTTGAATATGACACTTCAAACATTCTTCAGAATGAGCCACATGGTGTTAACCTCTCTTTCCCTTCTGGTAATTCACAGGGTTTTGTGATAGAACCTTGGAAAATGACTTGATGCTACCCAACAGGACAGTTTTAAGCAAAAGCAGTTCACCATCAACTTTTATAGATAGCTGGCAAGTGCCAGACACATTAAAGTATGCTGGAGAAGACAGGCATCAGGAAACTAATTGCTCACTCACAGACTGCTCAGAGTGCTTAAGAATGGTGTTGAACCAGACCTTCAGCAGCTGTCATCCTTACGTATGTTAACTATTTCAATACTTACATTTTGAGAAAGCTGCAGTTCAGAGATAATCTTGCATACTTGATAATTTCATTAATGTAAGACTGCATGTAAACACATCTATTGTATGAGATGTATACTTTTCTTGTATCTACAGTTGCAAGGTAAAACTAATTGACGAGCATGGCAGCTTGATAGGAGAGTTGCAGTAAGCAATTAACACTTTCAGAATTTCATCTCTATTAGTTTTGAAATAACACCTAATTCATAAACCAGTCTCAGCTAATTCAGCTGTATCAATAAGATGTAGAGAAAAGTAAAAGAAAATAGTTTTAAGATTTAATTAATCCTTAAGCCTTCAGCAATCTAACATGTCCCAAATTGCAACAGGTAATCTGAGAACCTGCATTCTCAAAGGCTTTAGAGACACAATTCCAGCTCAGAGATGTGAAAGCGTAGAACAGATCCTATAAAGCAAGCCTAAGGCAAATAACAGTGTGCAAATAAATTATTTGTGGTCATATGAATGCACTACCACTTGACCTTTTCTATATTGTTGAGTTTGATGGAAGAGGAAGCCAAAACCAGGTAAAAATATAGAGGTATGGAAGAACAAAGAACAAGTAATTATGCCTTTTATTGGAAAAACTGTATTACCTCTTACTTTGTCACTTATAAGAGATGAAACATTCAGAAAGTCTTACTTTTAAATACTAGTAGATTATCTCTGTACACCAGTGAAGGCTTACTGTAAACCAAGAACTTTTGGCTTCATTGTTTGTAGCTGATATTTTAGAAGATCATTCTTTTTCCTACCTAGTATAGTCTCTATGAAGGTGCCACATCTTTTTTTTTCCCCTTTGTTAGGTTCCACCTCAGCTGTTCTGTGATATATGGGTTCAAGACACTGAGTACATTCGAAATCCATGCATTTCCCTAGCTGCCTATGTGGCAATGTGCAACAAATTTAATATTTGTATAGAATGGAGGAGCTCTGATTACTGCCGTAAGTATTCTGCATGTATGTGCACCTCTAGTGCTCACAGAGACAAAACTTGCCTAGTGCAAGAGTTACTGTAAGCTGAAAAAGCCAATAGAGTCTTTGTGTACTTTGGAATTGTTATTGAGATAATAAATTCAGCATTTTTTATTAAACACTTTGTCGTGGGTTTGCCGACCAGCCCCCTCTGGGGCTGAAAATAGTTTTGCCAAACTGATTTCCGGAGCAAAGCTAATCAAAAGTTTTAGTAATGCCTCTGCCAATACATATTTAAGAAAATGGAAGAGAAGCTGTGGACACAGAAGAGATAAGAGCCCTGAGGTAAGAGAAAAAATTAGTAGCCATGTAAAGGAAGGCAGCAGGCCCCAGGTGGGTTTTTATTGATGTATCAGGTTGGTAGATCTTCTCTTAGTTATTGCTTCATATAATTACAACTTCAGAATATGTGATTTGTTTATTTCCTTTCTAGCCTTCTCCTGCTCTGAAAACTTCTCCTATCAGCCTTGTATAGCTGCCTGTGAGGTTCCAGATAGCTGTCAGAATAACGAGGTTGCTCCTCTGGATTCAGACTCCTGCTCAGTGTTGACAGAAGGCTGTGTCTGTGCTGGAGGGACCATCCTTCACCGAACTCATACTGCTGTCTGTATTCCTGAAGAAAAATGTGGTATATTTGGATGTGATTTTCTTCTTTATTATCTGCAAGTTGGTGGTCAGATACTTCATTATTAATAAGTTGAGTTCTGGTTTGGTGTTGTGTGAGTTCTGCATATGTCATTCAGTTGAGGATTCTAGATTTTCAGCAAACACTAACTGTGCAGGTGAGCAAGCAGGAATGTCCTTGTAATATACAATTTTGCTCACCTCTCAGCTGAAGAGTGCTCTTCAAAATGTAAGTCTTTGTTTATGCATTCTAGTATTCTAAGCGTGTTAGTTTTGGCCTCCTTTTCACCTAAGCCCTTTGCCAAGGGTCCAGCCTTTCAATACTAAATAGCATTCAAATGATATGCAGCAACAGTTAATTACACATTTTCAATAATACATGTATACATCCTATGTTCTTTCTGCCAGCATTCATGTTTATTTTTATTACAATTCTGCCTCAGCACACCAAATAGCAAACCAATGCCTAACAACACAAACCTTAAAGATGCAGATTTATTAAGATTTATTATGATAAATCAGACTACATAAAGCACTGTAAATTAGTAATATCTTTGATATGTCTGAAATACGAAAGTATTTTGTGTGGAGACACAAAAAAAGTGGAGGCCCAGATCTTCTGGAGAGTACTGAGTGTCTTGCTTTCCCACAAGAGCTCAGTCTCATACTGTCTCCTCTTTCTTGTGGGGTGATGGAAATAGATAAAGCCTTTACAATTCTGGAATTTTTATACTTCATAGAAAATGGTGGTCAAAATTTGAAGTAAAAAAGAATTACTTCTGTTTTCTGTTGTCCTGATCTAGCTTGTACAGACAGCTCAGGAACACCTCACGCAGTGGGTGAGATCTGGAACACTTCTTTGAGCGGATGCTGTATGCAAAAATGTGTTGACAGTGAGACTATTATTCCAGTGGAGTACAACTGTTCAGATACCCACAGTTTAGACTGTCAGCGATTTGCAGAAGTGGCCTTGCATGTTCCTGGTGATCAGACATGTTGTCCTCAGAAGATCTGTAGTAAGTATTCCTTAATGATTATGAATACGGCCACTGAAATACACAGATAGCTTTATTCTGGTTTTTTTTACCATTATGTATCCTACTTTTGAAGCAAATGGAAATTACTTTGGTTTGAATTAAAAGATTACATAGAAAATTGTAGAAACTTTGTATGTTTGGCTCAATATCCAGTAGGTTTTGAGTTAGAGGTAGAGTTACATGTTAGATGAGGGTTAAGAGGACTAAAATAACACTATGTTTATTTGGATATGAATTGTTTCTCTCAGCCACAAAGATTATTGTTTTATTTTTAACATCTGAATACTAGCAAAAGATATAAGTAATTCTGAATAAAAGTGTTCTGGTTATTGTTTATCAAATTTATGAAGTGAGCAGTAAAAAATGATAGAAAAGGTTTGTTTTTTTTTTTTTTAGTCCTTACTTAGCTTAGAAAGCCCATCTTCAAGAAGAAATTTCATGCAGTTGCCGTGTTTTGACTACCTGGTATGATGCAGTGAGTTTTCCACAGGATTTTATTTTTTCAGTTCTCATGAAACTCTAGTTTAGTGTTGCCTCCATGGAGAGTGTTGCAAATGATGGACACTTCTTAATATTGCCTCGAAATTTTTTGCTAGTTCATTGTGGTTTCATATGCATGTTGTTATTGTGAGATTTGGGGTATCTAACTGGAAATACTAGTTGTCACTGCTCTACTTGACTTAAAAATGCATAGTTTAGAAGGTGATTGTTATTTTTTTTCTTTCCCTGTATGTAACAGTTTGTAATCAGAGTCTCTGTGAACACCTAATCCCTGAGTGTAATGTCTTGGAAAAGTTGGTCACTTACTACAGTGAAGAATCCTGTTGTCCCAACTACGTTTGTGGTAGGTTTCTTTTCAAAAGGTAAAAAAGTTCACCTTGTAAAAGATGTTCAGAAAACTAAATAGATCAACTTGGATGCACAAAGGTAGCTAGTGTATATACCATTGTTAGTATGGCCATTTACAAAATTTGCTTTAATCTAAAAGCTTGGGGTTGCTCTGTGCCTCAATTTGAGAAGATATGATGGAGTCTTGTGTTTATCGATCAGGCAAGAATGTCTTTGCTCTCTTGTGATACAAAGTAGAAGTTTTTTCTAAAGCAGCTTGTAGAATCCTTCTGCTCTGCACTGCCTTTCTTAGAAAGGCTATATTCTTAGGAATGCTATATTCTTAGGAATATAGTATGACAAAGGAGGAATGCTGACCTTCATATAAATACATTTGCTGTACTTTTTTCAGAATGTGATCCAGAAAAATGTGAACCAATGGAGCAGATGCCAAGCTGCCAGGATGATCAAACACTAATTGCTGCTCGGGTGGAGAATACCTGCTGCATTTCCTATATATGTGGTACAGTAGCATGACTGGTTGACACTATAAGTGTATTTTTGCATATGCAATGTTATTTATTATCTTCCCAACTAGGACTCCTTGTACCTTCATTAGCTCTCCCAACCTAGTAAGGCCTGAATGTGGTTAAAACAATGGGCATTAATTTTACAAAACATAAGAAATGGCAACAACCATGAAAAGTCACAGAACAGCTTTGTGCAACTGAGTAGTATTCCTGGGTTATGCAGAGGAGTGGTAGTGGAGTCCATTGATGAGGAATGAAGGAATTCAGGGCTTTTGAGAGACTTTCCATGTACAGGGTGTGAATTAGTTGCATGAATATTTTGTCTGAAAGAAGACTGAAGTTATATATGCTTTTACTCCCTATATTCTGTTGTATCAGCCATGGTCCATCTTAATCGATGACAAATATCCCATATGAGAGTAATATGCAAATTTATTCAAGTCTTTTGGGATTTGGCCTTTAATGACTTAATAATAAAATTGCACTTTTGGCATTAGTATAGAAGCTCCAATATTACTCAACAGTTGTCTTCTGCATAAGATGCAGATGCCCTTTATTTGAAATTAAAGATTCCAGAAAACAACGATGTGAGAAAACCTAGCAAAATTTTTCATAGCAAAAATGGAAGGGAAAAACATGTTTGCTCACAACGTATTCATTCTTTATAGCAGGGGACAAAGGAAAAGGCAAGTTGCACTGTAAATTAGCCTCTTGTATAGGATCTGTAAGGAATGAATGCAGAGCACCTTAGTTCTCTTTCATATGGGTCTGTGATAAACTTATAGGAACGTTTTCTAGGCAGTAGTAAAATTTCTTCCTATGTTTTAGATTTAAATAATTGTTTTCTCCAGCATGCGGGGCTTGCTCTGATCAAATACCCAAATGTCAAGAAGGAGAAGTTCTTATTGTGGATGGCAACACTACTGACAGGTGTTGCCCTACGTACCAATGTAGTAAGTTTGACTTGATTCTGATATTCTGAATAATAGAGAGCATGTCAAATTTTGTAGTGTGGAGGTTCAGTGCCAAAAGTTGTGGATTAGAAATACAGCTCTCCTTTTGCATATAAGCATGCTATCATCTGTAGTCCTGAACAAATAATCTTTACTTTTAAAACTTTATGTGTGTAAAGCATCATCTGAATATCTGTATTACGGAAACAAATGAGTAATTTTAGGCCTCAGATTCTGGATATTTAAAAACTATTTAAATATTTGCTTAGAGTATTTGTATTCCATGCTACCATCACCTAATGTTTAACAATTAAATTTCTATTCTAAGTATTTTCAAATATTTTATAAAGGTATTTATTATAAATAATTTATTATGTATTGTTTCATATTTCTATTCATCAAAACAAGATAACCTTGCATTTATTGGACTTTCTTTTCTTTAATTTTAGTTTGTGAAATACATCGTTGTCCTGAATTCAAATGTGTGCTGGGCATGTCTTTGGTGGAGGTGTGGAGCCCAGAGAAGTGCTGCCCCTTTCGGACATGCGGTAAAGTCACTGATTTTCATTATTGTTGCCTTAGACAATAAGACATTGACAACAGCTTTGGCCTCTTGGTTTTGAGTCTGGTTTCAGCCAGCTATACCACTGTGATCTGCTCATGGACAAATGATGTAGCAAAGTCATTTCATAGTACAGAACTTCCTAATCTGCCTGTTTTGATTTTTCTTGTTCAAAAGGTTGAATAGCATCCTGTAGAATTTGCTGTCTAAACTGGGTGATCTGTCATCTTGAAAATTTTGTAGGAGTTTGTATTGGGTTTGCATGGCAAGGTTTTGGTGGGGTGGGGGCTTCAGAGGTGGGTTCTGTGAGGAGCTGCCAAAAGCTTCTTCCATGTCCAATGCAGCCAATGCCAGCTGGCTCCAAGCTGGACCCTCTGCTGGCCAAGGCTGAGCCCATCAGCGATGGTGGTAGCACCTCTGGCATAGTGTATTTAAGAAAGGGGAAAAGTTGCTACATGACAGCAACTGTAGCCTAAGAGAAGAGTGAGAGAAAGGTATGTGAGAGAAAAAGCCCTGCAAGCACCAATGTCACTGCAGAAGGAGGGGGAGGAGGTGCTCCAGGTGCTGGAGCAGAGATTCCCCTGCAGCCCGTGTCGCAGAGCAGGTTGGTGAGGCAGCTGTGCCTCTGCAGCCCATGGAGGCCCATGGGAATGCACAGATCCCCCTGAAGCCTGTGGAGGACCCCATGCTGGAGCAGGTGGGTCCCTGAGAAGGTTGTGACCCCATGGAAGCCTGTGCTGAAGCAGGCCCCTGGCAGGACCTGTGGACTCATGGAGAGAGGAGCTCATGCTGGAGCAGGTTTACTGGCAGGACTTGTGGACCCCATCATGGACCCACACTGGAGCAGCCTGTTCCTGAAGGACTGCATGCCATGGAAGGGCCCATGCTGGAGCAGTTTGTGAAGAACTGCAGCCCGTGGGAAGGACTCGCATTGGAGAAGTTCATGGAGAACTGTCTCCCATGGGAGGGGCCCCAGGCTGGAGCAGGGGAACAGAGTGGGGAGTCCTTCCCCTAAAGAGGAAGTAGTGACAGAGACAATGTGTAGTGAAATCACTGCAACTCCCATTCTGCATCTCCCTGCACAGCAGGCAGGGAGGAGGTAATAAAAATCA
>JAWWLV010000179.1:13564894-13585453 GCA_035041135.1 Platyrinchus mystaceus
CAATGTGTAGTGAAATCACTGCAACTCCCATTCTGCATCTCCCTGCACAGCAGGCAGGGAGGAGGTAATAAAAATCACAGGAAGAAGGGAGGGATGATGAGAAGGTGTTTTTAAAATCTGGGTTTATTTCTCATTATCCTATCCTGATTTAGTTGGAAATAAATTGAGTTCATTTCCCCAAGGTAAGTCTGGTTTGCCCATGATGGTATTTGGTGAGTGGTCTCTCGCTGCCCTTATCTGGACCCACGAGTCTTTTGACATATTTTGTCTCCCCTGTCCATTTGAGAAGGGGAGTGATAGGGCAGCTTTGGTGGGCACCTGGCACCTAGCCAGGGTCAAGCCACCAGAGTTAGTCAATTATTTTTGTCTATCAAAAAAAGAAGTTAGATTCACAGGTCAGGAATTTGCCAGTTTACAAAGACTGTAGCATATATACCATACATCTTTATGATGCCTTAAACACAGTTCTCCATTGCTTTATATTGATTGCAGTGATTATCACCACTGCAAGGAGGCCAGCAGCTAGAATGGCCGGAATTTTTTTAATGTGTTCAGGTGAACTGCAGTTGATACTCTGCTGTCAATTGTTGTAATGCGTAAAGGGGGTCAGAGAAGCTGCTATTTGTTTTCAGAATGGCATAGACATCAAACATGATTCTGAACTCCCCAGGTGGGTATATTTCAAGAACTTCTTCAGTGATGACTTTTAAATCTGGATTTTCTGTTCTCTCTGGTGGTCTGTTTTACACAAATGGCATATAACTTGCTAAACAACTGTTTCTGTTATTGTATTTTGTTCCAGAATGTGCATGTGAAACAATCCCTAAACCTCAGTGCAAACTGGTATGAAATTTATCTTCTTTGTCAGTATTCTTTTATTAATTTCTTAATAAATCTGTTTATCAGCATCTTATAGTTT
Source organism: Platyrinchus mystaceus (assembly GCA_035041135.1). Taxonomy (NCBI): domain Eukaryota; kingdom Metazoa; phylum Chordata; class Aves; order Passeriformes; family Tyrannidae; genus Platyrinchus; species Platyrinchus mystaceus. The sequence goes on from JAWWLV010000179.1 coordinate 13,565,814, forward strand.
TCAGTGAAATATGAAATGCCACATCATTCTTTGGTTTTTTTAAAATTACTTCATAATAAGATATATCCATTTTTAAGAAGCCAGTTAAGTCTGAATGCCTTGTGGAATAACATGACTCTATAGCATTGGTATTTCTGGAGTTCATTACCATATCCTGCCCCAGAGTATTAATAGAGTGGAACTGCCTTTGTGCACCCAAGGATAAAATTTCTATTTTAAAATGTTAGAACTAAATGCTTTAGTGCATCAGTGTTTTGTTGATATCATTTGTTGTGGTGAATATTTTAACGTTTATCATGAACTTAGACTGATGACTAAGCAGAACCTTTAAACTGTATTTCATTGTGACTTGTTCTGCATTACAAAAGTGCTTATTAGCATTCCTGGGCTAGGTTCCCAGTTAGTAGTGGGTGTGCTTTGATTTTGCTTGTCAGTGTTTCATCCAGAAAATAATATTACTGTGGGAATAATTTATAAAAATTATAATTCTGAGTCCTAGGAAGAAATTGGAAAGAGTACCCATTTTTTAATAGAGAAAATTCAATATGGTTTGTAAGGTAAAATTGTTGTTAGTATTTTCATTTCTTAGATGAAGAAACTTGGGTATAAAGAATCAGAACTTGGATAAACACAGGAGAAAAATTTTACTGTGCCTGCATAGAAACAATAAAAGACAAAATTAAAAAGTGCATCTGTGCTATTGTGATACTGTTTATATCCATTAAGTTTTTCTCTGAAAGAATACACTCCACACTGTGTTGAGGGGCTATTGCATTTCATTGGCCTGTCTTGGTTTTTTTCTGTCCTAAGTGTCTGCTTTACTGAGTGTAAAAAATTCCCATTTGGTTATTATTAATAAATTAAATGTCTCTGTGGGTGAGGAAAGTGGATTCAAAATAGATTTCTGGGTGCAAAAGATACTGCTACCCAAGTTCTGAAGGAAAGTTGTTTAAAAAAGATAAAGGTCATATGGATAAGAAAACACTGTCGTTTCATTTTTTTTTTTCTGCTTTTGTACTCTTAGGGGCAGAAACTTCAGATAGATGAACAGTTTCAGAACAGCACAGAAAATATCTGTAACTGTGTGAAGTACAAATGTGGTAAGTCAGAAAATAATTTAAGTCAAAGAAATACCCTTTCATGTGCTAAGGTAAATTAGGAATTAAAAATCAGACGTTCACTTTGAACATGGGAGCAAGGAGAGAAAAGAATTAACTGACAGAATTCAGAAATAGTGTAAGAAAAGGCAAGAAAACAGGATCCCTCATTAAATATTTGGTTGATTATGGCCTGTCATTGTATTCTGTTAGCTTCTTCAGCAAAAGGTTTGTGCAGGGAAATAGAAGACAGTTTTAGGATAGTTGTCTGGTGTTGGCTAAGCAGCCTGCGTTTTCCTGAGCTGGAGCAGCATCCTCCTGAGCTGGAGCAAGGACTCCAGTAGGAAACTAGAACACACACACAATGTCCACATATAGAAAAGTCCCACTAACCCTTATGAAACTACTCAGGAGCTGGTAGACATGCTTACCTGCTTTACAAGATCAGGAATAGCATTCAGCACCATGTGAATTAATCTTAAAGCATGCCAAATAGTGTCTGGGAAAACTTGGAGAAAAAAATAATTCCTTTGGGGCACCCAGTTGGCCAAGTTGGGATTGTCCTTGCTTAGATTTCTACAATAAAGATGTATACTTCTGACCTAATTATCCTCCATGCCCTCAGTAATCAGTGGGGAGAAATAGACATTATCCTAAAGTAGTCTTAAGAAATGAAACAGTTGAAGAAGCCTGCACTGTCATTGGGGTGGTGCAGGTAATAGAATATTATGTACTTATTTAAATTTCATGCATGGTTATATTTGAAATAATTTTGTTGATTATAGTGAAGCATTAGACTGATATTAACAATTCAAGTTTGCAAATGTGACCTATAATTCTTAATGGAGTAGAGTAGCTTTTTCCATTCCAGTTTTACTGTTTGAAACATTTTTAATGGAGTTTTGATACCAAGCTGATTGTCCTGACCATGCTGTTTGTGTTTTTCTGTAGTGAGAGACAAAGTTTGCCTGAGTAATGAGAGAGGTGTGCTGCTTCCTGGACAGAGAATCGTGGAACACAGTGCAGATGGCATTTGCCATATTTCTTATTGCACAAATGTGATTGATCCCTCCACGAAATACTACCAAATAAACACAACTTCGATAGACTGTGCTGTCAAGTGCAAAGCTGTAAGAAATTCAGAAATTTAGACACATATATTTTAACTACTGTTCTTAATTACGTTGTGATGGGTTTTGTTGAGTAGACTATAGTCATAGGAACAAGTTGGAAAGAGTAACCAGGAGATCTCCCTCTAATGATGTGCTACCACACTTCTAATAGAAGTTTATAAAAGTCTCATTTCCTCCACTGTTTTTTCCCCGATGTACATCTTATACAAACTAATGTTTATAGCAACTGCCTCCTTGGGTTAATAGCATACTGCCCCCTTGCACACTGCAGAACTTCAGATGCATTATGAGCCAACTGGTACAAATTCCTGGCAGACATTAGCTCAATAAGAATTGAGAAGAGAGTAATTATAAATAGAGTAAGAATTCCAGAAGTTGTGAAAACAGCTTTATAAAATAAGCAAATGTTACATCGTCTTTTTACAAAATATGATACATTACCATAGGAATATTTTATAGATTATTTTTTCTAATTTTATACTTACTTGATGCCTGATGTGTAAAAAGTCAAAATTTCAGTGGTTCTTGAAGTAAGCTGTGACTAACATTTGAAAAATGGTAGAAAGACCAATTCATTCTCTCAGAGTTGGAACTTCTCCCCATTTACTTCACTTAAGAACAAAAGTATTTCGTAAAAGCTTCATGAAGTACAGTGTGTATGAATGTAAGCTATGCAGTTTTGAAAGTTATTTTAAAAACATCCCTAAAATTAGATACCTAAAAAAAAAAAATCTGCCTGTTACAGTAATAAAATGTTGAGCTGCAAGATAGCCTCATACAATCTATTTAATTTTGGCAGAACCAAGTCTATCAGCCTCCAAAAGATTTAACAACTTGCTGTGGTAGCTGCAAGAACTTGTCTTGTCTCCACACCTTCAGCAATGGCACAGTTTCCAATTTTAGGGTGAGTTTATACATGTTTTATTCCCTCAAAATATTTAGAATTAAACAAAAAAATTATGAAATAATGTATACATGTTGCCATATAAAATTTGCAAAAAAAGAGCCTTATTTGGCCTAATACTAGGAGTAATTTTGCATGTATGCAACATTAATTTCTTGGAGAGTCAACCATACAGCTGTCAAGAAAAGTATAAGGGATTTATATATATATAAATATATATATATAAGAGAATTATCATGAACTCAGCTATTCTAGAACATGCTTAACATTATATATTTGGTGGACTTTCAAATTTGTTACTTAAACATAACTTTAACGTGCATCTGAATTGCATTTTGTTGTAAGTATTACTGTTGATTCATGCAAGATCTCATTCAATGGAACTGTTTTATGCATACTTGCAAAATACTGTTTCTGCTGAGTTGCTGAGTAAAATTTCTGTTTTATAATTTTTGACAGCCTGGTGCTGTTTGGATTTCAAACTGCATCAGATATGAATGCACTAACACAGCAATAGGACCAGTTCTGGTTTCCTCTGCAGTTGGCTGCCCACCCTTTAATGAAACTGAATGTGTAAAGGTCAGTTTGCATTCCAGCTTTGTTGTATGTTGGTGTGAAAAGATTAGCACTGACAAAAAAGGGAGAAATCATATATTCTTGCAATGCCTGCATTTTTGCCCAGCCATTTAAAGGTAAAAACCATACACATATAATGTGCCACCAGTCTGTCCAGTTACACAGCTGGAGCCATGTCTTCTTATTCTCAGAATGAATTTATTTTAATTTTTTTAATATAGGTTTGTAATATCAAACTAGTCTTCATACAGTTGTGTGAACTTGGATGCTTTTCTGTGCTGGACTTGTCCTTTCTGACTGATTTTCTGTGTGTGAAAACTGATCAGTGTGAAACTGATTTAGTTCAGCACAATGGTCAAAAACACAGAAGAAAGGGAAACATTGTCTGAATATCAGGAACAACTTTTATGTAGTGACACATGAAGTTTTATGGGCTAGTTTTGAAGCAAGAGAAAAGTTCTATTTGAATTTGCAAAATGACATCAGACTAAGTGCCAGGAAATGTAGGTGGGGAGTGATATCATATTGCTCTCTGTAATTCTACATTTACATGTGGATGGGAAGATACTGTCCTTGAGGAATGAAGGGAAAAGTCCTGAAGGAACAGTGTGGCTGTAGTTCTTCCTTGCAGATAACAATGGGTTGGTTCTGCAAAGAGTCTGTTACATAGCTGGTAAAAGGCTTTTTGCTGTTCTAGGCAAACTAAAAAGTGAACGTGGAGAGAGAGATTAGCATGGCTTTAGATACTGAGGTGGACATCAAAAATTGAACTCTCCTTCAAAGTAATCCTGAGAAAGCTTTTAATATAGCTGCAGCTATTCTTCCCACAGTATTTTGGGGAGTGCTTAATGCTACAGCATTAAGACATGAATCTCCACTATGGGGTGTGAGTGGCTTCCCATTCAGATAAGATTTCTTCCTGTTCTGAAGTCAGATTCAAGTTTTTGTGATTGTCAGTATAGCCTCTACAAGAGGTCAGGGTTTTACTCTAATAACACATGATAGAATCAGACTTAACCACAGTCATTCCCTTTCCAAATGTGGGAGCTATTTTGATAGCTGGTGATGTATAGTTGCATTTGGTGAAAGCCACCTGTGCTAAAACAGTGAAGTTAGATCATTCACCAGAATTCTGCATTTGCCTGAATAATGATGTAGAGCTTTATCTGGAAGATATTTCTAATAGTGGAGATATATGGGAATGAATGTTTGAAAAAATCAAGTTTTTTTTCCCCCTTTATTTCTCTCTTGGTCAGGTTGGAGGCTACGTTGTGCCATTCTTAGAAGGATGCTGCAAAACATGTAAGTGATTAATGATACTTCCTGCCTCACAACTCTCTCTGATTTGTTGTTACGTTAGAAATAAGGTGGATTCTTTCCTGTGTAAAAGCTTGATTCACTGATCTCAAAGGCTGTGCTTTTCCCAGTTTTACTCACGTGAATAACACCGAAACTAGTGGAGTTTAAAGAAAGTACTTTAACATTGCTGCTGTTACTCCACTGACAGTGATTCTGGCTGTTCAAGTCACTAAAATTCCTACCCTTTATTCTGTAGTTCTCGTATAAAACTCCTCAAAATATTAGTTACTGCGTTTAGTATAATAAAAGGTACTGTGTTTTAAAAGGTAACTTAAAACATACTTCATCTACATTAATATCTTCATATTTGGTAAAAATGAAGATTGATCTAAGTAGTTTATAAGTTAACTTTGTAAATAATAAACAGATTGTAACATAGAAATTAATAGAAACCTTCAGGCAGTACCTTTTAAAAGATTTTACAATTAAAAAAATCCCCCCTTACTTGATTACCAATATATGGTTTGGATATTTGTGAGAGCTAATAAAGATTCTCGGGGAAAAAAAACAGAATAAAAATTCTCTAAGGAATAGGTTCCAAATATACTATTTCTGAATAGAAACAAAGAGCTAATTACAGTTTATTTTCTTAACACAGTGTTACATAGCTGAAACATTTTGACTGATTTCGTGAAAAACTTAGCCTGAGGGAGACACGTAACCAGATGAATTTAAACTCAAATACTTCAAGTTGACACTGTTAAAAGCAATTGAAAAAGAGATTTTTATACTGGGCAGTATCATGCTATCTTTAAAAACATGCAAAATTCTGACTCAATTTGCATAAGTGGCTGAAATAGTTACCTAAAAGTGTGGGAGAAAAATGGAGAAAAGTGCAGGTATTTCTTGATGGGTGGGATGGATCTTGCACAGTCATGACTACCAGATATGGACATATGTTGCCAACAGGGATGTACCTTTTAGTGTGATTCATCTGCATTACAGTTGGTACTAAAAAGTTGATTGAAACCGTAGAAGATTTATCTGGGGAGTTTTTTCTGCTCCCACTGTAAGGGAATGGTAATATCTCTTCACGTTTTTTCACCCTGGACCTGTGTTTCAAGCACTTGTCCTAGTTCCATGGCTGATTCTCCATAGGCTCTCTGACATCAGTTTTTGATTATCTGACATTACCCTTCAATGCCCTGGCAGGCAAATAAGCCACTTCTGAAAGATTTAGTAAGACAGTTAAACATCCATTAAGCTACTTTTCAGCAGGGCACAAGATCTTGCTACTATGTTTAGAGAAAGATCATAATCACCTCTTTAACTATTAAAGACAAAAGTCATTAATCTGTGGCAAGCATAACAAAGTAAAATTAAACCCTTGAAAAACCCAGTGACTTCTGAGATGCATTTACAGGTAGATTCCTAGAGTTTTGATTTTCACACCTGTTGGTAGAGAGCACAGTAATTCTATGAATCATGTAAGTTCATTCTTACTCCAAACAAATCTACTGTCATGAGAGCTGTCAGTTGTAATTGTGTGAGACATTTTATGAGAAGGATTATCTTTTTCTTTTTGTTTTGTTTTTTTTTAAGTACTTTACCATTAGAAACAATTGTAATTTTTTGTTTTCAGTTTTAATTGGTATTTGAAAATTAAAACCCAGGAGTTCCATCAAAACCTGGAGAGGTTTTACAAATGCTGCTGAGAGGAAATTATACTATTTCTTTGTTGTAGCCCCAAAGGGCACATTAAATTCAGGATAGCAGACAGGCTAAATTATACCAATGCAGATCAGATTCTTCCTGGTTTTCACATGAGGCTTAGAAATGCAGGTAATGCCTGGACAGGGTCCTGAGCTGCTGGCATGATGAACATTGCTTAAGCAAGGAGGAACCAGGTGTCCCTTCCAATCTCAGCCATTCTGTGATCCTGCGATATACAGACATTTTAAAGTTGAATTCTGTTTTCAAATATGCCAAAATCTCGCAATTCCCAAATTTTCATAGTTTTCATACTATAGGGAATCCTCTGTAACACATGCTCTGTTCAATGTGTAATATTCTTACCAGGTTCTTCAGTGTCAGTGTTCCTCCCATTCCCTGTTAGCCCAGTCACTCCTACAGCCTATGCTGGCTGTCACACAGGTACATTTTCCTCAAATAAGTAGGACCAAACCAAACAGCACCATTGTTGATTTCCAACAATGTACTCCCTGCTAGGATCATTAGACCTCACGTTACCCAATAATGCCAAAAGCTGCAGTGTAGTGTAACTGCTCATGGTTCAGAGTGGCTCACATTTTGGTTTTGTTTTTTTTTTCATTTTGCACTGTGTGGGCGGTGCATTGTTGTTAGCCAACAATGTACTGTTGGTAGTAAGCACTTGCATAGTCTTTAGCTTGCTGCATGTGTAAAATTGCTGTGTTTGAAGAAGTAAACTAATTCCATCATGTTTACAGTGCTGTAGAACATAGAGAATAATGGCTTTGCTTGTTAAAGCTTTACTGTGTAAGCAGCATTTTTGCAGATGATGTATCATACAGGTTTGCTTTGTGTCATATACAGTAGAAGCAAATAATTTCTTTCCTATCCATAGTTTGGACAGTATACTGAAAATAACAATCCAGTGTTTACTCTATGAAAATTGGAGATTATCTTCTTTTTCATAGAGCATGTTAATTCTTTGAATTGTGACATATTATGAATGAATTTGTTTTGGCATTTATTTTGTGAGAACAAGTCTATATTTCTCTCAGAGAAATTATGTTGACTCTAATTTTGTACATCACCAAGTGACACATCCTACATTAAATTACGCTTCTGACTCTAGGACTACTGAAGAGAAACCTATATTTCTCTTTCATACTGGTGTCACTTTAAGTGACAACAGTGCTATGACTCAACTCAAAAACCAAGCAAGGATTTTCAACGATACGGACAATGAAAAAGAATCTGTAATACAACATGTATAAAACGCTCACATGTTTTGCAAGGTTGCTCATGGAAAAGTATATTGTGTTGTAAAGCTCATAAAAAGCCACTGGACATTAACATACATGCGTGGAAATACATTATATATTTATTTTTTATGGGATATGATGTACTTTCACTGTAGCCTGGGTGAAGTCATAGTCACAGCTGCACTGAATTCTCCACCCTACACACCATGTATAATGTAAAAGAAGAAAGAACCGTGAAAAGAACTGTGAAAAACAGGAAATAATGGTGAGTTTTTTATTTTCAAGAATAATTTGTTTTTTCTTTGTTTCTCAATTTACTTTTTCACCAAGCATATATAATTAAACAGCAGCCAAGCAGTAGCCAACCGCTTATGTTTGTAGGTTTTTATTTGTTTCAAAGAAGATTTATTGATGTAGTTTCTTCCATATTCTAGGAAACTCTACTGTGTCCAGAAACAGTAAAAGGTTTAGATAATTTAAAAAAAAAAAAAAAGAAAAAAGAAGACAGAAAAACCAGCAACCAAGAAAAAAATTATTTCTCTTTGAGAAGCAGTATTACTGGTTTGATAGTGATTAGAGCAGGGAACTGGACATTGTTCATAAAGGTGTGATAAAACTCTGTCCCAGTTCAGTATTGGGTATTGGTCAAACTGATGAATCCTTTAGTGCCCTTGCTTTTCTGGAGCTAACAGTATTCACCTTTTGTCAACATCTTTGGGTTTCTTGGCTGAAAGAAAATGTATCTCTGTAAGTCAGGGGGGACTGCATCAAGATGCATAAAATCTGGTGTGAAACAGTGGAAGCTGTTACATTAAAATTAGCTGTTCATTTCTCTTACAGATCTGCAGTATGATGTGGTTTCTCCAGCATAGAGGACCATCCTAAGAAGATTCTGTGCTTCCTGACCTCTTACAATTGAACTTTATACTGAACATCTTTGTTTTTCTTCAAATGTTCAGGATTCCCTTCTTCAGTGAAGCTTAACTCCTTATTTACTTCCATGATTTCTTGTTATCTTTTTTGTTTTATTCATGTACTTTGTAAATACTTCTATGAGAAAAATTGTGGAAATAATGTCAATGAAAATGCAAATAAAAATTTCATTTGTTCACTGGTGTACTTTTATTTAATAAAACATAATAAAAACAAATGTAAAGCCCCCTAAAGCCCTGTTCTTCATCAGATTCTGCTGTTGCATGTTAATTTTAAACTGCAATTACTGCTATTAAAGTTAGTTGCAGGTATTTCACAGAAAATGCACTTTATGCCTTATTAACAAGTCTTGTCACAGGAGTGATCAGTTTTGCAAAATTTTTTGAACACAGTGGAATTACTCTTAAAAAACTTCTGACTGAGGAATGAACCTTTTATAATTGTTATTAAAGATATAAGGAGATGGATACTTTATTGCATGAAATAGAATAGTTGTAAAAGTGATTCAATGTATTGCTAAATGGGTATTTTCTTCTTTATGTCTCTTGACCCAGTAAAATGTTCAGAAATGTTCTTGTCTCTGAAATATTAAGATTTTGAACTGATATTTTTTTATCTATGACCATTTTGCAGGTAAGGAAGATGGAAAATTCTGTAAGAAGGTGACTGTTAGGATGACTATCCGCAAGAACGACTGCAGGAGTAACACACCAGTAAGTAGATAACTATCACAATTTCTTTTAATAGAAGAGAAAAAATATGAGAAATAACATGAGGGAAGAAAAGGAACCCAAATTCCATAAGGCTATTGTCTTCATCTCTGTCACAGAGATTTCTGTTTCATAGAGCTGTTTTAATGTTTCCCTACGTTCTCAGTAATCATCTTCTCAAATAGTAAAAAAGAGGCTGTTACTTCTGCTTTTGTATGCATGTAGGTGCATGTTGATTTAGTGCAAATCCAAAGTCTCATTTCATCCTATAATGCAATTATTATATGCAAATTAACTTCAATATAACTGAATCTTTGCCCCTGATATTCTACAGTTAAAACGGCTGCAGATGTGTGTAATTTTCCATCTGCCCGGGGAAAGTATTTAAATGCCAACTTCATGAAGAAAAGAGTCTTGGGTACTGAAAGCTTTTTTTAGACAGCAGCATGAACATACTGTAAAATGTGAAGGAAGAATGAGGCACTATCGAAGGATTTACTGTTGAAGGACACCAGCAATGTCCTGCTGGGCAGTAAGACTGTGAGCAGCAGCAAGGGTGCAGACAGACGTCTCATGTGAGATGTCTAAGAGCGCCTGGAAAAGCTGTAATAAAAGAGTGTAGGGAAACAGCTGTAACCTCTAAAATGACTCTGAGAGTACATTTTGTAGAGTAAGCTGTTGAGCAGCCAGGAAATTTAGTCTCAGTGTCTCACTGAACAGAAATACGAATCTTAACTATTAAATTTGAAAAAATTATTCAGTTTCTATGACTATTTCTCTTACAGTCTGTATTAGAGATTTGGTATCATTAGTAGTAATTCCTCTTGGCTTTCCAAAGGATTGATTCTTTTATCCCTCCTTACTGATACCAGTACAGCAACACTGCATCAGTGTATCACTGAAATGAATACTGCAGGAAGTTGGGGACAGAACATTTGGTGCCATGTTCAAGCCACGGTTGTTATGAATACTTTAAAATTAAAAACCAGAATTGGTTTTTTGTGTCTGGTAATAGCCAAAACCTGTTACTGAAATGGACAGAAAAGTCATCATTGATACAAGGAAGATACAAAGTGAGACCTATCTGGGCAATGTACTTCAGAGCTTATTTTCAGATGTACTGGGATTTCATAAGGTGCTAGAGGAAATACCTCCAAAGTTTTCATTGCTTTGCCATTGGATTTGGGTGCCTAATGTTTTTGGACTTCCTTGAGAACTTCTAACTAGCTGCTTCAGTTTGGTAATTATTCATTGTGCTTGTTACCAGGTGAACATTGTTTCATGTGATGGGAAGTGCCCTTCTGCAAGCATATACAACTACAACATCAACACGTACGCAAGGTTCTGCAAATGCTGCAGGGAGCTCGGGCTGCAGAGACGGACTGTGCAATTGTACTGCACGAGCAACTCAACCTGGGTCAGCTATTCCATCCAAGAGCCCACAGATTGTTCTTGCCAATGGTCTTAAAAAAAAAAACCAAGGCATAAAAGGAAAGAAAACAGCACGGCCAGCTGTGCCCCCAGCACAAGATGATTTTAATACTTTATCTCTTAAAAATAAAATAGCCAATCCCCTGAATTTCACCAGTTTAATGCAAAAAAGAGCACAAATACTTTTGGACTCTCCTAAATTTCTGTAAAATGGCTTTGCATCATTTGTATTGTGATTTGTCTTTATTTTCATTCACAGGGATTGTTTTAAGGGTTCTTGTGATATGTGCCAACTTAAAAGGTGATTTACATCAGTGACACCTCAAGAGAAAGAACGCCATCTGTTTTGTTCTGGAAGGCTAGCCCACTCTTTGTCAAGCACCCATTCCTGTTTTAAATCTTTGACCAACTTACCTGTCAGTAGGTCACTATTTTGAATGCATTGCAATTGTGCAAATACATTCAGAGTCTATAAGGAAAAAGTGTTTGGACAACATGAGAAGAATTTTCAGTTTAAATCATATTCCTGTTGCTAAGTAGAGCATGTATAAGAAATTCATGTAAAGATTTTTAAATTTTTTTTTAAATCTGGGAAACATTATCAATACTGATAATTATGTTATATTCCCTGGTAATAATTTCAGTTTTTTCTAGTGTATTTTATATTGTAGTGAAAACCATTATGGCAAGCGTATATTTTATGGAACAGATCGGCTGATTTTAGGTATCTAGAATAGTCATTAATAGTTACTTTATCTTTCTGCTAAACAATATGACATAAACTGAAAATGCACAGATTTTAAAAATGAAAAGCATTTTACATTCCTTTGTATAGATACACCTTAAATGAAAACTTTCAGCTTAAGAAATGAACCATACTTAAATTGTTTCTTTAGGAGAATGAACATTGTTTAACACTAACTTTAAAGATGTGAAAGTTCATTAGGAAAAAGAAAATGAGGATTATGTATCTGCCTCAAAGAAAACAAAGTTCAAAATCTTTGTCACCTCTATTGTAGAATGTAACTTCTTATGGCAAGTGCTTGAAATTGAAAATGTACAATTGTAAGGTTTGAAATTTCAAAAGCAATTTTGCTTATGAATTTGAAATATTAACATTATTATTTCTTCTCTAAGCTAATGTTATTGTTCTGTTCTTTTTCAACAAATGCCACAGAGATTCAGCAAAAATTCAGTACCTTTCATTCTGTAGATTAAAACTGTAGTTAGCATGCAGTGATACACTTGAGATCCTGTAGTAGAAAATAGATCTCAGCATAACATCTTTAAAAGCTGCTTGTCTGCAGTTAATCCAAAGAAAAATGCATTCTTAAAATCATGTGAACATTTTTTATATTAATTTTGTATACTGTACATTTAATTCTTACAATATCTAATAAACAACAGGAAGTCTTATTTTGTTAATTGTTCAAGCACTTTACTGTTATGTAATGCAACATACAATGTTTACTCATTTTTATTTTAGCAGTGCACGTAAGGAGTTTTAGGGTTTGCTGCTATCACTAATATTAATGATCTAATACTACAGCAGGAGGAAGACCTGCATAGGGGGTTTTGAAAATCTACATATTTCTCTGATTCCATCACCACTTTCATCCTCATAAGTGCAAGATTCAATTTTGTCATTTTATTCAAAACAAAAATTGGAAAATTGTTGTTCATGGAAGTGTAACAATGCATATCTGACATTGTCAGATAGACTGTCCTGGAAAAAAGGGGGGAGAAAGAAGATGAATTTCTGCACATTCCCTTTTCATGTTTTTTTCCTTGTAGGATTGACTGCAATCAGTAGACAGTGTTTTGAGTGGGCATTTTGTTACAATATAGTTGTGTAGTGATGATCACTCTTCAGTACTTAGGGCCAAATAAATCTTAAGATCTAACTTGTAGGTGCAGTCCCTACCCACTTCACAGGATGTGTTCCTTGTCAGTCATCTTCTACATAACAAGAAAGGACAGGATCTGGGAGGACAGCATCCTTTGGAAAACCAGAAAAAAAAAGTGCTGTTTACAAGACATTGAACAGAGCTAAACCCTTGAACCCAAGTGCCTAAAATTCAAGCTTTGGCATTTGCAAAGGTGAAGTTCAGCCTCCCTTAGTTCACTAGGTGGCACATGCCATCCTAGAGGGTAGGAATTAATAAAAAGAGCTGTTTCTTTTGCCCTCAACCAAGACAGTGTTTGCTGTGAAGTGCCAGCCACCATGAAGGACAGAATTAGAGCAAGAATTAGGCCAAATCCCCCTTCCCTCAGCTGCAGCATGGTCCCTCCTCTTGCCACTTGAGCAAAGAGCTCACTTTTTCCAGCAGCTGAAGGCAGTAACTCTGAAAACCTTTCGAGATAGAAACTTTCAACTTCTGGTTGAAGAGCAAAGTTAGTACTGGTAGCAAGAGTAGAAAGCAGACTGTGCCGTATTCGGTAGCTGTAAGCAAACACTGCTGCTGCTTCTACTTCAGGAGTAAAATAATAAGCACCGTGTCAAGTCCCTACTTCTGATTTTGTAAACTTTAGGCTTATGCTGAGAGAAGCAAGGGGAAAGATTCAAACTGCCTATGGCTTGATAGGGGAAGCTACTTTTATCCCTGCCTCTGTGTTAAATTCCTTCACATGTCCTTAGACAATCTGTGGTTGTTCAAAGCCACCCAGGCCCTTATCGTGTATTTATCTTGCCCTGCATTTGCAGAAAGCAGCTCAGTTGGAAAAAGATTGTGCCTTATTTGTACTTCCACATCATCGGAAACCTCAGTGTGGGTTTCATCTGGCCCTTCCATGCTGGAGATATTGGGACTGTTAACAGTGACTGAGTCCTAAAACAAGTTTATATTCTTTTTAATGTCTTTTGCTTGAAACTGGCCTTCTTGAAACTGAGGCCTCTTAACATTTCTTTGCAAGTCTCAGAACATTACTCCACCCCAGGGGCCATGTTCTCCACACGTGTTTGCATACATGGAGTTTCTCCCCAGAAGTGATTCCTAATGTAGGTGTAGAAACATCACAGGCTTGTATCTTGTAAAATCTAGGATTTAAAATCTTTCTAATGCTGAGGTTTTTTCTGAACTTAGAGCAAAATGTTTAGTGTATGGATATGAAAACATTGCTTGTTTGTTATGGTGCTGACTCCTCATTTTCATCTCCTTTAAAAAAACACTTTATTTGCATTACCTCAAGCAAGCTTACCCAGCCTTGATTCACAGGAAAATATAAGCAATTTGGCAGCTGAAGGCTTGAGTATTATGTATATTGGCACTTAAGAAAGGCCTTTAAAAATAAATGTAATTATGGCAATTGTACTATCGAAATTCGTGCTGTCTGGCTTATTAGTACATGATCTAGATTCAGGATAACAGTCTCTTGAGTAATGTGTCCTCTAATTAGTGATGGTGCTGCCTGGTGGTTTGGTAAGTTAATCTGAAATATTGGCATCTGCTGGTCTGCAGTTTAATGAGAACTGTTAGTCACAAGTTAAATAACTTACACCCCCTCAGACAGCTCTCATGCAGCCCATGAGCTCAGATCAAAATCATTCCAAAAATGTTGCCCTCACTCTTATCTCTGCCCACACCATCATCTCTCTCCCCAGTGCAAACAGCTATGAATAATTAAAATGAGGTAACAGCTGCTATGCAGATGGTGATTTTTTTTGAAAAATCCCCTCTTAGTGTGATGAAGACACCTAACCTCTTTAGAAATAGTACCTGACAAATTGCCATCAGGTCTCGTTTCTCTATGGACTTTTGACCAAGGCTTTGACTATGTCAGCTGACATTAGCTGTTTAAAGCATCAATAACTGAGGTGTCCAGGCTTCATCCATCACCAAAGAAAGGTATGTGCATCCAAAGAGTGACTCATCCCATTCTAAAATAAATGTCTAAGACGGATGTGGTGAATCATCCTCCAGATGTATCATCTTTCTTTTTCACTGTGGAGAGAACTTGGATGGCAAGATGTGGTTAGGCACCTTACTTTTGAGTTATTAAAATTAGCTGGAATTAAATTCACCTTTAATGGTTAAAAATATCTCAAAAGTCAGCTACTCTCATAGCAATTATGGCATGTCTTATCTGGCCACTTCATATGAGGTGATCAATGGTAATATATGATTTGCATGAAGCTGAACGGGATGTAATTTGTCTTGTATGGCTTTTCCTTGTGTCCTAAAGTATACTCCCTTTGTATGACAGCTATAAAACTATCCCTGTATCTGGAGCTGAAGACAGACATCATCATCAGCCAAATCTTCAAGATGGAAAAGTACAACTGAATTTACAAAGATGGGATGTGTTTATTTCCATGACGGTGTGCTAATATTAGCTGGTGAGTGAATATTTCTGTTTTACAGACATTTTATTGTGTAGATGTTGGCTTGAGTCTTCCAAGTGATTTGTGATCTTGCTTTCTAAGCTTTTGGCTTCCAAGATCTTTAAGGTAATGCACTGCTTCAGAAAATGATGAAATCCATATATAAAATATCTTTGTGGTTTAGCTCTTTAGATTGTCTGTAGTTGAGTTTAAGGCAGCAGAGAGGTTTTTCAGTACCCAGGCCTTTCCTGACTGTGATTGCCCAGGGGCAGATTCTGACCTCAGTTACTCTACTTGAAAAGACATCAGATTTGGTGTTTGTTTTTTCTCAGGAGTGTTATTAGTTCATGAATTGAATATGTGAGATTTGTCCAATGCGTGCCTTGAGTAGTCAATTATTGGGAAAAAATATAGCAGACCACTTTAATAACATTTCTTTATGATTAAAAATTCAGAAGTCTAATCTTAAGCATGAAATATATAAGACAGAATAGCTGGAGTTATGTTTAATGCCAAGACCAAGCCTATTCTTGATCTCTGTGCTTAATCCCTCAATTTTCTTTTCTCAGCCATATTGAACTTCACATATATTTTACTAAATAGGGAAAAGGCAGAAAAGGACCTTCTGAGAAGAGGGCATGCAACTGCCTAATAGGCTTGATCTCTAACCTGACTATAAGGAGAGTGGTGTCCTTTGACTGCAAGACAGGAGCATCACTAATAACGTGCTCCTCATTTCCTAGCAGGAGAAGACAGTGCTATATTTTCTTTCTCCCCACCAGCACCAAAGAACCACTTTGCCCAAGCAAAGCTATTTCAGTGAGAGGCAGAAGTTAGCTGTATGAAAATTAACCACTCAAGTGTTTTTGTTAAATGTTGCTGGAGTGATCAGAGGTTCCCAGGTAACCCAGTGTGTAGCAGACAAAGATCAGGGGTTTGTGTGAGAACGGTACTTGTATAGCCCAGCATTCTGTTCCTGACCTCTTGTTCCTGAGGAAACTGCAAGAAGGGGGAAATTTTAAATTAGTGTTTTTGGAATAAAAAAAGTGACTTAGAATTTTACATTGTGAAACATATTTTTTAGGCAAATATACGATGGGTTGTCCAACACTGTAATAGCACAGTCTCCCATGTCTTATGAATCATAAAAATCCCTTTCAATTATCTTTGGTGGCAATTGATTTTGCAGGCCAGTTCAATGCTGTGAGGAAACACACGGCTTCACACTTAGGTGGGTTTCAGTTCACAGGAGGGGAATGGACCCTGGCTACTGGTACCATTTATTGTTTGCACAGGTTCACCACAACCCATTTTAGGGCCTTGTTGTCTGCAGGCACCAAGAGCACACTGGAAGAAAATTTTGCTGTTGCAGTTTTGATGCTGTTTGGTAAATAGCTTCCCCTCACAAATACTTGTTTCAGGCTCTACAGCTGGACATCCCCTTGGCCTTTCCCTGTGCTATTGTTTAAAATAGCAGTTGTTTAAAAGCATTTTTCCACTACCAGTCTGACAGTATTACAGTAGTTCCACCCGGGGCAGGACCAGCCCTGTGGAAAAAGGAGAGTTCACATTGCGCTCCTGCTTATATATTTTCCTGGAATGCCAAGTATGAAAACTTTTTTAGAAGAAGGCCTGCAAAAGGGCTGGCTTAAACTACAGATAAATACCTATTGTATCTACTTGGGACAACTTCAAATGAAAAAAACCCTCTACTTTTGGTTAAAATCGCTAAAATATTACAAATGTTTTCCTTATTTTCAAATATTCTGTTGAAATGCCAGTACTTTAGAACCTGACTCGCATCCTTTTCATTTCTGCTCTGGAAAAGGTATAGAAAGGAGATGAGGGATGAGATTTTTAACGAAACCATTTAGAAATTTTTCTCTTCAAATTGGACTGGCAAGCCCCATTCTCCTGAAGTTGTTATGCAGAGGAAAGTGGAACTCAATACCCAAGGGGGCCTATTGTGAATTTTGGCTTTAGAGGGGGAAAGAGCCCATCCCTGGATAATGAGTGAAAACCAGCATATTCTGTGGGTCCGCTGATGGCAATGGGCTCGTGTGGAGCCCTTGGTGTAATATTAGTACTGGTTTTCCATACGTATCCAGTGCCACTCTGCCTGTGTGTTTTGTGGTGATGCCTCAATAAGGTCAGAGCAAGCTGATGTGGCAAGGGCTGAAGGCTGCTGCTGTTTTCCCTAGCAAATGCCTGTGGGATGTTTGATGAAACGTTCTGGCTCTGTAAATTATTTCACTTAGGGATGTGTTGTCCATGCTTTCTCAGGGCTGCGGTCTGGGACTTATCTGTAGGGAGTGAGGGAGATGTAGCTGCTGCATAAGACCACGAAGTTCATTCTGTGTTACAGCTTGGCCATGAAACTTTGGTCTGCCCACAAAAATAAAGAGTTGTAGGCCACAGTCAATGCAAGGATTTCTGTGTTGTTACAGTATTAAGAACTGGTACATACCTTTTTTTTTTTAAATAAGAAGAAATACTCTGCAAGCCTGTATTTAATGGTAAAAAAACTGCAAATACTGCTCTGCTTAAAAAAATAAAGTTTTATCACTTTTAAATTATCTTTATTATATTTTTAATAGTAATTACTCTCCTATCTTCTTTCTTGTGAGGCTAAAGGAGAAGTGTGGGGTCTTCAGCTCGCTCTAATAATGGGAGTCTTGTAACAACCTATAATCAACATGAAATGAAAGAAAATATAACCTAGTGCCCTATAAGTACTGTGCTTAAGCTGATCTCTGGAAGGAAATTCACAGCACTGTTGCACATTTGTTTCTCAGCTCCATGACCAGAGCACAGGGGGAAGGGAAAGCAGCATTTTTAGCTTTAGATTTGGCCATATTGTAGCACTTTCAAATCTTCTGTCAACACTGGCGTGATGTTGCATTCATTAAAAAATGCACGACCTTTTTAAATATCCATCTGTTATATAAATAAAAATAATGCAGCCCTATATTTTTAAGGTATGCTAATCCTGCATAGCCGTGGTCTAATTATCAAATGATTTCATGCTACCCTGGTGGCAGGCAACATCCAGACCACTGAACACTTGCTATGGATCTCTCATTAAATCCCTCTTGCACAGTTTCATTCATAAATTTACCATGGCTTTTAAAACAAAATAGTTTGATGCTTATACAGCAATATCATATAAGAGTAGTATCTTTCCAGAAAGCAGCAACATTTTTCAGATGCTCCACTTTATGCATGACTGAGTAATTGGTGGCAAACTCCATTATTGCTGCCTTTTACCTTGAGTGGAAGCCATGGCACTGGTTGTGGTCAGTGACAAGGTTCCCTGGGTGTAACCAGTCCATACCTTTGTGGAGCTTGAATATTCTACTCTCTACACCAAGCTTCATTTTGACAATAGGTGTCCTAAGTTGGGTATCAGCATTCCTGATCCACACCCTGCTCCATTCTGGCTGTGTTGGAGCTAGCACAGAGGTGCTGGGGTGCTCATGCCTTTTGCCTTCTCTAATGTTCTTCCAGCACTGCCCTGTGTCTGCTCCCAAGTGAGATATGGTGTGTTAGAGCTTTGGAAAGATGTAATATTAAGCTTGGAGAGCCTAAATCCAAAGAAAATTGTGGGTTTTTTGGGTTTTTTTGTTAATTTAGCTTTAAAAAGGCTTGGAAAGTTACTTGGTGGAAGTGTTTGCTTATTTCCATATGGCAATTTTTAACCTTTGTATTCAGTGCAAAGGGCTTACTCCCAAGTGATCATGTGATTAACTCCAATAAAAATGGAATTATTAAAACCAGAATTGAAGTATTTCTCCAGATTTACCTTAGACTGCAATTTACCCTAAACAACATCATGCCATCTGTGCCATCTGCTCCTTTACAAGGCATGTTTTACAGCTTAACAAGACATTTTCCTTTTGTCTTGTGGCTTGGAGTAATCTAGTAATATCACTTTCTCTGGGCTTGCACCACCCCCCATGGTGAGTCTTTTAAAGCAGTATGTACCCCATAGATCTATTTCCCTTGATTTGTCAAAGCACTTGGGCAGAATTGAACAGAATCCTTTCTACCTCAGTGTGTGAGCTGGTAGAGAGCTGGTTAGCTGGACCCAAGTCGTGGTGGGGACAAAGAACCTCTGACTCACAGAGGGCAGAGCAAAGCACCCTCAGCAAATTTGCAGATGAAACTAAGCTGGCTGGTATTGTTGACACACCTGAAGGACAGGATGCCATCCAGAGGGACCTGCATGAGCTTGAGAAGTGGGCGCACGGGAATTTCATGCAGTTTA
>JAWWLV010000179.1:13593026-13614764 GCA_035041135.1 Platyrinchus mystaceus
ATAAAAGTAGAAGACTAAAGATACTGATTTTAAATAGCCAGAATGCTCTTATGTCTTGAAGGTCCATATAACTATGTCTTCATTATTACTTAGATTTGTGAAAAGTTGGTAGTCTCATTGGACCTGTATCAACATCTTTGCGTTTTCCTTTCCCTTGACTGGTTCTTCACCTGATGCTGAACAGCAAGTAGTCAGCTGATGATGGTGCTCGCTGCCTGCATTTAGATTTATTTTTGTAGTTGTAGTGTTTCTGGAGTGATGCTTGCAAATTGAGGGATGGAAATGTTCCTTTAGATTGTCTTTGGTTTTAATGATGCTCCTTCAGTTCCTGTAAATGCCAAGGTAATTATGCTGAGAGCCAAGACTGATGCTTGGCAAAATTACTATGGAGATTGCCCAATAAGAGGGGTGGTGGAAGGCCTCAGAGAGCTTACTGTAGCAGGATCCAAAAAGGGGAGTGTGGGAAAGAGGGGCTGGAGTCCTCAGTCTCACATGTCCACATGTCCACAGCCCCATGAGTGTATGTTGTCCCCTAAGGGCAGGTAGCTAGTAGAAGATGTAATTCATGAGGGAAAACTATAAAAGAAGTATTCAAGGAAACCACCTTGTGAGTGTAAATGGATGGATCTTCCAAAAAAATTATTACCAGAAAGAAGTGACTAGTGATATCAAAATTGTCTCCATTACTGGGTTCATAAACACTTCTGGTAAATAAGAGGTTAATAACTCTGTTTATAGTAAGAAAAGACCCCTGCCCTAGGATACACACACTTCACTGTACCCAGATAATCCCTGGAGCAAGGAGGTTTAAGGTAATTTGTGGTGCAGCTGTCCTTTTCTGGAACATGAGCAAATTCTCCTGCACATGGTCAGCTGCAAGAACAAATGTCTATAGCAAATGAAAAAACAAGATGTTCAGCCGCAGCCTTCTGCACTTCCAAGAGAGGCACGTGAGCTGGGCTGTTCCTCCTGCCTGAATCAAACTCCACAGCACAAAAGGGTTTAGTGTGCGGCTTATGGCCAAGTG
The DNA here is from genome assembly GCA_035041135.1 of Platyrinchus mystaceus. Taxonomy (NCBI): domain Eukaryota; kingdom Metazoa; phylum Chordata; class Aves; order Passeriformes; family Tyrannidae; genus Platyrinchus; species Platyrinchus mystaceus. Next base: position 13,594,054 of record JAWWLV010000179.1, read on the forward strand.
GAAGCAACATGTCAGCGGTGAGGGAGGAATGCTGGAGATGGAAACCCAAGTGATTGACATACAGTGGCCATAAAGTCATAGTAAATCTATTGTTTTGCCAGAAGGAAGCAGGATTAGAAAATGTATAATCATTACAATCCCTGCACTATACAGCATCAAGTGACGGTTGCTCTCCCGGTGCTGGTGTGGCTCATACTTGGCTTAATCCCAACAAAGTCTGTACTTGGGTGAAATTTTCATATGGCTCCATGTGGTTCAAGCCGTAGTAATTTGTATATTTTAGCCAAGAAATACCTATGGCACTGCAGAATTGAGCTCAGTAGTTTTAAGGAGATACTTTCTCTGTTGTGTTGCTGCGGACAACCACCGCAATGCCAGTGGCAATTTTAAAAACTATGATCTGGGAAGTGATTCTCAATTAAACTATATACAAAAATCTAGCTAATCAAGAGAAGAAGGATCCACATCTCTGGAACAAATATTTTTTATCTACAAAGAAGTAAAAGTAAAAATAGAAAAGAATGTCCTTAACAGCTAGAGGCCAAACTTGCTCCTGATCTAACAGAGCTGAAGGAAAAAGTTGAATTTCGCAGAACTCTTGAGTGGCCTTAAGATGGTTGAGGGGTAAAATAGTATATGCAATCACACCTTCAGTTCCTTACTGACAAACAAAACAGTGGAGATACCTGAGCTTATTGCATTTTTAAAAACACCTCTTCAGAAACGCAAAACATCTTCTGTATTTGCATTACATGTTGCCCTAAATGTATTACTTCAGATTTCTGCCATTTCACTTGCCTTGCAGTATAAACTGAGTCTGTTTGACTCTCTTTGCATAGGATGCCCAAATGTCATGCAGAGGTCTACATCAGCACAAATCACTCTTCTTCCTCCCAAGCAGACATAATGGAGAGAAACCCTCAAAGATTTTCCTATCCCGTCCCTAAATCAGTTTCAGAGGTTTTCCCATGAAAGGAATGAAAATGTTTGGTGAAATATTAGAGTAGGTACATGCTGGATATAATAGAAATTAATGCTTCTCACAGTAGTTCACACTCACTGTGATGTCATACAGGGTTTGACCCGACCAGTGCCATCCCACCATGACTTCTTGCTGCTGTATCTACTGCAGTTGTCTTGATGTGGGTTTATATTGCAACACAGTGTCTTTTGTGATTAAACCATGGCCCATTTTCTTTCTGAATGCTGGTAGTATCGAGAGGATAGAATGTGACCCTGCATGCACTGTTTCTGAGGTGTGAGACTACCTGCATCATCTGTGTCAGAGAACAGCAATGAAAAGTCCATACTGGCCAAAGTTTGGGTTTTACTTTTGATGCTGAAGAACAGCAAGTGTTCTTTGTTCCTAGGGAGATACAGACTTTATGAGAGGATATGATGTGCTTCATCTATTAGTGTTTACAGCAGAGGGGAAAGGAACTTCCTAATTCCTTTCTGTTTTACATTATATTTAGAGCTGAGGTAACTGCAAAATGGCATTGGCTACCTAAGGAGTGCACCTACTAGTGTACTAATTGTTGTGGGGTTGGGAACATGCTACTGGAATACAGCCTGCAGCTGCTCAGAGAATGCCTGACAACGGTGATTCAATCTTTTTTACTAAAAAAGGTGGAGAAGTTTGATAAACCACAGGCTTTAGACAAAAGAAGTGACATATTATATATGTAGTGAAATTACTTCATAGCTACTTCTTCCTTTTTTTATTTAACAGGAACATTTTTAGCTAGAAGACCAAATCCATGAGTCTCTGGTGTGTGTTTATGGCTACCCTGAGCTGTACACAGGGCTTTCTGTTGAATGTGGCCAGTACTTACCCTCTGCCTAAGCAGGTTAGGGCTGTCACAGATCCTGTGAAGACTGAAAATACTGGGGTTTTGCATAGGATTTTAAGAGTTTGGAAAATCATTCTCTCAGTCTACAGTGAAAAAAAAAATTAATTAAACTTTCTGTTACGGAAAAGTTTGAGTAAGTTATTAAACTGTTTTGTTTTAGCAAAAAACCTCCAAAATGTTTATATTTGAGTTTACCTTTTTCTATTCATACTGTCTGGATCAGTAAAACTGGAAGTTCCCATATACTTTTGAAGTAAAATTAGATATTTCTCCTTCTTAGGAAGTTGAAACAAGATATTTTGATGTGAATTAAGTTTAAGCACCTTAACACCATTCTGTCAGATTTACTTAATTTAACACCATTGTTGTCAGATTTACTTTTTTCCCCCAAAGCCTTGACTTTAAAATATCCATAAGTTAAAATGAGAGATAGACAAGACAGACTTTTTTGAATAGATTTTAGCCACAGTTGGGCTTTTTTCCTGGAGTGAAAAGCTGACAACATGAGCAGTACATGATGAGGACCTCATGAAGTGATGTATGTGTTATTTTGGTTTTTTATGGGGTGGGAATACATCTCTTGAAGATAAAGCTGAAATATTGCAGTTACTTGATTTAGGATAGAGCTTGATTTTGCATTAAATGGTTGTGCTTCATGTATCTTAGTTTTGAAGTTTATCTTTCAGTTTTTCTTTTTTTCCATCTGTCATTCATAGTTTGGGATAAGGAACTTCTCTTAATATTTACTTCAAGGGCACACAGAGCAAGTACTTTGTTTAAACTGGGTTATATTGGATGTATACCAACATAAATCTGGTCCTGGGCTTTTGGAGAAGTCACTTGACTTCTCTCCTCCCCTTTGACCTCTCTTTAGAATGGAGCCATGGTTACCTGCTCCACTAAGAAATTCCAAAATGGCAGGAGCTATTGAGATTCTTGACTGGAAGGTGGAAGGGAAGAATCAGGCTTTAACTTAATTATTCTGATAAGCACGAAAGCCCTGAATGAGTGAAATGGCAGAAAAGCAGAGAGGGGGAACTGGAAGTAACCATAATTCATCCCAGGGTTTTTGCAAGCAGCTAAGCACTGCTGAGGTGATGCCGGGAAGGGTTAACTCAGCAGCAGCTGGCCACCAGCGCTTGGTCCTTATCTCACTCTTATCCTCTGCTATTAACTGGCCACAATTACAGACCATATCGGTTACTGCCATCTGTTTTTTCATGAGGCGTTGGTCGGATTGCAGCCAACAAAGGGGATTAGGGGGAGAAAGGCAGAAATGACAAAACGCCTCTGCGGCGCTGGGGCGCTGCGCTGGGGTCCCGCGTGCGGCTGGTGCCTGCCACCATCCCCGACAGCTGCGCAGAATTAAGCGTAAAGATAAACTGTGAAGGCAGTTTCAAAGCTGCTGCAAAGGAAATGCATTTCTGCTTGCAGTTGTAATGCAGGGGTTGTGCAGAGAGAATTAAAGTGTGAAGCGAAGGTGGTCAGTGCTGGCGTGTGTTCTGGGTGACTTTTAAAAAGCCTCTGGTGTGGGTTGTTACTGGTGGGGTCAAAGCCCCTCAGCCACAAGCAAACAGCAAGAAAAAGGTGGATATTGGGTATGTTGAATAAGAGGGGAAAACAACCTCAGACTGTTGATGAAAATACCTTTTCAATGCTTATTTTCTACAGTAGAAATCGCCATCTGGGCTCTTGCTAAAAGCAAAGGCATGCAAATCGGGGAGTGCTTCAATTGCCAAAGAGCGTGACCGGGGAAGGCAGCGTAATTCAGTCCTGATTATCAATCCTTTTAGAAGAAATAAGACTTTTGACAAATATTAATTGACTGCAATGCTGTTTTTCTAAACTTCCCAAATGTTAGACCATCCTGCAGTAATGCGAGAAAGGAAAAGTTTTCAGAGTGATACCAGGGATTCAGGAATCATTACAGCTCAACAGCTGTACTTTGATTCAAAATTTTACTAAGACCAGATTAATTAAATTATTCCAAAGTATGATATACTGCCAAAATAAGGTCCTCTGTTTTTTATTATTTTTTGTAAATTAAATTAAGGGTAATACAGATTTTAATGTTGGAAAATTAATTCTTAACTAATATTTAATATCCTTTCTTAATTTTTAATTAATACATAATAGTCAATATTCTAAGGATTAACATCAATATAGGAACAAATCTAATTATTTATAACACACAAGTTAGAGAAATAACTAGAGGTGCCTTGTACTTGGAAAGCTACTCCTTTCCCTCTTTCTGTTCCTGATAAACCTGAGTAACAAATGGAAGAGAGCAAAATCACATTTTTGGCTTTTTCATTATTTCATGTCAGTTGATGCTTTTTGGATCAGGGACTGATGAGGCACTGATGCCCTTAATGTGATCTGTGCTCTAGATTTGGGTGGAGTGGGATAAGTTTTTGTTGTGGGGTTTATTTTCCTCGGTAAATGCCTGCAGTTTTACTTACTGTTGGGAATAAGATCAACGTGTATGAAAAGTAAATTTAACCTGATGTGGCAAGTCAGTGGTGTTGAGATGTAACTACCTTCGTGTTCTGTATTTAAGTAACGATATATCCTTATTGTAATACTGTGTATTAGCAAATATTGAGATTTGCCTGCCTGCAATATTTTTAACTGAAGGATGTAACAATCTTCTAGGTCTTCACATCAACTTTCCTTCTTGCACTATACTAGTCCAGGTAATTGCTGAAATAATGTGTTTATTTTTATGTTGTTGAATTATATTATTATTATTTCCATGCCCAAATTGGATGTAAAGTAGCTCAACATTCATATAAAAATGTTCAGGTAGGCTGAGAGTAACCTTTTACACCTACGTGCATAAGTGAAAGCCGATGTTGTTGAACTCTCTGGTCCCTTGAGACTCAAGGTTAATCTGTCAACAGAAGTCATAATGTAATGATAATATTTTCCACCTGTTGAAATCAACTTAATTTTAAAACTTTGTACCTTCATTTCTTGACTATTTATGTAGAAATACTAGTATGCCCTTCACTTACTAAAAAGCACACAGAAGAATATTGGCACCATATCCCTTTAGCTCCTGGAACACATATGTCTCTGTCAGAATTTCTTTCAGCATGATTAAAAGATGTGAAAAGTTTTGCACAGAAAGTTATACTATGTACACAAGTGCATGTCTCAGTCTTCTATTGTATCCAAGACTGAAATTCAAACTCTTCAAAATTTTTTTTTAATATTTACCTATCTGATGATTGCACTGTTTATATGCCTCCAGCTATGCAAGACCTTGCATTCCAGAGCTTTGTTGTACATTGGAAATATCAGACTCTTGAATTCAAGAAAGAATATGACTATGTGATGGTTCATGGTCTGCCTGCCAGTAATAAAAAAATAAAAGTTGTCCACTCCCTCAGTTCTTTACTGGAATTTTCACTTGGAAAAGGCAGAAATTAAGAAAAAAATAGTTTGTGGAAAGAGACCCAGGTATACACTTGGTTAACTCAGGTATAAAAAGTAAAGTCAAAAAATGATGTTGAATAATTTTAAGTCTGTTCTTATTTGTGTTTGAATGTGTAGTTAAGTAACCTCTACATAGATTTGGGTAAAGGGTTTAGTACCATTGCAGCTAGTCAGTGAAGATAACACTTGAAAACTTTTACCCCTTGGAGCTATGTTAGGCACTCCTGGGCACAAGTTTGCTACCGATGTCACCCAGCTTGTCACCTGTGGTCTCCAGAGCTATGTTTTAATCTTTGTGCCAAATAAAATTATTCAGAAACTTAGGGATGAAAAATATCAATGACTTTTGCCTGAAGGTTGTAATTCTCTCTGTTCATTTTATAAATGTTTGCTAAATGTCATGGATTTTTCGCCTGTTTCATTTATTCTTCCCTATGAAAAAACCCACTAGTTTTAACTTGTGTTATCTTCTGTGTTATGCAAAGAGCTCATACCCAAAACATTTATATACCCACACCATGGCAAATATCAATTATATAGATATTTCTTGGCCTTCACTTTGGTCCAGCAAAAAAGACAGCTCAAAGAGAAAATCACAGAATGTGCCAGTAATTGGTTTCAGTGCAACTTGACAAATAGACCTGCTTGGTTTGGGGTTTTGGAAGATGTTTGCTGTTGGAAGGACTTGGTTGTGTTTGTGGTACGTTTCCGTGGGGGCAGAAGTGACTGCCTTGGCTGCAGCACAGCTTTCTTTTTGGGGTGTAGGAGTGGCCTTCCTTGGCAGATGATGCCCCAAAGTCTTTAGGGTTTACACTGGGGGACACCTGTGGAGCGGGAGAATGGAGGTTAAGTCATGGCAGAGTTGTTTTGGCTGTCAGGGCGGCATGTTGTGCCCTCCCCCCAAGGCAGAGCAGGGTGGATATGAAGATCCAGTGAACCCCCGGAGAGCAGGGAATAAAAAGCAGCTGGTGGTCCCTGTCACAGGGAGCCAGGCTGAGCCATCGGTGCTCACTGGGCGAGGGGCAGAACTAATTAATGCCCGCGCTGCTCTGTGGGTGGCAGCATCTCACAGCCGGGGGCTTACGGTTGGTGTGGTGGGGTGGAAATGATTTGTGACTGACTAGAGAGTTCATGGCTATCACCGCTCTCCCTAATGAGATGTTTTGTAACTTCATGTTGTGGATACGGGGCTGCAGCTCCTCCAGTGACTCTGCCCAGAGCGAGTGATGGCAATGTGTGGAGGAAATCAATAGTGGTAAATGTGTGGTATGGTCTCACTCATTTATGATTTATCTGTTGTGTTCTAGCTCCCTGGTCCCACAGCAAGACAGGAGTAAATTTTCTTGCAGTGAAATCAAACCATGAAAGGTGCTGTGGACCTGAACGCAGTCTGTACTGTTCATATGAGTGGTGGGGAGAAGTATATTTGGGGGAGGAAAATGTGAGCTGAAATAATGTTCTTTTTTGCTTTTCCTGGGAAGGCACACAGGGCTGTACTGGTCACAGGCGAAACGTCTTTACCATCAGCCTTGAGCAGGATAGAGTCTGCAGCCTTGGAGCAGACAGAGAGCTGCGTGACTGCTGCAGGTCCATGTGAGCCCGGGAGAAGACATCCATGTTAAATAAGGCACTCAGTGTTAGCCAACCTCCTTTAGCTGTAAGGAGACCAGTACTTTCACAAGTTGTGGGCCATGAAATATGATCTCTCCTCACCTCAGTGAAGATATCTGGTTACTTCTCCAGAAGTGCTGTTGCACTTTGCAAGATAGATGAGGCTGAGCCTGACTCCCCCTCCCCACCTTAATAAATGTTTAATGCCTCTTGACTAGGGGGAGTCACTTCTAAAATGCAGAAGATGTGTGGTTTCAGGCTGAAACCAATGGATTTATTTCCAATTTATCCTATAGGCATGGAGGCACTCCAGATTATGTTTCCTCGTGGTAGGCAAAAGAAATCTCATTTATTTTCATATCTTTCAAAACACTTCTTCATGATCCTTTTGATATTTAAAGCAATATTTGGATTTAAAAAATACATTCAATTTGTTTATAAGTATTACTATGTTGCTAAGGACATCAGATTGCAACCTATGTAAAATCTCTCAGTACTGGAAAAATGAATGTACACTTGTGAAACCTAATGGTAAAAATAGGGTATAATAGAAAAACTTCACCTTAAGTTTGTCTTTTAAAAGTCTTCTCAAATGTTTATAAATGATCTTAAACAACAGAAGCAACAGTTTGAATTCAATATGAAAGCTGAAACTGGGTTTCAAACTGAGTCTTTTTAATCTTCTCTCATAATTGACTTTCCACTTGAGGAAGAAAGTGAATGTTTCTTTATCCCCATTTTTTTTTTGTTTTGTTTTGTGGGTTTTATTGTGTTTTTTTGTGTGTGCTTTTTTTTCTGTGTGTGTGTGGATTTTTTTTCTGAAATACTAATACCAACTAAAATGATGAATATATTTCATAAAACTGATCTCAGCTTGAGACCTGGAAATTATGTGGCTTTTAGGAAATCCCTGTGAAGGTTAAATCATTTCTTTGGTTAGAAGCTAGTTTTTCTGTTTTGTGGTGTGTTTTGGGGTTGTTTTTGCTATCATAGTGAGCAATAGGGATATGTTAATTACATTGCAATACTAGGCAGTTTCTTCAGATTCAGAGCCAAATGCAGGGATTGTGGAGGGGGACTAATTGGAGGCAGTGTGGAGTCTGCACTGGACACTGTATTTGCATGAGTCTGGTTGGGCACATGAGTGTAAGGATGGGCCAGATGCACAAATAATTCAAGCGTTTTATTAATCCCATTTTACAACTATTTAGATGGTCAAGTTGCTATATAGAAAGAAAAGTAAATCCTTTCTGAAATAAAAATAACTCTTAACAGTGAAGCCTGAAAGAGAAAGTGTTTTCAATTAGTGTTGACAGCTTCAAGACTTTGAAGTATAAGTTCATCCTCACCCACAACAGAGAAGAAAGTATAAATTAGACTAATCAAATCTGGTGCCCCTTATTCTGTGGGAAAATTAGCAACTGAAAGCTTTCAATCCAAAAGAGTTTAGGCAAATCAAAGCTTAACTCTAAATAAATAAATGTTTATATAAAAGAAAAATGCTGTTAGAACCATTGACTTTCAACAGGGCAAAAGGCTTCACCTGTATATCCCTAGTAAATATTGCTATTATAAAATAGCAAATAAAAGTAGGCTGTGGTTTCTATTCCAGTTGACAGCAGGGCCTTGCATTATCTTTTGTGGTAAGAGCACCTAAAATTTTGTGACTTCTCCAATTTTCTCATGTTTGTTTTCTGCCTTGTGCTCTATGGCTGCAGCGTGGGCGACCTGTGGTTTCTGGCACTGATCCTGATCACATAGGCTGTATTTAACACTGCTTTTGAGGCTACCTGCCTCTAATAATACAGCACATGGCGGTTCTACGCAGTTTATGGGAAATTATAATATTTGTTAACGTGGTGTTTTTTTCATGAACTGACGTACCACATGCTCTTGGCTTGATGTGCTGGGATAAAGTGATAAAGTTAAGGAGAAGGACAAGGGTAATGGTTTTAAACTGAAAGAGAGTAATTTCAGACTAGATATAAAGAAGAAAATTTTTTTACCATGAGAGTGATGAAACACTGGAACAGGTTGCCAGACAGGTGCTAGATGCCCCATCCCTGGAAACATACAAGATCGGGTTGAAAGGGGCTCTGAGCAAGCTGATCTAGTTGAAAATGTCCCTGCTTATTGCAGTGGTGTTGGGCTAGATGACCTTTAATAGTCCCTTCCAAATAAAATGACTCTATGAGGTAACAGATCCAGCATGTGGATGAGAAGAATTCCCTTCACATGCTTCATCAGATCTTCAAACACTCCTATTTCTGGGTATTAACGAGAAAACAGACAATGAGATGAACCCTGAAACAGTTCCTAACAACTGCCATATTTGTTAAATCCTTAGGAATCCCCTCTATACTTGCATATTGCATGCTCCAGGAATGGTACAGACCAAGGCATTTTGGAAGGTCTGAGCAAAATGAATGTGGCAGTGGTGCTGCATGAGGAGCTGATGACAGACAGGGTGAAATCTTTGCTCTAGAGCAAGGCTACACAGTGAAACCTCATGTGTAAGTACAAGGCTGGAAACAATTCATGGCAACCTTCACGAAGGAAAGATATGAAGCAAGAAGTTGCTATTTTTTTTTCTTGAATTAATTAAAACTTCAGATGGTAAAGCTTTCATTATTACATGTATTAGCCCCCCTGAAGAGATCCCAATAGCTATTGTTCCAGATTTAGCAATTCAAGGAGCAGTTAACACACAACATGGTGAAAAATGTATGTTTGGGGTTGTGGATTTTGTTGGGGTTTTTAGCTAAAGTGGTGGTTTATCTCGTTCAGCTGCTTGGCATGGATGCAGATAAGATAAAATACAGATTCAAAAAGCACCAAAGGTCCTGGTTTTATTGGGCCTATACTACATGTTTGATTAGAAAAAACCTTTGCAGAACTAGATGAGACACTGTATAAAATGCATTTGGCTGTAGAGTGCTCTTCTGGCTCATGACAATGCAGCTTCACCCAAGGATTGCTGCAGTGTGCCATTAAGGTGAGTTTTATGCAAGTGTGTGTGCTATCAATGTTACCATGTGTTCTGTGCTTCAGGGCAGTACAGTGATGCCCTAAGGGGCCTTAAAAGCCTTCACTGAACAAATCTTCCCAAATGGAGAGAAGGATCCTATTGTGGCTCTTAGCAAAAACGTTAACATTACAAATAATTAAAATGTTATTTATTTCAGTTTAGCTAATTTCTTAGTTAAACATGCATCCAAGTTGAATATAAGGTAAGCAGGACTCCTTTAAAAGCTTTGTCTTCTTCCCATTACCAGAGAACTCATGAACAACAGAGACAGATTCTAAAAGGCTTTTTCACCATTTCCTGGGTTTACAGAAGTTGACCTGGTTGTGCTTACAGTGACAAGACTCTAGAGGTTTTCTTATTATGGAGTTGGCGTACTAAATTATTTCTGCCTATGATCCATTTGCAAGCATGTTATGAAACAAAACACAAGTAGAAAGCTGGGGTGTAGCCTTCAGAAGGACAAGGAAATGGTTAAAGAAACCCTACCTCTTAAAGGAGATTGTGCTTCCCTGTGCATTCTTGAAAAGCAGAAACTATTCTAAATAAATAAATAAATAAATAACCCCAGACCAAACAGAATTCAAAAGTATGAGCATAAGATTTAGTGGGGCCAGCAGTTGCTCTTTTAAAAGATGTGTGGAGTGGAAGCATTTGCTTGCCCAGACAAGTAAAGTGCTGGGGATCTGCTAGTATTAGATAAGTTGCCACTAATACCATTATTTATAGTGTGGTACAAGCAAAATGACTTACTCCAACAGACATTGCATAGGTGGGCAATATTTTTACCCTCTGATGTTTCAGTGGCAAGTAACCAAAGAGGACTCTCATTAGTCATGGTGTGAGCAGCTAAAAAAAAAAATCCTTCATCTCTTTCCTCTATTTCATCACTTACATAAGCAACACATTTCTGTGGATAAAGTTATAGTTTTTTCCTTCTAAAGATGTCACATAACTTTCAAAGAGCCCAGTGTTCAGCTTAACAGCTGCTCTTGCTTTTTTAAAACAGGGCTTCTTCATTCATACAAAATGTAAGGGAAATATGTCTGTATAGCATCTGGCAAAGTAGTCCCCTGACCTCTTACTGGATAGGTAGGTGCCACCAGTATTTAGGTTACTTTGGAGTTTGTTTTATGCTTTGAAGAAGGGCTTTCTCCTTTGTGATCATTTTGAAGAATACTTATTCATTGTTCCTCCATTAAGTGTTGAAAGTTTGAAAGTCCCAAAAATATGACACACAGCACATAGACAGGAGAATGACCAGTAACTCTCGTGCCAAACCTTTGCCTTTGGAGCTGTGCACTCACAGGATTCTGCTGGCAGGATTTTTGTATTTGCCTTTGACACCTGAATATGGTGTGGAGGGTAAATGCTGGGCATTGGAGGAATGAGCTGCTTGCAGGTTCAGGCTTTGAGCACTTAAAAGAGGGAAATGAGAGGAAATGGCAAACAAGCCAAAAAGTTTTTGAAAGCTCAGCATGGTGTGCCACTGCCCTAAACCTGGCTTTAAGTTATGCCTCGGCTGTTGTCAGTAATAGTGACACATGTTGCTATTTTCATGAGTGGGATAGCAAAATAGCTCAACTCATTACAGTAATATTTAGAAAAATCCTTTGTCATTGTTTATTACTTGTATTTCTGCCTTTCTGGATTATGTCCAAGAAGAATACAAGTTTTAAACTGAAATATTTTGGATTTGAGCAAGACAGGCCATGTTACATGTGTGTAACAACTATTTTCACACCTTTATCTTAGTGTGCAAGTGTTTTAGCAATGTGGAGTTACAACAATGCTTTTGTCCTCTGCCACTGAATTTTTGAACAGGTCTCCTGACTCTCTTCAGAGTGTTAGACATCATCTAAGCTTTTCAAAAGAGGAATAAGCACCCAAGAAAATGACGGTCCTCACTTCTGTATAATTTTCAGGTCTGTTCTTCCACTAGTTCACAACTCAGGTTCTAAATGGGAGTGAAAGTCTTCCTTGTAGTTATATATGGGACTAGTTTTTCCTCTTATTCTGAACTGTACTTGAACATCTTTGCCCAATATCTGTTGAGCCATGGTGATGTCACTGTTTCTCGACGATGTGTGAAAATTTGCCTGGTACACCTTTTTTTTTAATATGTATTATTATTTTTAAGATGGGGAATGTTAACATACAAAGATACAATTCAGCAAAATGATCTTTGCATCTTAGGCTAGAGTGTGCAAATGCTCAGCTGGTGTCTTTCTACAGTTCTGCATTTTTCAGTGGATTTCTGACAACTTACCCCAGTGAAGGGCCTGCCCTTTCCTCCACAACTATCAAGTTACATTGACCAAGCATTCCGCTTGTGACAGAAAAGTGCAGCAAATTATGGTTAGTAACATCAGCTGAATACCAGCTCTGAAAAAAAGCTTCAGTTATATTTTATATGACTTATTTACAGTGAGTTAGAAATGCTTTTAATCAGGTATTTTACTGTACTCATCATGAAAATTAGTAGGCTAGTGTAAAGACTTCTTGCACTATTAAGAAAGGGCTGAGTGTACCAATAACTCATGACAGAGGGAGCTAAAACTGTGTATTAAATCAGAAGGAATGTTCCAAGAAGCTGGAGAGAAGGACCAGGTGTAAAAAAATCCCCCAAAACCAACCAACCAATCAAAACCCAAAAACCCCACCCAACCTGATTTTGTGCCTGACTTGAAATCGTGTCTTCCTAAAGCTGATGCCACAGGAGAAACATACAGGAGCTTAGGGCAGAGGTGCCTCTCTGGCTTTACATCAGCGAAAAAGGGTCCTTTGGGTGTCTGGACCTTAGTCACCTCCTTTTTGGCTGACTGTCTCTGCCTTCAGACACCCCACTCTCCAGGCTCTGTGGAAATGCTATTAATGAGGGGGCTACAAGGCTGTTGTTTTGGGGCACTTGGCGCTGGGTTTGTCACGATTAAGCAAATTATGTTTTTCTTCGTGATCCTGGTGTGCCTAACCTGGGCTGCTCTTGATTGCACTGTCTGTGGCTTTCTTGGGGAGGGGAAAATTATTAGTGGGGAACTCAGCAGATAAAAGCTTTAATCATTTTATGGTACAAGGTTTTTTCACTGCTTAATGGGGTGATGAAAAGAGTATGAAGAACAATTATGGATTTTATTCTTCCTTTCTCTGTGTTTTTAGTGGAGTTTAACTTCTTTAGATGAAATCCTGTATGTTTTAGCTTTTGACTATAGCCAAATCGATGAGACTCCTTGGTCCTAGTTTTTGTATTAGGAAGGGAAGGCCTGCTCTCCTACAGGTATTTGTGGCAGTGCATTTTCTCTTCGGTGTCTTCTCTGCTTTGTATGAACTGTCTGGCAGTGCTGCCGACTACCTTTGGGCAATAGATAAAACTGCGTGTAACTGTTGCTGTGGGTAAATGTATTTTGTTTCATTTTTTTAATAGCAATTTGTAAGATACAGAATTTTTACTGGTTTACAACATGAGAACAGTTTCCAGAGCTCAGTTTAAAAGCCTCTGGGAGGGTTTTGCAATAGCACTTTTTTTTTTTTCTTAGGGAGGTTTAGGTATTTCAGCTATGATAGGACTGAATTTCATGCTCCTCTAATATCAGACATTATTACTTAAAATAGTTCCACCCCACTGTGGGCTGAGCTAGCTTCCCTTATGCTGCAGTGGACACCAGCTCACCAGGAAAAGCGCAGTGCAGAGACATGCCTGAGCTGCTCAGGAAAAATCCACTCAAAACTGCAGCTGAAAGTTAGGGATTACTCATCGGAAAGATCAGTTGTTTAACCTTTAATAGCAGCTCTGGTGGAGACTTTGACAGAGAAAGCCCCTTGCTTTCTACCAATCTTTCCTGACTAGTTATTTCTAGCCAAAGCAGCCTCTGATAAGAATTTGAGTTGTTCCTTTTAAGTTTTTCCTTAAATACTTCACAGTCATCATAGAATGGCCTGGGGTGGAAGGGACCTTAAAGATCATCTAGTTCCAATACCCCTGCCGTGGGCAGGGACACCTTTTGCCAGACCAAGGTTGCTCAGAGACTCATCCAGTCTGGCCTTGAACACTGCCACGGATGGGGCATCCACAACTTCTCTGGGCAACCTGTTCCAGTGCCTCATAATAACTGAATTTTTACCTTTGCAGTAAAGGATTTCTTCCTAACATCTAATCTAAACCTACTCTCTTTCAGTTTGAAGCCTTTTCCCCCCCTTGTCCTGTCATTATATGCTCCTGTAAAAAGTCCCTCTCCATCTTTCCTTACTGGAATTATTTATGAATGGCAGACCTAAGGCTTTACAGGCAGATACAAAACCTGCTCTCTCCCTATCTCTAGAATTATCAGGGAAGGCTTAAGGAGCTCGTACATATTTATAAACTCAGGGAAACTCCACCACTCTGCCTCTTGAGGTAAACATAATATACAATGTTTGTTAGAAGTTCACAGGACAGTCATGCATTGTGGGAGAAGGAAACACCTTTTGGTATTGCAATACCTTTTGATATCAAAAAGCAAATAAATAGTCCCAGTCCAAGATCACTTTTGGGCATGGGAACTGAAGTCTCTCAGGAAGTTTTGGAACATCAAAACATATGAATATAAAGATTCTTCTGAAGGATTATCATAAAAAGCTCACTTTCTGTGGAAGTTGGATAAAGGCAGAGATTTGCATTTGGCAAAAGTTATCCAGGCTCAGAGCAGTGTGTGTGGCAAAACAGTTAAAGGGAATCCACCTGTTTCTACTGATTTTAAGATGACCACTTGCCCAGTGTTGCACATGATGCATCATCCCTCCCTGGGCAGATATATCCTCCTCTTCAGTGGCTGTTTTTCCACTAAAACAGACACAGCCCCATCTTGTTGTCAAATGGAGACTGAAAGAGATGATGAGTGTTGCCCCAAAGCTAATGCACTCAAGGCTTATTTCAGGAATACAGGCTGAAGCTGGCATAACACCCAGGCTTGTAGCTGGGTATGGCCAGGGGTGTGTGGGGAGCTCACTCCTGGCAGTGGCAGGCAGTGATGGGGAGCACCTTGTGATGCCAGTGCATACCCAAGGAGTGCACACGGAAAGATAAGACCATTAAAAGAAAAAGGAATGTAGCTATAAACCTGCACTGTGAAGAATTCATTGTAGAAAGATTGTATCTGATTTAATTATATATACTTGGCTGGATAAAAATGTCTTTAAAAAATATGTAAATCTGGATATAGTTGAGAGTCAAGCTGCAAATATTAATATACTCCTTACTGTAGACAGATACATCTAATTTTTTTGTATTTTAATGACTCAACTAAAGTTCCAGGTCTGAATTTGCTACATTTTTTTTTCTGCAGAGATGCATAAAAAGATTTAACTTGTTTTTAAATAGAACTGATCTAGTTTTCAGTCTAATATATATGACTTTTGCTGCTGTAGTCTCTATCGAAGATCAAGGCACCATTCCTGTAAGTGCTAAAGAGGTTGCTAAGAAATATATTATTGCAGAGGCCTTACAGTGTCAAGGTGGTGGTTGCAAATGAAACACAGTCCACTCTTCCCTCCTCCCCACCAAAATCCGAGCCAAGACAATATACAGTTGATGGGTAACTTCAGAGGAGTGAACAAATTGGCTGTTTCACCTGTGCCAGTGCTGATGCCCTAACTGCTGTGAAATGGAGGGAAAGAATAATTTATTTAATTTCAAATATGCTTTTGGTGTTGTCTTCAGGTCCCTGCTCCATGGTGGAGTATCAGAGTTTTCACACTGACTCCTGATACCCACTTTCTCTATTGTGCACTCCTACTTTTGTTAAATGAATCTGCCTCTTGCCTTCGAGAGTCTTGCTTGTGTTTTTAATTTGGTATAAGGGCTATGAGTTCTATGTTGCTATTAAAGGAGTTGTTTTTGGAGTATTTAGCTAATCTCAAGCAGAATTAAAATAAGTATTCCAGTGACAGAGTTGATCTCTTAAGCAGTGTGCCTGGCACCAAGAATATCAGCTGTGACATTGCTTCTGTCTAATTCTTCATACTGCCCTTTTGACATGTAACTTTTTCTGTACCAGTCTTGGAGGATGGAAAAACAAAGCCTTGTTGTGAAGGTGACTGCACAACTACATTGAGTGGTGGTTTCAGCATGTTGCTGGCTGGCTGAGCGAAGGGAGAAAACCTTCAAGTAATGTTTGCTGCTGTGGTTGGTGACATTATCAAATTTCCCAGTGCAAATACCTTTGAGAGGAGCAAGCCTTCAGTTTTTCTTCTTAGGATCATTTAATGAGTCATTATTTACTTTTGTCACATAGCAATGTGGGACTTGATTTCTGGGAAAAAAAAGTATAACTCTGCCAAGATTGTTGCTGAACAGAAGCAGCATATTTACCATAACAAAGTTTCAGCTCATCACATGGGAAGTTTCCAGATATAACTTTCATTGTGATTTCATATTTTCCACTACATTCCTGAGGGACAGCAGCTCCTTTCAGATAAAGTCTGTTCAGTAATGAGCTTGAAAGTTGTTTCTGCTTAGAAAAGGGAAATCCATTAACAACACAGGAGAAGTACCATAAAAAGTTGGGATGTAAAGCTGGGAGCAATTTGGTTTGGGATATGACAGCTGGATTTTAGGATGGTCAGATGTACAGTCTGTGCATTGGTGCCCTCTTACCTTGGGGTGGGACACAGTGCGCCCCCAGATTGTGGCTTTGGGTTTTAGTTTCACTACAACCCTTTAAGATAAGTAGCTTCAAAGGTCTGTGTTGCTGCTGTCCTGATGAGGTTTGGAGAGTGGTGGGGGAAGAAACTTGCTTTTGGTTGCTTTAATCTTCACTGGTCTGTTTCCACACAGGGTGGGTTTTGTTTGGGGGTTTTGGTTTTCGTTTTCTTAAGCTGAATGACAAAGCACATGAGCTAAGCAAGTTTATAAGGTGTTTTCCAACTTAATGAAAATAGGGTGGATCATATTGTGCCCAGTCAAGCCCTGGAGTGATAGGGGTCAAATGTTGCTGTTGTCATAGTCACACCAGGCATCAGATCAAAAGGAGACCCATCTATCTTCCTGGTCAAGAGTAATTTCTAACCTTCAGGTGTCCTTGCAAGCCTGCAGTGCCAGAGCTGTAGGTGAAATAGGCAAAGGAAGAAGTGCTAGGTTTTGTTCAGATTAACCTGGACAGCATACTACAGTTGTTTAGGAAGAAGTAGGGAACAATTTTTGACACAGGGCAAGTACGTGAGGTTTGCCCCTACACCCTTCTTGGCCATGAACTTGGTAGGAACTGCACACATCCAAACCAGCTATTTTACAAGATTGCAGTGCCAGGTCCCCATCTGTCATAAATATAGGCAGCTTCAGCAAAGCTACTGTGATTTATGCCAGTCAGGGACTAGGCCAAGGTGTCAGGCTAAAATACTGATAGGAGGAAGTCTCTATGACTTTTATTTTCAAAGACTCTAATTTCAGCAGCTCCGTATCCATGTTAGGGCTGCCTCTTTCTTTTTCCCCCTCCTTCCTCTCCTGCTGGCCTTATAGATTTTTGTTTGTCCTTTGCAATTGCATCAAACTGGCTCAAAGCAGAGGTGTTGGGGTTTTTTTGCTTTGGTTTGGTTTGGTGGGTTTTCTTAACGTTTGTTTGGTCAGGGTTTGTTGTTGTTGTTGTTGGTCAGGGGTTTTTTTGTCCCTGACTTTCTTTTCCTTTTGAATGTCAACTGCAGTGGAAATATAAGAAGTTTTGGCCTGACTCTTGAGGTGTGAAGTAACATGTAGCCTATTCTTAGAATGTCTATCTCTTAATCAAAATATATAATAGACACCTTGCAGCACAAGACTTGCAGCAGCTTTCTTTAAAATAGATCTCATCAGGCATTCAGCAGTCTTATATGTGTGTCTCCCCAGTTCTCAAACTGTTTGGTTACAAGTTGTGGGTCACCCATGGCATCAGCTCTATCAGCCATTACCATTAGGGCTGTACAAAGCCTTACATTGCAAATATGAATCACTTTTCATGAGGTGAGAATGCTAAAATTTGCAAACAGGAAAGAGAAGAAGGAACTTTGATCCTTGCTATGCTTAAAGAGATGCTTCTCAGGCAAAGATTGCAATTCACAAGTGTCATCATGAAATCTTGACTATTTGTCCAAATCCCATTTTCATTCAGGAAGTTTGCGATGAGTAGAGTTAAGCTCTAATCATGCAAAGCATAGGAAAGTATGTGAGAATACCCACCTTTTATGTCATGGCATTTGTTGGCACAATCAGCTTGGTTGTAGCAGACAAGATTAAAGATTAGTAAGTAAGCCAGATACTGAACTGCTGCTGCTAAAGTCGTAATTTGCCAGTATATTGATTACAGACGATTTTTAAAGCCTTCAGAACAATGTCTTGTATCCTTATTTCTATGTTAGCTTGTAACTGTAGGTCTTTAATAAACTGGAGAGCTTATTTCATAAAAGATGTGAGGTGTTCTATTGCCAAGATGTAATCAGTTTGGCTCATTTCTTTAGCTATCTATGTGGATTTGGTTATTTTTCTTTTTTTTCCTGTGAAGTTTGATGTGAAAGTGAACCAGATTTTTTACAATGTTGATATGAGTAGGGAAGCCCATGCTGAAATCTGGTCTTATACTGGGACAAGAGCAAACTTCAGTCTCCTCTGGAGGATGTTGGCCATATAATATTGTCAGCCAGCCATCCAATTTCTTTTCTGGAAGTCATTTCAGAGCAAACACTAAGGCTTGTTCTCTGAATCCCTGCTTAATGTATTCTCCCCCCTATATCAGAATATATTGTAATGACTCCACTTCAACAACAGAATAATTCAGCATTTTTTAAAAATTAACAATATAAAGGTAAGGAATTGAATGTTAACCTCCTGACTTCCCTTTTTGTGCAAGGCTGCACTCGGTAGAATGCTTTTCCACAAGGCTCTCAGTGTGGGCTGGTTTTGTCAAATAGCATCAAACTGGTAGGAAATGTTCCTGATGGATTGAGGAAGCATGAAGGTAGACTGGAGTGGGATCCAGGCAAAACGGAAATCCAGGGAAACTGCTCCATCAAGTGTTGAAAGGTAAAACTGGCACTGCAATACGCTAAAAGGTCTTCCTTGGGCCGTAAGAAAATTGCTCTACATGTGTCTTACACAGGTGAAATGTGCAAAATCCCTTCTGCTCTTCATAAGGACAGATTCCACTTCAAGCTGCATAACATTTTATGGGATGGCCTTCATTTTAATTTGATGTTAATACCCTTAAATATATCCACTGCAGTGGCCAGTTGAAGGCTCATCTTTCTTTCTTTCTTCCCCAACAGTTCTAATAAAAGCAAATGTTTTACATGTATGCAAATCACATTCAAATACAAGTTACTTGCATTTCTTTTCAGAAGGAAAGCTTTACTTGCTTTCCTTCAAAATACAACAATAAGAGTTGTAAGATTTGTAGGGAGATAAAAGTAAGTATTCACTTAATCTTGAATTTTAAGAGTGTATTTAATTATTCCATTAACTGTTGACAGATATAAAGGCTGGTCTGCGTGTACAAATGTCACTGAAATAATTTTTAGGCTTAGATATTTCAGGCTTTCTTGCTTTCATCATGGAAATTTGAACCTTCCTGACCTGAACCGATAAATTACTTATTCATTTAGGATATCTGTGTTGCTCACTGCTTAGAAAAAGTTTACCATCTACATGTAGACATTGATTCTTATGTTATATTTTCTCCCAAAATGGATCCACTCTTACATAGGTACCTGAATCAAAGGTAGATTTTACCTAAAGTTCTTGGCTTCCAGGGCTTTCTATTGAGAAACTACACTGAAAAGTTATTGAAATCTCATAAGAGAGTAAAAAAATTTTAAAAATCTTAGTTGGAAGAGCCAAATAGGAAGTGCACAGGAATAATGTGATATGACCTGACTTTCATGCAAATGCAGTGCTATGAATAATTGCATTTTTTTAAAAGGAGATGAGAGTTTTTAAATGTCAGGTCTTCAAAATGTTATCACTGTTTAAATTTAAAAGCCATTTCTGACAGAGGTTTTTTTTGGTTTTTTTTTTTATAAGGATGACAGAAAATACGTAAATGGTTTCTTCTAGTATTTTTACTTAAAACTATTGAGCTTTCACCTGCTTCTACCCCTTTTCCAGGGACTGTCATGGGACTTGTTTTATCATGTCCTCACTGGTACCTTCAGGAACCCAAAAACTTCCTACAATCATGGAGTCATTTAGATTGGAAAAGACCTGAAAGATCAAAGAGTACCACCGTACAGATTTATCGCCTCCACCCCCAAATGCTGAAGGAGGCTGGGGGACTGTACAAAAGCTAAAAACTTTCTTGAAAGCCTCAGAAACAGGTGCCTAATAGTCACACTGCTGACTTCCCAGCAGAGGTTGCAGCTGAACAGCCCTCTGGCCATGTCCAGTAGCTGCTGCTCATCATTGCCTTGGCTTTTGGGTAACGACAGAGCTCAGAGAAATGTGCAGTTAGTAAAAAAAATCTTTAATTCTGAACTTAGCTTGGATTATATAATTAAAGAATTGTGGGTTCTTAAGCTTAGTAATTGACTTAGATGACAGTCTGACATTTATCTTGCCTTTACAAACTGCATCTAAGCAGGCTTGTGGTCCGTGGAGAGAAAAAGCATTTTTAGGTGCATTTCAGGTGATACATGTTAGTCATCTGCCGTAGATGTTGCTGGGGTCCTGATCTGTGCTGAAAAAAGGCAGGTGCAGACGTCTCCCTCTCATATATATATATGTTTATTTTATAAATGTACAACTCCAGCACAGGCACACCTGGCCACCCTATGCAAGTTGCTGAGGG
>JAWWLV010000179.1:13614864-13635601 GCA_035041135.1 Platyrinchus mystaceus
TATATATATATGTTTATTTTATAAATGTACAACTCCAGCACAGGCACACCTGGCCACCCTATGCAAGTTGCTGAGGGGAGTAGATACAAATCAAGGTGTGCTCCCTCCTCACTCTTGAATACTATTTGCAAATAATTATGAACAATATATTTTATAAATAATATCATTGTCATGAAAATATTGCCGAATCCAACCTTTTCTCATAAATATGAGTTAAAACCACTCTATGAGAACAACACAATCTGAGAAGCACTGTGTATTTCTGTACATGTTAAAAAACCTGTACGTGTTTACCAGCACCTAAAGTGTTCTCTGAATTTTGAGTTGGCAAGAGAATAATTGTTTTATAGAGAAATAAATCACAACCAACCCTACCTTGTTTCAGAAAAGGCTTGGAGGGTGAGTTTCCAGTTTAGGACCTACTGCCTTCAGTGAGGTGCAAAAAATGTACATTGCACAGCTTCAGGTGCCTCCCTGAACTGTTTGGGTGTTTGTTGAATTTGCCAACATGGCTGAAAATCAGCCTGAAAGAGAGAGTGGTGATTGCTGGGAGACCTGTCAGCGGAGAGTAAAGAAAAGAAGGATGAGTTAGTGCAGAGAGATACTGTTTTTCATCTAAAATCCCAAAAACCCCCTCCACTACTGTGCAGAGGAACAGGTGTAACCACAAGCTTTCCCAGCTCCCTTCCCTAGCCCAAGCTAATTTAGGTTTCTAAGCCTACGGAATGAGTACAACATGATGAAGCCAAAATTTATGAAAAAATATCCATGTTAATATAGGCTGTAAAATAAATGCAAACGAAAGTTGAAGTAAAACAGCTTTTATTCGCATGAAAAAATAAACCTGTTAGCTCTGATAATCAATTAAAATATTATAGAATCAAGCAATCACAGATGTAGAAGCTTATCCTTCTTAAAGTCATTATAAATCACATCCTTTCCTAAATCTCTCTATTCCCTCTTATTGCTTACATTATAATCCCTGTCCGGGTATCATTTTCATTGCTAAACATACTGTTTGCCAGTCAGTTTATTAAGGTTTGTCTTGATAGTGCCAAAACAAATGCTCTTTTTCAAAGATAAAAGGAAGGCTAATATTAAAATAATAACTTCACCTCTTGGCTTGCAGATCCTAATTATTGAAGAAATTGGCACATGAAGTCTCTGAGGTGACAGGGAATTAGTGTGTCAATAGGAGCCTGCTTTGAAGTTGACCCACACTGTTCTTGGTGGTGTTGGGTATACCCTGTCTCTTGCAATATGATGTGGGGAGAGAACACTATTTGGGGTGGGAAACAGCTAACAATAAAACTTTTCTTCACTGTTTTTAATTAATTAAAAGCTGTAGTAAAAAAAAAGGGACATGTAGGAGACACAAAAATACAAGTCAGGAGAAAAGTTATAGACTTGAGACTGTAGTGACAGGACAAGGGGTAATGGCTTTATACTGAAAGAGAGTAGGTTAGATTAGATATTAGAAAGAAATTCTCTACTGTGAGGGTGGTGAGGCACTGGACCAGTTTGCCCAGTGAACCTGTGGATGCCCCATCCCTGGAAGGCCAGGTCAGATGGGTCTCTGAGCAACCCTGTCTAGTGGAAGGTGTCCCTGCCCATGGAAGGGTGTTGGAATGAAATGATCTTAAAGGTCCCTTCCAACCCAGACCATTCTGTGGTTCTCTGATGACTGATAAGAAGAGCAAAGAGGCTTTGAAGATTCTGGGAAAATTAAAGAAAATTGTAATTACTGGTTTTGTACAGGAGGGGTTGTTTGCTGACATCAGGCAATGAGGTCAGTAAAGTGCTCTGAGTCCTGAGGTGCAATAGAGCTGGACAGCATTGTTTAATATATAATCTAACTAACATGTCATTGAAATATGTATTTGACATACAAAATGTAAATATACAAAATCTTATTGCAACAAGAACAAGACAAGCAATGTCCCCTCTTAGGATAGGTAAGACTATTTAAAATAAAAAATAGAAATGGCTCCAGTTCACGGCAAGCAGCTGATGGACCACTATGGCTGGACATGCATGGGTATCAGAAAAAATGGAAGGCTAGTCTCTAGCAGACCAAAAGATTAGGAGTAATGGTTCTTGAGGTAAAGAAATAGGTTAAGATGAGGTAGCATGGGGGAAACATGTAAAAGACAAGAAAAATATCTGTCAGTTAAGAGCAGTCACAGAATCACACAGAATCACAGAATATGCCAAGTTGGAAGGGACCCACCAGGATCATCGAATCCAACTCTTAGCCCTGCACAGGACCATCCCAAGAGTCATACCATGTGCCTGAGAGTATCATCCAAAAGCTTCTTGAACTCTGTCAGGCTTGATACTGTGACCAGTTTCCTGGGGAGCCTGTTCCAGCGCCCAACCCCCTGGGTGAAGAACTTCTTTCTAATATCCAACCTAAACTTGCCCTGACACAACTTCAGGCCATTCCCTCAGGTCCTGTCCCTGGTCACCACAGAGAAGAGATCAGTGCCTGCCCCTCCTCTTCCCCTCACGATGAAGTTGTAACTGCAATGAGGTCTCCCCTCAGTGTCTTCCAGGCTGAACAGACCAAGTGACCTCAGCCACTTCTCATATGGCTTCCCCTCAAAGCCCTTCACCATCTTCGTTGCCCTCCTTTGGACACTCTCTAACAGCTTAATATCTTTCTTATATTGCAGTGCCCAAAACCGCACACAATATTCAAGGTGAGGCCTCCCCCGGTCAGAGCAGAGTGGGACAATCCCTTCCCTCGACCAGCTGGCGATGCTTTGCCTGATGCCCCCCAGGACACGGTTGGCAGGCAAGTGTCTTCCTATGGAGTTGCATTTCACTTTTCATTATGTATGTTCTTTGATGTTCACAAGTTCCTTTAAAGATACAGTCAGAAGAAGCAATTGATGGTTTGTGGGTTCGGTCCTGGAATTGTAAAGGTGACTTCAGTGGTGTTATTTCAATTTATGCAAGCTGGTAGTCTGGATATGGAGTTATGTGTCTCCGCAGCTCCACAAAGATTTACAATAGCTCAGAGAAAGAGAAATGTTAAGAGTAGAGTGAAAAGGTTGAGCTTATTGTTTACAGTAACTATACTGACTTTGGTGTCATTCTTTCAAATTTGTCTCTAAGAATAAGCTGTCTGTTGAGGTTTATCAGTGGGGAACTACTGTTTTAGCTGAGGGAAAGGATTCTTTAATTTAGAAATATTTATTTTCTTTCCAATGACTTAAAATGGAATCTAAGAGTTACCATCAGATTTGAAAACTTGGGTTTACATTATGGAACTTGGAGAATAATGCAAGATCCTGGACATCAGGAGGAATTTCTTCCCTGAAAGGTTGTCTGGCATTAGAATGGGCTGCCCAGGGAGATGGTGGGGTCACCATCCCTAGAGGTGTTCAAGAAACGACTGGTGTGGCACCTAGTGCCGTGGTCTAGTTGACAAGGTGGTGATCAGCCTAAGGTTGAACTTAATGATCTCAGAGGTATTTTCCAAACTATGATTCTGTGATACCTGGAGTGCTCATCACAGTGTCCCAAGGCTCTCTTCTGCTTTGGAAATGTCACCCAGAAGTGATTGGACACTCTAAACTCAGTGCAGAGGGCTGAGGTTCCTTTTTTTGAATACTCATCACATTGGTTACATAAAAATCTAATTTTTAAAGAAATGTGACTGGTGGGAAGATTTATTTTCAGATTAATAATCAGATAATTGGTGCAGAGTTATATTTTGTGACTGCTGCTGACGAGTTACGGCAAGACCAGAGTTTACCTGAGATACTGGTTGGGTGTTTCTGGCAGTCCTCTTAATAAAACTCTCTTTTTATGAAATTCCTGGTCTCTGAATGTAATAAATTCCTGTGTCAGAGTTGATGGGACTCCAACAACTCCTAAGTATAACCCTGCCTTGAGGCAGGAAGTGAATTATAAATCTTCAGCTACCTCACGACCAGGATAAATTGGCTGTAAAGTTTTGTATGAAAAGACACCTTAAGTTAGTCCATTTTTTAGTCACAATTCTTCCTGCCTACATGAAGCCACGAGCATCTTGGTGTCCCATGCATTTAATGGAGCCATTGGACAGTGATACTTAAAACTGTTTCCAAGCTACTTCAGTGTTAAAGTCACAGAATCACAGAATATTCTGGGTTGAAAGGGACCCACAAGGATCACAGAGTCTAACTTTTAAGTGAACGGCCCATACAGGGATCAAATCCATGATGCAATAAATCTTTGATAGAATGTGTGTAGACCACTATAAAGAGATAAGTGAGCTACCAGTTCTTTTCTTGAAAATATTAACAATGTACTTGCTTACTTGAATTTCTGGTGAAATTAGAAATTAAATTTTTAACATTCTCTTGATCAGAGAAGATTGTGTTAAGATGGATCTAAAGTTTGGGTTAAATTTTTAATGTACCTTGATTCAAATGAAATGGTACTCTTGTGTGTGTGTGCGTGTGTGTGTGTATAAATATACACCCACTGTGTTAAGCTTTCTGGTTTTAAAATCATCACTGCTGTAGAGGGAAGGATATCTGAATTGATATCAGTTTGAGATGTTCATGGCAGAGAAGAGTTGGTCTAGTGATGAGCACCATGTGCTCAACATTGAAAATGCTGCTCTGACCTTTTCCTGGAATGCACACTCTGGACAGAAAGATATTTTGACATTTTTAATGTAATATGAAAGGATATGGATATCCTCTTGTGAAATACAATGAACCTATGTGTTTTATGTCACTCTGCTTTGAGACAGCTGGAGCTGAAAATGGACTGTAACTGTAAACACCATTAGTCCTTTTTTTTTCCATCTCTGTGGAACACAGCCATCCCTCCTCCTGTGCTTTCAGACCCATAAGGACACCAGTCTACTTGCCCCACCTGCACTCAATAGGGACATTGAAAGGTGCTAGGTAAATTGAGAGACTGGTGGCTAGTCTTTTGTTGTGCTAATATTTCTTGACCATGCAAAGAAAATGAGTGTAATTCCTGCTTACATCCTAAGATTTTTATGAAGAGGCAATAAGAGCTCCTTAAAGGCAAGAAGAAAGTAAGACCTACTTGTTCCCTCTATTGAGATGTTTTGGATCTAACACAAACTGTTTCATGAAAGCTCTGAGAAAAGTCTGTGGTTGTTGCTGTCTGGTTCTAACAGGAGTTCAACCTCTAGTAATAAATCTGTGTTGAGCAAAGGTGAATTTCAGTTTCTAGTAAGAGTGGTGCAGTGAAATGTTTTCACCTTTTAAAATGTGGTGTAACATGAGGTGACATGTAAAGGAACAAGGAGCACCTCCAGGGCAGTGAGGAGAAGATGTGTCCTCAAGAGCCTGTTTGCAGGGGCTGGGATGTCCCTGAGCATCAGATGCAGTCGGGGCCATGGGGACCATGTTGTGGCCAGGGCTGTGGGAAGGGGAATGACCAGTGGGGTGAGGGATCCAAGGTGGTGGAGCAGTTTCCTGGAGGGGTCCACATGCAGTATGGTGGAGCAGTTTCCTGAAGGGGCCCACATGCAGTATGGTGGAGCAGTTTCCTGGGCTTTCATCACATCAGCAATGAAGGCTGTTGCCTTAAGTCAAACACAATCTGCAAAGCCAGCATTGGAGAACATGTGTACCAACATCACTGGTGACCAGTGGGAGGGGTGCTGCAACCTTTCCAGCTGGACTTTGAGAGCTGGTGGGAGAACCGATGGCTGGTGCAGAGTGTTCAACATGAGTGCACTGTATCCAAATGAGCCCCCAGCACAACAGCCACTTAAAGCACTCCCCAAACTCCCCCAAAGGAAGGGCAGGGCTCGCCCACAGGCAGCATCTAAAAGCCTTTTGCAGTCATTAGTGCTGTCCCCTGTGCTGCAAGCTGCCTGCAGTGAGCATGTCGACATCTCTGCGATGTGCTCAGATTTCAAAGGCGGTCCTCCTAACCAGCTGCATCTCAAGAAATCGAGCAAATTTTTTTAATTTTTTTTTTTTGAAGATACCATGCCAAGTCTTTTGAAATGAAAGCTGGGGCAAGCCTAGTGGAGATTAATGTAGGAAAAATGCTGCTGGCTTGATAAGCCACAGATGTCTGTGAGATTTGCGGAGACTGTTGACAGCTCGTGATGGCTTGCAGCTTGCGAGGTCCCCCAGCCCCAGGACCAATGTGCTGGATACATGGCT
Organism: Platyrinchus mystaceus; assembly: GCA_035041135.1. Classification (NCBI taxonomy): domain Eukaryota; kingdom Metazoa; phylum Chordata; class Aves; order Passeriformes; family Tyrannidae; genus Platyrinchus; species Platyrinchus mystaceus. Next base: position 13,621,017 of record JAWWLV010000179.1, read on the forward strand.
AGTGGTGCAGGGCAGGGTTTGGCCCGGTGTGGTGGTTGCATGAAGGGTTTGAGGAGACCTGGAGGAAAAATTGATCTGGATCCACACTGCAGTTTTCTTATGTGCTGCACCTATTTATGCAAAAGAGTGACCTTTTATTTTAATAATGTTGCTATTGGCAACTGTTTCTGTAATCCTGTAAAGGGGGAGACATAAACTGGTGTAATTCAGTGAAAGCATAAGATGGTGGTGGAAACTCAGTTTATTGCACCAATCTTGGAAGATTGAAAAGGTGATTTATGTTGATGGAATCATTCCCAGTGGGTAAATAGGAGCTGTGCTTCTGTTAACATTACATACTTATTAAAAACTATGCAACTTTTTTTAGATAAGACTTTCATTGAGTCCTGTTTGGTAGTACCAGTAACACTAATGAATTGACAGAAACTTGTTGTTTGCTTTTTTTAAACTTAAGAATATACTCTCATCAAACACTGTCACAGAAGCAGTGTGGAGTGGGGCTGAAGGTTCCCCCTCCACAGCCTGTTAGGAAACTGCTGGGTGATCTGGGTGCTTTGTTTTTAGGAAGTTAGAGATGATTACTTACATAAGAATACAAAAAAAATTATTATTTCTTGACATTGTCACCATACATAGACTTCATTGTTTATGAGATGCTGCCAGTTAGACTGTTTGTGAATCAAGCTCTGTTGTCTTCATGATATCAAGGCCAAATACTTCACTGACCTGTGGAGACAACATACACATGAAGTTATCCCTCGCACGCTGTCAATAACTCTTCATGCAGAAATCCTCTGTGAGTCTCATCCTGTGCTTGGATTAAGGTTCTTCTGAAGCTGCATTCTTTCATGCCCTGATATTGTACGGTCAGATTTATTTTAGACAGAAGAATAAATTAAATATGTTGTTAGTTTTAATTCCAAAGTGATGCTTTTTTTCATCAACTTAAAATACCTTTACACACACTGGTGTTTATATGCAACTTGTTGGTACCAATACTTTCCACATCTGGATAACTTGAATTGATACAACTCCAGTGCCCAACAAGTCTCGGGCAAATGCAGAAAATTGCTTTGCCAAAATATTTTGAAAACAATTTGAACCAAAGTAGCCTTTGATTATTTTTTTTATTCCTCAGAAAAATAGGAAGGTTTTTGTAAAATAAATACTGGGTAAGAAATAATAATGCTAGGTAAGAAAGTAAATCACTAAGTAGTGACTTAAATGTAAATTTATCCATAATATGAATCCATGCATGTGCTTGTAAATGAATTAGCAAACATTCAGGCCTCTCTTATCATCTTTGTAACACCATCCTTTTTTCCTAGTGGCGTCTCTATTGCTTACCGAGACTGGTACCATTGGCCTTGGGTGTAATCGACACCTCTTGGTACAATTCAGAGGCAATTGATATTTAGCATATATGCTTTTATTGAAAAAATTTGTACATTAGTAGCTCACACAAGTTGATAGAGATACAGCACCTTGCACTTTGCCTTGTTGAACTTTATCAGGTTCTTGTGGGCCCACTTCTCAAGTTTGTCCAGGTCCCCCTGGGTGGCATCTGTTCCTTCTACTGGGAAACTGCACTGCTCAGCTTCATGTTATTTTCAAACTTGCTGAGTGTGCACTTGATCTCACTTCTGTGTCACTGATGAAGATATTGAAGAACAATGGTACCAAGACAGAGCCCTGAGGGACACCATTTGTCACTGTCCTCCACCTGGACACAGAGCCATTGATCACAACTCTCCAGCTGCTTCCATCCAGACAATTTCTTATCCATAGAATAGTCCATCCATGAAATCCATCTGTCTCCACTTTGGAGATAAGGATGTCATGTTGGGACTCTGTCAAAGACGTTACAGAAATCTAGGTAGATGTCATCAGTCCCTCTTCCCTTGTCAACTCCATCACAGAAAGCCACCAGACTGGTCAGGCACAAATTGCCCTTAGTGTAGCCATGCTGTCTGTCTCAGATTATCTCGTCTTGCATGTGTCTTAGTTTTACTTCCATGAGGATCTGTTCCATGATCTTCCAAGGTCAGAGGTGAGGCTCACCGGTCTGTAGTTCCCTGGGTCTTCCTTTCTCCCCTTTTTAGAAATAGGAGTGATATTTCCCTTTTTTCAGTCACTGGGGAAGTCTGACCACCATGACTTTTCAAATATCATGGAGAGTGGCTTGACAACAACATCAGCCAATCCCTCAGGATCCCAGGATGCATCTCACCTGGTCCCATAGACTTGAGGTTATTCTGTTTCATCACATCATCTCAAACCTGCTCTTCATTTACAGAGGGAGAGACTCTGCTCCCCCAACCCCACCTGGAGGTTCAGGGACTTGAGAGACATAGGAAGCCTGACTGCCAGTGAAGACTGAAGCATGGAACCTTCAGCCTTCTCCATGTCTGTTGTCACCAGTTCTCCCTTCTCATACTCATCCTGTACACTCTCCTTGTCCTTCCTTTTCTGACCTATGTACTTATAAAATCCCTTTTTGCTATTCTTCACATCACTGGGCAAGTCCTGTTCCATCTCTGCCTTAGCTTTTCTGATCCTGTACCTGCACATCCAGACAATTACTTCAGTTACCCAAAATATTTGGGTATTTGAGGACGAAAATTGAATTTTTTTTTCATTTCAACTCCTCTATAAAATAAAGAGTTACAAACATTTTCTTTGGAGTAGATGACAAAGATGGAGACTGGCTACGTTATATAGCATATTTTATATAAAATCAGCTTTAGCCCCTAGAACAATATTCTGTGTTCACAATTTGGAGATGGGAGGAGAGTGTGGATAAAAAGTGCTGTAGATCATGCTCATCTGATTCTTTTTGCTCATGAGAACCCAAGAGAGTTGTATAGCAATAGTAAATATCCAATGCCAATTAGTAGCATCATGATATTAATAAAAGAAACTCTGATATCTACATTTGCAAATGGTGAACAGAAACAATGCTCAAGTGAGACCTAGAGAATTATTTTTCTTTTTTGTCAGCTCTCCTCTTTGTGGCATGGCAATGTAAAGACATCTTCTGCTCTTGTTCAGTTTGCAGCTCCTGGGGGGCTCTTGGTAAAGCTCCCCCACCGTACTATCTGAAGTCCTGTACCTTTGGGTGGCATTTAGACCTTCAGTACTCAGAACACTATTTTTCTTTACCCAGAGTAATAAATGATTAGTTCATCAGCTGTAGATTGGTGTGCACCTTTGCAGGGAAATCCAACAATAATAATGTAAATTCAGCTCTAGGAATTTTGTGATGGGCAGCAGGGTAAAAATGTCCTCCCATTTGGGATGGCAATGTGCCTCCCTATTTCCAGATAAGGTGTCTTTTAGGTAGCTCATCTGTTGTGCAAAGCCAGCTGGCAGTGGGGATGATTTCAGCATTTTCATGGCTTTATTGTGTGAGTCTGTAGGGTAAGACATAAGTGCAGTTTAACAAGGCGCTAAAAAAAGGAGATTTGAGTAACCTTGTGTTCACTGAGATTTCAACAAACTGCTGTGCTATGGCTGAGCTATGACTTCTTAGTGCTTTATTTTCATGCTCTTAGTGATTATGTTATTTAAATTAATTGTTGGTTGGAATGGGTCTGCAATCTGAAAATGTCTTAAAGCAGTAGCTTTCTGAATAAAATTGGTAGTGAAATTTTCTTTGTGGAAATAAGATTATGGAATTTACCATATAAAAATGGTAGTGCTACATAAATCCCTGCAGGACTGGGTGTGTGGAGGGGGTGTGACTGTGGTTTGTTTTGTTTTTTTAAGAATAAGAGAAAAATGCAATTTATGCCTGGATAATTAGTGGTGTTTTACCACTGAAATGTACACCACTTGGATGAATAGTCACTGGAGCCTTTCACACCTGCACAGAGTATGAAATTCCAAACAATTAAAACAGTTAATATTTCCTAATGAAAAGAAGTCTATTGCACCTTAGCAAAAAGCACATTGCAGAGGAGTGAAAACAAAGGTAGTAAAGCAGAACGTGTGATAAATGGCAAATCTACTAAGAAAGATTTTCTGACACATCTTTTCCAAAATTAAATATGGAATACCTTTGTGAGCAAGTGACACTTGTAAAAATGACTTTATTTCATTATTCCTTGTGAAAGGCTTTTGCTTTTCAAGAATGGTAGCAGGGAATTTTGTGGTTTTGCTTGGTTTTTTACAAACTAAAAAAAAAAAGTACAGTGCCATTTGGTCTTTTGGTTTAGAACTGCAAACAAGTAGTATGGAGCTAGAAGTCATCTTAAAAGGGAACAACTTTTCTGTATTACTACTCACCTTCTATCCAAAAGAAACTCTAGAAGAGGGGATATCACACAAGTTTTTATATTAAATATTAGTTAATTTTGTCCTGGCCTTGCTCACTCTCTGTTTCTTCAAAGCAGAGGAAAAACTGCAGTGTATCAGTCACTTTATTTTTACACTTGGGTATTCCATCAATGTCATTAAAATTTTCGTTGTGACATTGAAAAATATTTATGCGTAGCTTGAGAAACTGAATACCTAAAAGGAAGACTCTTTTAGATGATAGCTTCAAATGTCATTCCTGAGTGTTTGTGGAATATAGTAAAATTATTTCTTTAGAAGAGAAAAGAAGCTGAATTGTTTAACAGAAAGAAAAAAATAAGTGTTTCACTTTCATTAGTGTTTTCATGGTCATCTTTGTAGAGCAACACTGAAACAGCATTTAAGAAAATGAAAGCATCCCTGATGCAAAGCAGGAAAAGCCACCAGCACTCCATGGGCGCTTGGTGCCATCCCTCTCCTGGTTCCCTATTTTTGGAAGGCTCTGTAGAAGGTCAGTGGGAAACATAACTCCTGGCTCCTAAGGCAAAAGCAGCCTGGATTATCATTCATGTGAAACTAAAGACGGGGTGCTAGTAGAGAGCAAATAGTTACTCCTGTTAGTATTTCCTAGATGAACGCAAGCAGCTTAAATTTCAGTTGTTCTAAATTAGTTCCTGAATTAAAAAAAAATATTTAGCTCTATTTTGTTTCCCCTTGGTCAATCATTCATTATTTCCATCTAATGCTTGAAATCTAATCACTGTTGCTGAGAAAATACTTCAGGAAACTATCTCAACAAAGCATTTTAACATAAATGCTAAGAGAACAGCTTCTGGTCAATTTGATAAGAATAAATCATATCATACATTCATAATCATACACTTTGTTCACTTTTAATGTGCAATTTCTATATTTATATTAGGAAGCAGTAAATAGTAGTATTGATACTTTGTGTTTTATTAGAAATATTGATTGAAGGAAAAAGTTACAGCAAATCACAAGAGAGTTGTTTGGAAATGCCTCATTTCCCTGATGGTAGTCTTGTATTGAGGCTTTTTGTCTCTGGTTAAAAAAAAGTAGGGAATTGGTATACAGGGGATTGATTGTCAGGGTGAGATACATGGAGACTTTGACTTGGGGTTTTGGTCCAGTAAACCTGTGGCCAACTTACTCTTTAGCTCTAGATCTCCAACAAGGATGTTTTCATGGGTGCAACAGCAGCAGGGAAGGGTTTTGGCTGTCATGGTCAAGTGCATCCCTTGGTGGGATCTGTGACTTTGTCCCCCTTTTGTGCCAACCAGTAGCTGTGACTTTCTTGAGGAAATCTCAGTACACGCCTTCTCCAAGAAAAGCTGGATTTGCATTGTGTCTTAAAAAAATCTTTTAAATACTAAAATAATTTAATCTTAAAATATATTTAGAAGCTGTATTTGAAATTCTAGTCCTTCTGAAGGGAAGAAAACACCAGTTTCTTCATTTGATGAATACCATAAAATGATGTATGCCTTCTTTTGACGCTTGGTTATGTGGCAGAGGCAAAAGAGGATAATGTAACCAGTAAAAGTTAAAGAGGAGGAAAAGCTACATATAACAGAAGCAGAGGGATATTATTAGCTTCTGCACTCTGCTAGAGATGATGCATGGGATGAGAGAATGAGAGATGCCCTTTAGGAGGCAATAGAATTTCCCCGAGGCTTTCAGGACTGCTGTTTCCCAGTGGGAGTTGGTCTGGACCAGACTATGCCACACAGAGATGATGGGCCAGAGATGCAGAGAGGTGCTGGACAATCACATAACTGACTCCAAAGCTTGCAGTGTATTCTTTCTAAGAGGGATTTCTTCAGTATAATTAAGGGTGCTGGATAAGAGATAAAAACCTCATGAGCTGAGGCAGCTTGGGGAATTAAAACTGAAATTTTTTCTGCGGGTTGCATTATCAAATTGGGCAGGACCAACCAAGGTGACCCTTCATTTTGCAGATGGCAAAGTACAGACCTGCTGGGCTGACGCTGACAATGGCACCAGGATTGCAGTGCTTAGAGGATGCCACATCAGTAACACATGGAAAATCATGGTTCCTGTCCTGTAAAGCTCTCTGTCATAGGAAACATGAGACAGCTCTCCTCCTAATTTTACCAAGCTCAGCCTTAGAGCCTTGAGTCTTGCTCATACATCTCTCCATGAGAAACCGTTCCAGACATTGCTCTGACAGTGCAACCTTCTCCTTCTATTTTACCACCCATGTCCTAAGACGAGCCGTCAACCCCTGAGCTGAGTGGGCTGGTAAAGTGTGAGATCCTGTAATGTGTATGAATTTAAATTTTTACAAGAAGTGAAAAAGAAATTAAAATTAACAATAGTAATATCTAACTAAAAAAAAAACAAAACAAAACAAAAAAAACCCAACCACACCAAAACCAACAACAAACAAACAAAACAAAACCCCCACAACCTCCCATCCCAAATTTCTTTAAACAGAAGGACTCTCTTCATGTAGGAAACTACAAAAGGAGCATTTTGGAAGAGCAAAGAAAGAAGAATTCAAACCCTGGAAAAAGTACACATGACACCAAATGAGGCCAGGTCTGGCTCAAGATGGTTTTCTGTGACCTCTCCCTGCATATATTTCAAAATGAAATTCTCCTTTCTTAAATACTGAGTTGAAACATATCAACTGAAGGAGATACTGTTGACACTTGTGTAGTGGCATGAACACTCCTCCATGTCTGCTGAGGTCTCCTCTGGTTTCTGTTTTCAAGTAGGTGCATATTATACACTTGCCTTCCCCTTTGTCTCATCAAGTTCCTCTCTCCTTTCCTTCAAGATTTCTTCAAAAACATTAAGTACTTAAATCTAATTCTTTTGAGTAATTTCTCTGAGCTCTATTTTTAAATATTGGCACTGCATTCCTTTTTTTTATCAGCCAGAAGCATCTGTGAACTGGAAAACTTATAATTAATAATTTATGTAGCTTCTTCTGCCTTTCATTTCTGTGTCCGCCAACCTGGATATATTAAATTTCTTGCGCTTTGCTTCCATCTTAGCTTTGAACATCTCATATCCTCACTGCCATTATTTATATCACCTTGATCCATCTTGCAAACTGAGGTCGGGTTCTCATTTAAAGCAGTATCTAGATCATTCTTGATCTGTCCTGTCTCTGTGATATAACACTTTTTGCTTTGTTTCCTTGCTCTTCTCCTCTTATTTGTACACAGCAGTCTTGTTGCTGTTTGTTCTGAATTACAACTCTTCAGATTTGCAAAAAGCCGTTTGTTCAAATTGTGTTCAAAAATAGAAATTTTTTTATTAAACAGTGAGTGGGATATTTTTTCATATATCCTAAACTCTTCTAAATCCATTTTGTACATTTTTTAAATCAGGTGTGTGTTTGTGTCATCCTAGAAAATGAGGTATGTTTTATTTCTTAAAAAAGGCCAAACAAAACAAAATCAAAAAGCAACAAACCAAACAAACAAAAAAAGAACTGAAGAGGAAGAGCAACAGCTCCCAAACTGCAGATTGAAAATTAGCTTGTCCTTAGCAAGTGAGATGGTTTTGGCAGTAATCACACTAAACAGGGATTTTCCAATCTTGGCTGCTAACATGAGATTCCTTGTTTAGGATCACATTGCTTGTAGATTACAGAATTGGCCACAGAATAGACACACTACTCAAATGACAGATTTGTCCAACCTGTGCTGTGTTACAGGAAACGGGGCCGTGTTTTGTAAACCAGAGCTAATATTTTCCATCTGTAACCAAGTACAAGACTGATGAAGGACATAAAGAATATTCTGTAATGGAGAATGACTGGAAGAAGAAATCACTAGTCTTAAAAAAAAAAAAAAAAAAAAAAAAAAAGGCATGTTTGTTTGTTTGTGTTTCTTAGGATCTTGCAGCCTGTAAGTGTAACATGAATACCCATCCCAAGGGAAGAGCCCTGTGTTACAGACTGGGAGCTGAGCTGTGGGGAGATAGATGGACTTGTTCATCAGTGCTCCCAGACTTTACCTCATGGGGCCCTAATGCCTTTGGTCCCTGTATGATGTGTTACAGAGTCCGTAGTGGATTAGTGGCAGATAACCTTGTGTCTTTGGATATCTGTTGGGTTGTGGACCATCTAGTGTTCCTTGTTCCCTTTGAACAAAAAGTGAACAGTGACAATTTGAGATGTTTTTATGATTTGTCCTTGCTTGGCAGATGCTGTTGCATTTTCAGAATTGGTTTAGAGATAAAAGGAGGCTCTGATTTGGAGGCAGGGTGGTCCTCTGTCAAGAGCTCCCACTGAACTCACCATGTGTGGACCAAGTGTGTATGGACAGGAGTTTCCATTTTCAAGACATATTTTAGAAGATGGGGCCAGAAGGGCCACTGTGAAAGTGAGAGCTGTGTAAGATTGAAAGAAAAAAATATAATGGTTCTCAGTGGATGATAGCAGGGTGCAAGAGGGGAGATGCTCACCAGGCTGGGACTTCCAGGTTGCTGAGGTGGAGTACCCAGCAAACGATGCTGGGTTTGTGCAGAATAGATGGCCACAAAGGTTTCACAGTTGTGGAAGGGGATTTCTAAAAGGACAGAATTTGGCTCAAAGTATTTCTCTGAGGTTGTGGTGCATGCAGCAGTCATGGGGCTGTGTTTTAACCACAGTGTGAAAAATGCTGCATGTGTAAAGCAAATATTCCTCTGCCCAGTTATATTCAATGGTAATGACTGCACAAAGCCCATGAGTGGCTAATTTTGGTGCGAGCTGTTTTTTTGGGTTCTTTCCATAAAGATTGTCACTCCTGTAAACCACACACTTCCACCCTAATTTCCATCTGCTCAAAGTAGCACATGGCTAATCTAGGACTGTGGTAGACATGTACAAATATTTTAAGTGCTCTTAGAAAGTAGGCTTTATGTATAAAGAATAGCGGACCACTGGTGGGAAAAGCAACTCAGTTATGTGTTTCAAAACAAATAAAGTAGTAGAGATGGCTTTTTTATTTTGTTACGAGACAATGGACCCAGCTGTCATTTTTTTACATTTATGATATATAGAGATATGATATATAGAGAGACAATGTATTTAACTTCTCAGTGCTTGTAAAATACAAATATACTTTAACTGGAAGTTTAGTATCAAAGAAAATGGTTTTCTTATACTGAGTAACAAACTTTTCCAGGAGAAAACAGATAGCAGTGATGTCACAGCGCAAGTTTCAGTAAGCTATATAAGAGAAATATTGGTACCTTCTCAAATGGAAACAGTATTAAGGTCTGTTACCCAAATGCCTCTTGAACTCAGACAGGCTTAGTGCTGTGACCACTTCTCTGGGGCACCTCTTCCAGTGCCCAGCCATCCTCTGGGTGAAGAACCTTTTCCTGATATCCAACCTAAACCTCCCCTGGCTCAGCTTTATGCCATTTCTAGAGGAAACTCTAGACCTATCACTGGTAATGAGAGTGAAGAGCTGCCACTCCATTTCCCCTTGTGAGGATGTTGAAGACCACAATGAGGTCTCCCCTCAGTCTCCTCTTCTCTGGGCTGACAAAACTGAGTGTCCTCAGCTTCTCCTCATAAGGCCTCTTCTCCAGACCCTTCACCATCCTTATGGCCCTTCTTTGGACACTCTATAAAAGCTTAATGCTTTTTTTATATTGTGGTACCCAAAACTGCACACAGCACTCAAGGTGAGGTCACATCAGTGCAGAGAGTGATTGAAGAAGGAGTTACCTTGATCCAGTGGCAGTTAAGAATGGGGGTTAGTGGTGGGACTGCAGACTTGCCAGGTGTGAGGTTGTCTAGGGACTCACTGTGTGGTGGTGCTTGCAGGTGGGATTAATACCAGAATAAGTAAAGATATGGGACCAGAAGAAATTAAATATCTTATTTGTTCAGTTCTTCCCATATGGGGAAATTTACTTTTCAGCCTGTGTCCAACTTGCTCAGAAGCTCCTTTTGTGGGTGATATGTGAATCTCTAAGCACAGCTCTGATCCTTTACATTTCTTTTCAATGGTAAATTGTTATTTATAGAAAGGGGTTTGAGAGAGGCTGTGGAATTATTGGCTGTATGTTTTATAAAGCAAGCCAAAAGAGGAACTAAAATAATTTAGATTCAAATTCCTCTAAGTCCAAGCTCTGAATTAGCTCTGCTGCTATTCATGGGATCCATAAAAAAAAAAAAAAAAAAAAAGGGCAACAAAAACAAACAACCCTGCATTAAAGCCTTTCAGATTTGTTCAGTTCTACTTTTATCTGGCAAAAATTTGGACCTTTACTTTAATTAAACCCTGGAAAAATAAAAATTTGATGTGGCTGGAAATTTGACAGCAGATGTGGAAGAAGTTGGTGCAAAAACTGTTAAATTGCTGCCATGTGAGGACATGGACAGGGGGAACATATGGAGCAAAGGGGGACTGTGGTGTCACTGTTTGTTAAAAGCTGTTGTGTTTTGCATAATGTTTCTCCAGCCTGGGGCATAACCTGGGGTGACCTGGAGACATACCTGGGCACTAAGTCACAAACACATATTGAGAGACTGACTTGCACTTGGCCCTGACTGTTTGCTTTTCCATTTGCACAGCAAGATAGGTCAGTCCCACACATGCAAAGGAAGAGGCTGCCATCTCCCTGTGGCACAATGACAAGCTCCTGAGGCTAGGAAAGTCATTAAGAGGGCAGTAAGAAAAGCTGTAGCCAGGTGGGGTTGCAAGCTGCTGGGAAACACAAGGAAAGTATGGGGGAAAATTTGTAATATTTGTAAATATTATTATCTGTATCAAACTCTATGTCCCTTGGTGTTGTGAAAAGCTTTGGCAGTGCTTTGCAATGAATTACGTCTGCAGTGAAATGTGAGGAGATGAAAACTGGAAGCAATCACGCTGAACCCTCATGAGGCTTTACCCTTCCAAATGTTTCTGTTTATGTGGTCCCTGTTTTGATCACCTGCTTGCTGCTGAGTATTTTCCCTTTCCTCCCTGGACTTTAAGGGAGCAGTAGACTAATAAAGGACTAGATTTCTCTTGCTCTTCTGTTCTGCTAATACCCTGTTAAGAAAATGAGTTAAATGTCCTGGCAAGCAGATCTGAAACATGTCCTGAGCTTTTGGGAGACCTAATGAGGGTCACTGTGTTGTATGTCCAGCACTCACAGACTGGAAATGGGAGTTTTGATGTTGCTAAAATGTGAGAAAAATCAGTATTTATTTCCTTTCTCCATAAACACCAAACTTGCTCAGTCCTGCATGTTATGGTGGCCTATGCTCAGGTCCGTGGTGAGCCTGGGTTTTCTCAGTCCATTCCCTATTCCCTAACACATTCACTGTGCAGTTAGAGAGCCTGGGGCTGCACATGTTGAACCAGAAGGTGCTGGGGGTGCCATTCCCCACTCCCTGCCACCCCCCCCATCCTGGTGCACATCGTTCACACTTTCCTCACCACAGGGGACAGGCTGATATTTTATATCACCACGTTGCCATGACCCTCTATGACAAGGAGAAAATTTTAGTCACTTGCCTCGTTGGGTTGCAAACCTTTATGAATACCGCAACTAATAGCCCGGGTAAGTGGAAGATTAATTTCTATACCACCTGGCAGCAAGCTGTGGATTAGGCTGCTGTCCCTCGTGTGGGTTTAATGTTGGAGGAATGGGGCACTTGAGTACCCAGACAATCAACCTCTTGTTTAAACAATGAGCTTCTCGGTCTTGTTAGCCAGCGCTCTTAAATTTTCATTTTATTCTGGTATGCAGGCTTGTGTGATGTGGAGAATTGCTTCAGCACAGAGAGACTGCAAACCTGTTCAATTAAAGGAAATGCTCAGATCCAGCTGTTGGAGCCCCATGAATGCCAGTACTCCTCACAGAGTAAGTAAGACCAATGCACTCTGCCCTTGGAAGAGATATGACAATTTGCGCCTTAATTCTCCTGAAAAAAGAGCCTTTGTTGGGGAAGGACAGTTGGGGAAAAGAGGAGGAATGCAAAGTGTGGTGCAGAAAATGCCCAGTGAGACCAAGTTTTCTGCAGATAACACTGAGGTCTCTATAGCATGAACCCAGTAACGAGGCGCCATAAGAAGCACGTACAGTACAAGCTCCTATTACAGCTATAGAACTGGCCTGTAAATTTTGTAAATGCTTTCCTCTAGTGAAAAAAGCATATGTTGTGGAGCAACTTACCCTACACTTTCACTTCCAAGAAACAGGCTAACAAGCATAGCCCCGGTGTGCATACACTCACTGTGGGTGTGTGACCATACACTGCACTGTTGGCATCTGGTTTTTCAGTTGCCTTGGTTTGGGTGACACATTTCTGCACCCCTTTACGGGTGACACAGGTGTTGGGGCAGTATTGGATGGTCAGTTAGATGTCTTTTTATGGATCTTTTATAAAAGATCTTTTATATCTTTTATGCATTTTTGGTATATCTACATGTACCAATATATATAATATATTATTATTTCTCTAGAAATATTATATCTATGTATAAAGGGCTGTAGCAGTTTCAGTAAGTGGTGAATGCACTTCAACTACAAATGCACAGCAGCTGACCTAATGCTTATATGTCAAACAGGAGCTGAGAACCTAGGTGTGAGCCTGGGGAAGGAAGAGATTGGAATGGGACAAGCCACAGGAAGAAATGATGAGCCATTGACCTAGGATTCAGCTGAGTGGCAAAAGCCATCTTTCCAGAGGTAATGGAGCTGGAATCCTCACCCAAGAGCAGGGGCTGGTAACCTGTTGTATGATGCCAGGAACCACCGTATCTCTGAAAAACAGCTTTCCCCACTCTTGCTGTCTCTTCCCTCTCAACCTCATTTTGTTCCCTGCCTAAAAATTGTGACATGGGGGCTTTAAAAAGATAATAGGCACAGTTTTCAGCTGCCAAGATGGAAATGGGTCATTGGTCCTCAGTAGCAGGTTAGCTGCTGCTGGTCCTTAGGCTGCACATTCATGCCATTTGTCATACAGGCTACAAGAGAAAAAGTTGCATTTTAATTTACTAGCTGGGCCTGTGAGGTGCACAGGATTGCACTCCAGCGCTGAACTACATAATGAAGTGCTTGGTTGTTAATTGGCCACTCCAAGTGTCTTTTTTAGTCAACTATATGTCTATCTTCATCTATCTACCCATATACATACACACATGTAAATATATATGTACTCACATGTGGCTGTGTGTGTGTATACATAAATACCTCTCTCTATATATAATTTATGTACCTGTTTAAAAAAATAAATGCCTGACTTCCCTGACAGGTTAAGAAAAGGCTCCATTGCTTCAAATCCCTGCAGAAGATGCAGCAGCTGTTGGGTCAAATCTTTGCAGCTTTTCTAATATGCGATGCTTGTTTCAGGCAGCAGCTGAGCCCACAGGCCCTGGGCGAGAAATTCTGCTGTAGAAATCCTCTCTGCACGTGCCTAGCAGCCAAAATCAGCCTTTTTTGGTGGATGGTGAAACAGTGTAAGACCTTTGAAGGAAATTGTTACCATGTCCTTTGTCTTGCTGTGAGGTATGTAAAGCATCCCTTGCCCCTGCTTCATTTATTTGTTATTAAAGTATATTTTAAATACACATTGCTAATAACAAATTGAAAGAGCTGCTTTTAAAATAAAAAATAAATACTTCTAACACACAGCATGATATGAGGTATATATGGTTTTCTTTCAGGTAAGTTAAAATGCAAAACCAGAGAAAAACTCTGGTCCACTTTGATGAAGTGATATAAATCAATATTTGGAAAAATAAAGTGAGTGGGCTGAAAACAAGCCCTTAATGCCTCCCTGCACTGTTGCTCTGTGTTTGGGGCAACTGAACACAGGGTAAACAGTCAAAAGCAGATCCAAAGCCCAAGTCCCTCTGAGTTTTTGACTCACTGACTACTGTAGATGCTTGCAGGACTTCTCCAGCAGGTTAAGCAGACTGGCACCTCCCTTAAACAGAGAGTTACAAAGCCAGATTGTTCCAGTGAGAAATGTCTCTAACAATTAACATTGCTTTGGATTTAAGTTTTTGCAGATATGCTTCCTTTAGGATGAAGAGCAAAAGACTTGGCTCCAAGAACTTCAGTTCTGTCCCACCTCAGCTGGATGTATTCCAGCACCCTCAGCATCTTCCTGCTGCAGTGGAGGGGCTTGTATGAGAGCTATCTGCTGTGTCTGCACCTTCACCTTCAGGACTGCGTCTGCTACGGTGGGTCTTGCAGTCACAGAAACCCACTCCTGTGCACCGAGGTAGTGTTAGACCACCACCTCCCTTGACAGGGCTTTAGCTCACACAGAGCCAGGGCTGTGCTGTGAGGGG
>JAWWLV010000179.1:13637828-13649520 GCA_035041135.1 Platyrinchus mystaceus
TAAAGACAAGCCATTTCCAAATAAGCTGCTACACTAGTTACGATACTAGGATTATTCATCTGGCTACTCATTGTCCCATACAGGTCCCTTGTTTTGGGCTGTTTCTAACTGTTCGTTTATTCATTGAGTCAGAAACAGGTGAGTGCACTCTCCTCCCCTCTGGAGTCCTTCAGCATCTGAGTGCCACTCACTCTGTTCACCAACAGCCATCCACCAAAAGTTGCTCACTCACAACTTGAGGCCACCAGCAGCTCATGTCCATGAGAACTCCCTGGGGAAGACAACAACTTTACCTGCAGAGTTTATGAAATCTGGATGCATTGAACAGCTCAGAATTGCCATATAAGAAGTGCTTCTTCCCACTGTTATTCTGTAGTCCAAATCCATCTACAACAGGCACCTTAGATTTATGTGCATGCATACCTGATCCATGCTTGCCAGCCATGTGATGCACTCTATAAAGTCCTTTGTGAAGTCTGCAGATAAAGCAGTTATGGACAGGATTAGTTCTAGGGACATCTGTTGTATTCTTTAAATTTACTCCTTTACTTTGGCAGTTGTATTTCATCTTTCCTTTTCCTCTGATTGAAGCCAAACAGATAATTTCCTTTATTGCCCTCCCCCTCAACCTTGGGTGTCATGTTTGCTAGACCTTGTGGATTTAACTCCAGTGATCCAGAGGAAGGAGCAGCCTCCCCCTTCTCAGTTTAACGGTCAGAGGAGTCAAGCAGCAAACCCCCTGTGGAGTCAGTAATTTTTATCCTGTGACTTAGGAGACATCATTCATGTTGCAACTTGGATGGTATTTCTGGAGCGAGACATGAATTAATTACTGGAGGCTGGGCCCATGGAAAGCATTCCTGTTTGTCACCGACTCGCACCAAGAGCAATGGGGGCATTATGTGAACGTCTTGGGCACAGCCACATTAGACTGATCAAGTCCAAACTGACGATTGCACAGAGCGTTAGACTTGCCTTTGTGCATCCTGCAGGAAGATGATGGGTGTCATCCCATAAAGCCTAAAGGGCATGCAGTACACAAGTATGCCTTTGCATACTTCACAGGTTAAATATTAAGTTGTAGTTTTTTAGGAAACTAGATGATTTTCCTGCTGCTTAATATGTTTCTGTGATATTTTAATCAGCTGCTTATCTGTCACAATACAGTCTGGCTGTATAGCTCTAGCCACCTAGATTAGCACAAGTTTATTCTCTTTCTATCTGGCTATACAATCATTTTTCCCGAACCTCAAAAACAGTGAGGGCAAAAAAACCCTGACCCATTGGCCCCATTACCATGTCAGTCATCCTCAAACCACGAGGCTTGTATGCCAATTACAGCACACATATAAAACCTGCCATCAGTGTTTAATGCCCGACTTTGTTTTCCAGGGGTTTAAAGAAGTTTTGTCAGTCACATTACAGAAGTACCATTTACTTGGGCCCACTGCCTGAGACCACCTTTAGTCCAGCACTCCACACAGGATGGTTACAGTTAATAAAGGTACTTTTTCTAACCTAGAAATAGTTTTGGACCGACTGCCTTCACTAAAAGAAAGGCCAGAAAGACTCACTTTGCCCTCTTTGTCCCTAGCATATAGCTACATAACATGTTCTGGAGATTGAATATTTGAAACAAGAGATAGTCATTTGTCTTTATGGGCTGCATCAAATGGTGGATTTAAAACAGTTGGAAGTACACAGAGCAAGGGTAGGAATGAGGAAACTTGGTTTGCTTCCTTGGCAACAAAATCTACAGCACAGCAGGAGAACAGAGCATGATAATTAGGGAATTACAGCTGTTAGTCACAGAAAATATGCTGCAGTTGCAGGTCAGGGACCTCAGGTTGTGGCACAGGAAGGAAAACTGTAATTTAAAGTCTGCAAGGAACTCACTGCATGCATTAGACTTCTTGCTACTTATAGCATCCCTACACCTGTTTTCCAGGGCGGAAGTCAAACAGACAAGAAGAGAGATCAGCAACAAGCCACCAAGGAAACAGAATTTCTCTACAGGAGTCAGGACAAAAACTATTTTCATAAGAACTATTTTTAATAAGAAATGGATATTCCACCAACTCTTGTTCACTCCCCCTCCTTCTCAGTTGGCAACCCTCCTTCTAAGCAGGACAATCAGAAATGTAAACTTTAAGATGAGGGAGATGACAAAACTTGATCCACATAGTTATTCTGGGAGCAAGCTTAAGAAGCACCAGTTGTTACAAGGGATGTATAATGTGAGTCCCACTGAAACAGGGCTTGGTTTGGAGACTTCTATGTATTAACCCAGGGCCTGTATTAGTTTCCTACAAGGGGTAGCTATTCCCGAAGGGAACTGAAGGATACAAACGGAAATACAAGCCTCGAACTGAAGACGATACCACTTTATTTTCCCAGCCTTCACCTTAAAAATGCCAAACTCTAATCAAATGCACAAGAACAAGCCCAACAGGTACTCACAATAACATCATTAAAGCCACTCTGATCATAGTTTGCCCACAAGCCATTAAAAGAAGAGGACATATTGGTATAATTTATGACCAAGACACTCACAAAGCACCTTGTGTGAAATGCTATGTCACCTCCTCTTCTTCCAGTGGGAGCTGGTTCCATCCCTGAGGACCAGGGTGTGCTATAGGTACTGCACACCAAAAACCTTCACCTGACTTCAGCTGTCCCCAAAACTCAGTAAGAGGCTGTCACAGCCACACACTTTCAGAGGTGGATTTTTATCTGGACAGAGATCTTATGGCATTTTCCTCATTGTACTCCAAGTGAAGTTGTAAGCAAAGCGACCTGGAAACTGGGCTCCCATTTCAGTTGAAAAGAGTGCTTTTCCCAGATCTTGAAGGGTGTAAGTTTCAATATTTTTTCATCCAGTTAAGCAAATTCATAGAATATAGACACATTCACACTGCACTGCCTGACTCATGGAAAAGCTAATCTATTACTCATGTGCTTTACTGTAACCTTTGATCCAGCTAAATCCCCATAAGAAATTCCTCATTGCCATTCCACTCAAGAGGAGAATTTTTATTTACTTCATCAGATCTCCTCCACCCTTTGTTCCACACTCATCATGTTTGGGTTTAGTTTTTAAATAAGTTTCCTTTCCAAAAAATTTAGTGTGTGGAAAAGCATCTTTCTCACTTCTCTGTCCTTAAATTAAGTTGCTTCAGAAACAGAGAGGTGATTATTACAGGTGAGAACTGGAGCATAAGGGAACTTGAGGAAACCTAAACTTGCTGAGAAACAGAAGAAACACCCACTACACCCTGAGGCTGACCAAGAGCTGGCAACCTCATTTTTTCAGACTTGCACCTGGTTTTGCCTGACCACACAGCTCAGATTCAGAGGCCAATACCTAGAGACCTCAGGCCATGAGGCTCAAAGTTGTCCATAAGGCATAACAGGCTCATTCAAGTGTTAATAAACAAGACTTCCAGCATTTGCTTGCTGTACCAGCTAGCAGCTTTGCATCACATCTAAGCCAAACTCATTCTTTCCATGGAAGAGCAGCTATTAATAACTTCCTACTGCCCAGTCCAGCCTGCTGACCAGTAGCCAGGTCTTCCCAGTTCTCCTTGAAGGCTGACAACATGCCATGGAGATCAACCAATTCAAACTGTTTTGGACAGGAAGCTATTTCAGTGTCCTAGACCCTCAAACTGTCCTAAGCTAGCCCTCTGTTTCAAGGTGATATCACATGAATTCACTCTCTGCTCTCCCTTGAGTGAGGTGTCACAGCAAGAGCTCAGAGCTGAGCGAAGCCCCTCAGCCCTAGGCTAAAATCCTTCCCTTGGTCCTCTCCCAGCTCTCTGGATGAGAGTAAGTGCTCTGAGAACCAGTGGGAAGCGCTTACTCTCAACCAAATGGATAAAATACTTTTATTCTTCTTGGTGAGCTGCCAAACCTAGAACCTGTGCTTCACTCAGAGTTAGCTGTCAGCCAGGTGGTTTATGCATTAGGAGGCTGGGGAAGTCATGCCAAATGCTTGATGGAGCCTTCCTTCTTGCCCTGTTTCTGGTTATTAGCAGACTGGCAAAGGCAAGTTGGCTCCCAGTCCCTACTCAGAAGACAACCTGTATTCACCACCTTATTGAAATACAACACCTCAAATGAGAGATGTTGCTGCCATTTGGGACAGAATCTCTTTACCTTAAGAAGAAACAGTAGCTGAAATGCACCTCATTCCTGTAGCCTTTCCACCAGAACCACTTAACCATAATAATGTAAAATTTGGGTTTAAAACCTTCCAGAGGAAGACTGTAATTTGCATTTTAGAGCCCCATGCACTGACTTGCCCAAAACGTACTTCTGCCCACTTGCTGATATTTGTGCCTTCATTTCTACAGGGGAGACAAAGATTCATCAGATCTTGGTGCAATGCACCCAATTCATCTCAGCAAAGTTTTAAGTCCAATTCTGATAGTGCCAAGTGCTTCATGCCATTTTTAGAAAGCAGAATAACTAAGTATTTAAGGACAGATCCTTCCCCAAATAGACAAGTAGAGCCAATCAGCAGCTGTTTCTCTGGAAAGTTTTTGCCAGCACTACAAATGCTCCATATAGAAGCAGAAAGACACTACTTCTGATCATAAATGCATGTTAGATGACACTGCCACTAAATATATCAGGTGACTGTTAGCACAATTGGTTTTATTCCAGTCTGGTTCCCCTCTGGTGTGGGCAGCAAGGGCATCTTAATTGAAACAGCCCCAAGATGAATTTAGTTTAATCACTGAATGTGAAGTAGGGGGCAGGGAAGAAAGAAAGAAAACCAATATTAAGTGTGGAAACTAATACAAAAAGCTTCTGGGATATTAATAGTGTGCTGAACTAATAAGATGCAGTCAAAGCTATGAAGTTTCTGGAACACCGCAGCAGCTGCTACTGTGAAGTAAGAGACTGGAGTGGATCTGTGTATTTACAGCAGTTATCTGAAAGCCTGGGCATGTAATTCCACTCAGAATCCCCACCAACACAAATACATTAAAAGGAGACTGAAAAAGCTCCTCTAAACCCACTAAGCATAATAGCTAAAGTTTCCACAAGAAATAATTCAAAGCATTAGAGTTATGCTCACAGAGATGGGCTAAGACCCTCTCTGGACTGAACACAGAGCAGAAGCTCTTGCTGAGAGCAGGCTATAGTGTAGGAGCCCCCAAATACCTTCCAGCCCTCTTGATTATTTAAAAAGCCTTCTGGGACAGGAACCTGTAACATAAAGAAATCTGTCCCGTAGAAGTTGGGCTAGACAGTGATTGTTTAAAAACCTTAGATTCCCATCAGAGTTTGTTTGGTGTTTAGTTTTCTTTGGTTTGGGTTTGTTTTTTTTTTGCATGCACCTACAAAGTTCATTTGTCCACAAAGAGATAAGATGAGGCATCCATTTCCTTCAAGAGCTTGAGAACAGGCCCAGTCAGACAAACCCCCATGAGCAAGGGCAAAGCTCACAACATCTACCACATCAGGTGGGAACTCCCTATGTGAGCTGGTAGATGGCAGCAACTTACAGTTCACTAACAGCTCTGCAGTGCCTTCTGTGCATATTGCCACAGCCTTGGAAAACCTGAAGAAGGCTACGTGACTGAGAACCCTTACAAAGCACGGGAAAGGTGGTATTCAGTTAACCCTACAGAAGAGGGAGGAGGAACAACTCAACATAACATCCATGTGGCACCAAACATGCTAAGGACACACTAGGAAAAGCTGCAACCACAATAGCAGAACAAGTGCTGCTATTGCCCAGAAACACTACAGATCTGGGCATGGACCAGAATAGCGATATGGAATGAGTAGGTAAGCAAATAACATTAATTTTCTATGAATTGAGAGTAAATGAACATGGTCTCTACACAAGAAGACACTGCAGTCAAACAAACAGCATCACCACGATCCCTTTGGACTCTTCAAGATAAGCACTAGCCCTAGAGTATTTAAAGCCCTAGCCATGGCTAAATATTCCAGTCAGAGGTCTCTGAAGACTGAACAGCAGCCTCATGTTAGATGTCAAGAGAGGAGAAAATGCCATTTTGTTAAGGAAGCTTTAGAGAAGAGTTACAGATTTGAATACTCATTTTAAGCTTTCGTCACTGGCAGGGAATGGGAGATGTCAGGTTACTTAACTGCTGTTATAACAATTATCAAATAGAGGAGACCAGTGACTTGAAGAGAACATTGCAGTTCATAGCAAAATTCCACTGTGTTTTTCATTAGGTGTGTCCAATTACTTCCAGTATAAATTAGCTAGACCGTTGAAAGCAGGTTTGCAGAAAATGAGTTAATGCTGTTAAATGAGTTTAATGTGGAAAAAAAAAGAAAACAAGGAAAGATTTGTTTCCCGTGAAACAGTCAAAAAGTCTAAAGCTACTTTGGAGATCTCTCAGACCCTGCAAAATCTTTCAGGCTTCCTATCTGCTTCACTGATAAGATCCAGGACTCCAAGACAGCACTTGATGCTAACTTTGTGCAACAGTTCTAGGAACAAAAAGCAAGAACTTACTAGGGTCAGCTCTTAGTAGAGCTGACTTCAGAGTGTACTTATAGGCTGCTGAGCAACTGCAGATCCAGGCAGATGACCCATAACTATTCAACCAACTTACTCAATCAAATTGTTACTAACAGAGTCATGGAAGCAATATTACACACCCTGTTCCCGGTCATGCTGGGCTTAGTGACCATTCATGCTGCAATCTAACAAGTCAGCTTCAGCATCTTCAATTAGGCCAGAAGACAAGTAGGGAAAAGAAAACACTGATACCATGCAACTCTACCACTGGTAGTGGGGGTTGCAATTCACTCTGAAAGTTTGGGCAATCCTGCTGACTCAGACAAGTTTCTTGTAGAAAACCTCATGGTTTTCTATTGTACCGATACGCAGAAAGAGAGACTCATCCTATTTGTGATACCCAGCTCCAGCAAAAGCAGAGGTACATCACCCTATTGGCAATAGGGCACCTCAAAAGCAGAACACACTAAAATCTTGTTGAAAAGATGCTTTAACCACTTCACGTATGTCAAAACTACGGAGGCAGTTTATTTGCACTTAAAAACAGAGATAGGGAGGGGTGCAAGAACAAACCTGAAGACAGAAAGCTTTGAAAAGGCTGGTAACCCCAGGACAGCTCCTCCACAGGCACCCTAAGGCTGAAAAGCACTCCCACCTGAGCCCGATGCCTGCTCACCTCAGCCTTTCCTCCCCTCATCAACCATAAAGGGCCAGCCCCGACAAAGGGAGCTCTTGGGAGTGTTTAACAGGATTACACACACGAGGTAACAAGAGCAGCAGCTCTGTGCTGTAAGGAGACGGGCACACCACCAGCTCCAAGGCACGCTGCTCTCCAGTGAGCTGCACGTTTCCCAGTGACAGTTTATCCACTAAGGGTTGCCCATGCTCCAAATTTGAGTGTTAGCTGCCTGAGCATTACGCAAGCAGCTTATGACTATTCTCTAGAAGCAGACCAACTGGGACCTGCTCTTTCACTGTCAGAAAGAGAAGGGGAGGGATCTACATGGAAGGCAAAGGAGACCCCAGAGTACACCTATCCCTAGTTCCTCTATTGCCTGCATCTTCTCCTTTCTGAGGGGGATTAAATCTGGAAAAAGCTTGATTACTTGGAACAGTGCTGTGATCCTACACTTTGCCTTTTGGCAGTTGGGTGGAACCAGACTGGGTGCACAGCAGTGTAGGGTGAGCCATGCACACATGACCGAGATAGGAAGAGACATTAACGAAACCTTCAGGGTTTTCTCAGACCATCCTGTCATTTGGAATAAGAATCACAGAGGAAACAACTCCTCCTTACCTGAGCTGGGCATTGAAAATAGTCAGGCTCCAACCTTCAATGAGCACACACTTGCTCAAGCACAAGTTAGTAGTACAGAAGTGGGCTATGTGACTTTTATATTAGCACCTGGTTTCAACTAGAAAACAGACGATCAAGAAGAGACAGTCATGTTTTACAGTGACCAAGACAGAGTTTAAGGATAATTTCACTATGGTACTCCCCTGTTCAAAGCAGTTTCAGCTGAGAGGCACAAAAGACAAGTTTGTCATGGCAGAAAGTTTGTTCTCCAAAGCAACATCTGTTGCCAGTTATAAAAGCCATATGAATATTCTGAGCCTTCACTACAACATACTCATAATACAGAGCTAAAGGTTACTCTCAGGTCTCAGCTACAGCCCCCCATCATTTTCTCAAAATGCTTTGATGTTTCACTGTTTCCTTGGTACTGATTATGACTACCTATCCACTGTAGAGCCTCAAGTCTGTGATGGAAGGAGGGTAGTTAGCTAGGAGAAGAAGATGGTTTGCATATGGGCTCAGTACCCCCACATCTGAGCAAGCATGCAGAATTCAGCACTTAACTGGCAGTAAAAGCAGACACTGTGCTTGTTGCAGAAGCAGGTGACCACAGAGTGATAGTCTGTCCCTTTCCTCAAGTTCACAGCTCCTCCCAGCTCCAAAGGCTTACCCATGAAGACTTTACCACTTGCTCCCTCCACACATTTTTGCCAATGAGGGAGAAGCGAGGAGACAGAGGGGCTGCTCATTTGGTATATTTGCTAACTGCTTCCATGGTGCAGTGATATCCCAAACAATACCATCCAAGCTCTACCAGATTTTTGGAAGTCTTAATGCAAGAGACCTTGCAACACCCCCGTGCGGTTAAAAAAAGGATATTGGCTCATGCCACCCACCACTGAAACAGACACCCCTAGGCTGGGATGGAGCAGCTGTATGACACCATGCAGCAACACTTCACAGCATTTTAGGGTAGAAAGCAATTAACCTTTGGCTGAATCCCCTTAGCTCCAAGCTACAAAAAGAGTGTTTGTTCTGTTTTCTTCTCTACCCCCCACCTCCCCCAAGTCTGCACAGCTCTGGTGTTCTCATTAGCTCACTGCCCAGGCTGCTCTCCGGACCCTGAAACGGAGAACAACAGTTGTCATCAAATTAATGGGCTGTTTATCCAAATATTAATTTTGTTTTTTCTTGCTTCTGCTCCAGGGTAGTGGCAGCTGATTCCAATAAAATTTGGGCGAGGCTGTAGTGCATTGTCTCTGTTCGGACAGTAAATACACTAGAGTTGACACCTACTTGAGATCTCAGATGTACTTTAAAGCAAGTTCAGAGAGTTTGGACAAGATCCTCTTTACAGGTCTGAAGCGAATAACTGCTCCAGCTGAGGGAAGACATCTTCCTGCCCTCTACTGCTTCTTTCTAGGTCTGATTGAAATTTAATACTACTTTTTGTATTTACACAGAACCTTCATCTTTAGGTCCTGCCCTAAGACAAAGCTTTCCAGGATCCAAGTCTGCCAGTGACATCATGAAAGCTTAGAAATCCCAGCAAAGTCAGGTGTCCCTTAGATTTTTAATTCCTGGATTAAAATCCTGTATAGCACAGGCAAAGTGAAAGATTTTAAAAATCTGAAGGCAGTTAAATGAAGATTTGGGAATACAATCTTTGTCTGATCCTCTAACTGGAATTTCTCCACTTCACCCCAAGCACCTATTTCCAACTTCATCTGCCTTTTAGGCAGAGAATGGCTTCATCTCAAAGGCTACCACCAATTTAAGACAGGTCTGGTGAGTCCTGTCCTTGCAGGACCCTTATGTCCATTATCTAGGCTCACTCTAGTCAGCTCCCACACCACAGTAACATGCATATGCACCTTTGTGCATTCAGCACAGCCCTCTGCTTCTGCTGAAGCAAAAATCGGGTATGGGTTGTCTCAAAAAACGTATCAAACTCTCCATAGCTGCATGCCAGCTCTACATCTAAGTCAGAGTAGTTCCCAGTCACATCAAGGAGATGCATTAAATGACCTTAGGGGTCACATTACATAGAGAAAAACAGTATGTTAGCAACTTTATCTTTCCAGGTGCTGCTTATCAGCTTCATCCCAATGATCTTCCAACCTCTTCCATAAAAAAATATGTTCCTAAACAGACATTGTTTGTAACTGCACCACTTCAAGCAGTTAAAGAGCCTACTCTGACACCTTCATGTTGGTGCATGCTTCTAACATGAAGCTTTCCCAGAGATGCTCAGCTCTGAGCCATCAGAAATGGGAAGCTAGGCCAGAGGTTGTGGTCACCTGCAGGAGCTCTGGGCAAGCACAGACAAACCAGCAACAACCTGTACACAGCAGGAGGAGTGTGCCAAGTCAGCCTGAACTGGGGCCAAAATACTTGGTGCTCTGGAAAGCACCATCAAGAGGGGTCTTTCCAGCAAACTTCAGGCACCACTAAGACCAGCTTGGTCATAGGACTTGCAAGTGCACACCTCCTCTAAGCTGGTGGAAGGAACAAGCCCACTGTAATTCCTCAGCCCCAAGCCAAAATCTATTCTGCTACCTTTTGTTTCCATCACCTGAATAACATGAAACCTGTCACCAGCTCTTCCCAGACAAGGAGTGAGCCAGATTTGGGACATACAAAGCTACCTGGGTTTAACTCACTCTTGTTTTGGCTTCAGGTGAGCCTGTCAGTCCCAAAATCCAGTCACAGGCAGTGGGGGTCTCTGGGCCATGCTGTGCCTGGCCACTGCACCCCCCTTGGACTGCAGAACACCATGGGCTGTACCTGCACCACAGCAGGTTTGCTGCCCAGCCAGGGCAGCAGCAGGAGTGCCACTGAACTGCCAACAGCAGATACCACCTTTCCTCGGGGCTATAACAGTAGATTTGAGAATAACCTGACACCTTCCCACTCCTATTGCAGGTCTGGTGTCATATTCAAACATGAGTGTTACATTCATCTTTTCCAATGCCTCAAGCCCCTTTTGCTTTGTTTATCTACAGAAAAGGCTGCTGTAGGAGCTCCTTCTGCAGGCAAAGAAGAAGTCAGAAAATAAAATGAGGAGTCAAAGCAAAGCAAAATGCTTTCCCTTAAGTCAGCCCCACTAGAGTGATGCAGGCAGGAAAAGAGAGCCTGCATTAGCAGATACCCAGCTAGTGGGCTTAAAGGGGAAGGAATCCATAAAACCTTCAGGCATTCCAGCATGCTGGGTACCCGGGATCACTTTCACAGTTTAGGAAACAGTTTCATCTCAACCCCCACAAACTGACCTTGGCAGAACATCGAAAGTTTGCACATAACAGCCATGTCTCTGCTATGAGTAATCCAGTCCTCTAAGCTAATGCTCCATTTTGTTGGTGGAACAAAATATCTCATTATCATGTGAATGAGACATGAGAGGAAAAAAGACCTAAATCACATTAAAATAATATTTACGAGAATTTCCTAAATCCATTCAACAAGATCCTTCTACTCATAGAATTTCCCGGGTTTGTGCATCTTCATATCTTTCCCACGTAATTTTCAGTTTTACACATATTGCATTTTTTCCAATACACCAGAATCAAAGCACACATGCTCAGGCTGAAACAATAAGGTGTTCTGGGCATTAAATGGGGGAGTATCTTCTTCAGAAATAACCCAATGTTAATCTTTTGATTACACACAGCTCAGTGAAAGAAGAGAAGGTGACTGACTACATTTACAGACCACATATATAGCCTTATAGCAGGGGTCCTCAAACTACGGCCCGAAGGCCAGATACAGCCCCCCGAGGGTCGTCAATCCGGCCCGCTGGTATTTACAGAACAATTAGGTAACACCGAGTTAAATGGTCCTCAACACTTTGTCTGTGTGGGGAGTTTGGCTGTTGCTGAAGCTTG
>JAWWLV010000179.1:13649620-13678447 GCA_035041135.1 Platyrinchus mystaceus
CATTTTCCAGCTTCTCCAGCACACCCAGGGAGACCCCACCCCCTCCCCACCGCACGTGGGCATCTCCAGTGATCCAACAGCGCCCCCTGCTGGTTGGAACAAGACATTATAGTCCGGCCCCCGACAGTGTCTGAGGGATGGTGAACTGGCCCCCTGTTTAAAAAGTTTGAGGACCCCTGCCTTATAGGAATATCTTCCTTTTGTTTTCCCATTTGTCAAGCTTACTGCACAGGCTCAGAGCTAATCCCATTGATTAGCAGCTCAGGTTAGAGACCCACTGTGCACCTGAACATGACAGGACACTATTGCCTGCTGCTGGCCAGCAAGGGAAGGAACAGCAAACCGGGACAGCCAGAAGCAGGAAAGTATCGCTTACGCACCTGCTATCTTACCCGGTCAGCTAGGCCAAAAAATGAGAGTACTGCATTTAGAGGTTTGTAGCTAAAATGCATTTCTGTTTTTCATTCATTTTGTGTTCCAACTTAACTAGTTACAGCAACTCTTCAAAAGAGCCTAAGTTTACACAGAATTATACATGCAAATAGAAAATTCAGGAGTCTCATCTGTGTCCTATAAATGCTCCAACATGGCACATCAATGCTCTGCAAGGCTTACTTTATTCTCTTAGACAAGAAAGCAGCTTCAGAAAGTAAGCTATGCCAATTACATGAAAATTAGGTCAGGTACCTTACCTATATTAGTCACCTTGTAATCATTTCAGAAGTACTCTGAGATACAGCAGTTTCTGGAAATAAGACCTAATGAATTTGGCCAAATAAGGTGTAACTTGGAGGGTGGGAGCAGGATGAAGTATTTCAAAGCTAGTGAGGAGTTTGAGTCCAGTGGAAGAGAGATGCCTGCTTTTCTAATGAGACAAAGTGCCCATTTCTAGCTCAGCTGGGCCAGGTAACATGAACTGTTGTAATTTGCTTATATTTAAAAGTCTGAATCTAGAGCCAGTGACAAGCTGGCTTGCCACAGCAAGATGTTGAAGGAACCAAAAGCATGAAGGACAAATGTAAGTTGTGGTATGTCTTTGAAGTTCTTGAGCCATTTAGCATTAGAAGGATCTACAGACAAAAGGAGAAATAATGCATTAAGGAGTGTGTGACAGCCAAGTTCATATAGCTCCTGGCTTTGCAGGTTCTCACAGAATTAAGCACATTCACATGTGTTAAAGGGTGGGTGTATAAATAGACCATCCCTTTGGCTGCATTAATACCAATCTGATTTGTACTGGTAATATTTAGGCAACCCTTTTCCTCTGCCTCTTCCATACAGACACTGTAGTATACTGAACTATATTAAGTAGCTCATGGGTAAATGCTTCCAACATAGCTGAAGCTTTGCTTTCCAAAACCTCATCCACTGTGCTATGAATTCAAAACTGCAGGACCACTTTGCAAGAGGTGAGTGCTCTGCCTGACAAGGAATTTGGGAGCAATGGACACAAAGGCAGGAGCTGATGTGGTGATGAGGAAGCTAAAGGTGACTGATGTTTTCCCAGCATCTGAAACATATCAGGTAAAGACAAGGTCACCAGTCCTTAGGCAGCGGACACAGCCTAAAACTGGAGCACTGTTTATCTCTGACCGATGCAGACAGACAAGCAAGTTGTGCTCAGAGTGCTGAGCAGATGAACACAACACTCTTGCCACCATCTGAGGTTCTGCAGCTTTTAGGTTGACATCATGAAACTGCAGCTTTTCAGTATGGAAACAGAATGACTCCCTGTGGTTACTTCTACCTCCATGGTCTAAATCAACACAAGGAAAAGGAAAAATATCCTCTATTCTAGTTAGCCCTGTCCAAAAAGTGAGTGTAGGCATGGATATATTGCTGAAAGCCAGGGGCTGAAGAGCAGCCCATCAGGACTTCCTGCAAACCAACTAGAATAACTAGCACAGAGTGAAGATGAGCCACTCCACAGGAAGGGATGTAGAGGCAATAAACTCCTCTGGAGCAGAAAGAAAAGGCACAGCTCTGAGGTGTCTGCATACAGGTTCTCCACAGACCATTCCCAAAACAGTGCAGCAGACACTATGCACTACCTTTGCTCCCTGTACACACAACACACACACACAGGAGCTTTGAAGCAGCATTCTGCAAGATGGAGGTGAAAGTTTATTCCCAGCTCCCATGCTTATGCTCCCAGCTCATTCCAGCCAGTGACTCCCACGATGTCAGTCACACATGCAGCACACAGGCTTCCCCAACTCTCCCTTCCCATGGAGATACAGGCTTTTTGCTGTTGCAAAGACGAAGAGAGAAGCAAATTCAGAAGAAATGCACTCAGCCCAGAGTTATCTGGCAATGCTGAGTGAGAGACCAAGTATTAAGCAGCTAGTGCAAACCCACTGTGCAATAACTAATTGACAAGCTCCTGGAAGCTCTATAAAGTGTCCTTTCATTCTTGCCTGCCCTCAGATGGGCAGGTGCAGGCAGTAAGGCAGGAGTGTAGAAAGAAACCCTTAGCCCTCCAGACAGCATAGTCTCCAAAGCCGATATTATGGTCGAACAGCACAATCCATAAGCCAGCCCTTCCCTGTCTGTCATCGTTCTTGCCTTATTGTCCTGGGCTTTGCTTTGTGCGCTGGGAGCAGACATGCTCCAGTTCTCAGCCACATGCCAGCAAACGTGCTGGCGTGCTGCCCACCCTAAGTACCGTGTAGGCAGGATGGCGCCTCCGATATTTAAAACAATATTTAATGTTTTACATCATTGTGGGCCTGTAGATTATTTCCTAAATCCATGAAGCAACAGTGGATCAGCATGTGGTGTGTTAATGCTGCACAAGGAAATAATGCATGAGGGGAAGAGATTAGTGGGGAGCACTTGAAATTACAGTTGGCATTAGCTATAGGATAATGCGTAACTTGGGATGACCTACTCTTCCCAGTGCATCTAAGGGTGGACTCCAAGAAAGGCACATATGGAAGAAAGCCCTAGCAGCAGATAGTTTCACTTTTCAAGTTCTACCAACGCAAACCTTTGAAGAAAAGCTTCTTTAGGAACTGCTTAGGGAATAGAAATGCTAAATATCAGTAGGAACATTGTTTTCAAAAAAGAGGACACAGGTCTAAAGTAAAAACCTCAAATACAAGCCTCCTTCTTATGTACAAGTCAAAAATCAACATGACAGGCATGGAATGACACACTCTGGTTGATGAAATATACCACAGACCTCAAGATTATACTTACAGAGCACCAATGGATCATCCTTTCTGCCACTAGTGTTAAAAGTCACCTTAGGGACCCAAGCAAACACCATAGCATTGAAGTGTTTAAGATAGTGGTATAAAACGCAAGAGTTCAAGAATAGAACCATAAGGACAATATTTGACATTTGTTAATAGGAGAAAGTTGGCTCAAACCACATGAGGATATCTTAACACTGTCTTCCCAGCTGTATTTGTTTGTTCAGTGATCAGTTTTGTTACAAAATTAATTTTGCAGGATCAGTAATAAGTCATTTATGGTTGCCTTATATATGTCACTCATGAGGAGACAGCAAGGAATTCATTTCCAGAACAGAAGCCTTACAATATAAAAAGAATTTGTCCAAGATGAATGGTGAAGTCCACTGACATCAAAGTCAGGAGACACTTAAAGCTCAAATATTGCAGTTCAAAAAGCCACCCATACATTTGCATACTAGCTCCTTAGTAGGTACTTAGAGCTGAGACTAAAACACAAAGATGAGGAGCTGACAAAAAGAGTGGTTAGCCACTTTGGCACATAAAGCAGCCACCTCCAAAATCCAAATGTCTCGGTCCCATTCAGACTCTAATACAAGTACAAGCTGTTCTTGTCATGGTGACTATCCCCCTGCTTTTAAGTAGAGTTGCTTCAACAAGATTCTGCAGGTTTAGTGCTGGCTATCAAGTTGCAGTCATTGACCAGAAGTGACTGAGCACGCCATGGACATGAAGATCCAGCAGAGCATAGCACACAGTCCTTCCCTGGAAGGGAACACTGACAGCAGAGCAGCTCATCTTTATTTTGATACCAAAAATCTTTAGGACCTGTCTTCAAAGAAAGTGTATGCAAACTTAAATGCATTTCAATTCAACTTAATTATTCTTAATTACTTATTTAATTTACTCAGCATTTAATTACTTATCTGATCTGACCCTAAACTCAAGTAGTGTTGAGCAAGGTTTAACTAGGAGAGCCTTCCCAGTGTATTTGGGGATGTCTGTCCTGCCCCAACCCCACTCCTCTTCCTCAGTGTAAAAAACAGAAATATTTTTAAGTTACATGTACAGATACTCTTCACTATGGTCATTCTTGCTGGCTTTTCCACTTCATATCTCATTCAGTGGTCAGAACTATTTTCAGGTACGGAAACTTGAATTCAGACCCTCCTTCTGCTCTGCCAGGCTCACAGGAGAGAGGAAAGTGTCAACAGCTTCGTAACTTATTGCTAACCCTACTGGCCATATGTAAAGAGATAGAGATGCCCACACTCCCTCCCACAGGTATCTTGGAGCTGTACATGACTTCTGAATTCTACCCTGTTAATTAAAAACAAACAAACAAACAAAACCCAACCAACCAAAAAAACAAACAAACAAGATTTGAACACCTCAGATTTCTTACTGTTATTTTGGGCAGGTGTAGGGGGGAAAGTTTAAAAATACCTGAAATTGAAGTAGTGTCTTGTTCTTGGAACACAATAATGCTTTCTTCATTCTCTAAAAAGTTTGCCTGACTCCAAATAAATTTTCCTTGTCTGTACAACCATCAAACTGAAGAAAAATAACCAATTATTTGCACACCTCAGGTTCTCAGCAGGAGTCTGCTGAGAGGAAGTTCCCCACATATACTTCTCAACACTGTTCCTCTTCGAAGAGTATTACAGTTGCCTTCTCTGCTTATTTACAGTACTGCAGCAGAACACATTTATGAGGTTACCTCTATCCTAGTAAGTGTCATTACCTTACATGCAGTGCAACGGTTATTCTTTTTACACTAAACTATTCTATTTTACTTAATGATATTTTCCTATTATTTCTCTTTGGGACTCCCAGTGGTTGCAGGATACAAAAATGAATCTAAAAAAATTGTGCTCTAGAGACATATGCCTCCCCTACAACTCCAAGATTATTTCCTCTAAAATCTGATAGGGAGATGTGAAATACTTTGTAGTATGATCCATTTCAACTGTGTTCCAGCAAGGTAGGTAATCCTACACGATCCCAGTTTTATAAGAATCCAGGCAATTTGAATTAATAGCATAGAAGTATAGCACTTGCCATAAACATGGAACAGTTGCTTTATTGCACTTGTCAAATGCATTCCTCTCTTTGGTCACAGTTATGGTCAAAGAATTTAACAAAAAATTAACAAGCCATTCACAATAAAAAGGAACTCAAAAAAAGTCAAAGCTGGAGAAAGCATCACATACCCTACATATTTGAACTCTTACTGTTTTTCCAGCCTGGTTCTCACTCTTAGTTCCACAAGTTTCTTATGAACGCCATCCCTTGTTCAATACAAATTCGAGTGGGAAGGACACCAGAGAGGTGTCAATTCTGAGAAAAGTGAGCGGATGCTGCACACAGGATAAAGATCTGCCCTATTTGCAAAACAGAAACAGTAGCTATGCACAGAATGGCTGAGGCATCGCCCAGGTCATTAACGCAGATGGCTCATCCTGTGCACAGCCATCTGCCCTCAGCTTAGCTCTACATCCCAGGTATCTGAGGGGAGCCTGCAGGCAGCCGTGCCCACACACAGCATGGCTGGAGCAGACAATTCTGCAGCACTGCTGGCCCCACACTCTCACCCTGCTGCCAAGCCCTCAAAGCCCTGATCACCAAGCAAACACTTTAAAGTCTAAAAACTTCTTTTTTATAGCAGCAGTCAAAGAACAACAGATCACAGAAAGAAATCTCTAACATGATATTTAGAAAGCAAACCCCTTTATTTTTAAAGGGCTACAACTGATCTGAAAAATTCATGTCTGCTATAGTAGAGGCAAATAGCTTGAGAGACCTAATATAAAACACAATTTACCATTTTGATGTGGCATGGTAGTGGTAGAAAGCATAATTTTATCTACTTTTACTGTGCTGACCTCTGAACCTTTGCATTATAATTTGAGAAGCAGCTGTGTATTTAGAGTTACAACACTCTGCTCCGTTCCTGCCTGCCAGGCATGGCGAGTGTCACTCTTGGTGATTAGCACAGTCACCGAGGAGGCTGCCACAGGGGAAGACCCAGTGCCCCCCGCCAGAGACAGGTGCACACCCCTGTCACATCCCAAACATGTGTCCTTTGGGCTTGTTACCACTGCTGTCATCAAAGCAGACTACCATCGGCAAGTGCAACATCACACAAGAGACTCCCAGTAGTTTGAATTTAAAATCTTAGGGTGCTCCTCAAGGGCTTGTTTTCTTCCAGAAATGTATCAGGAAGAGTTTAAAGATAATGGAGTGGGGTCAGAGCAAAAGATGTTGGAGGAATCTATTTTTGTTCTCGAACAGAAAAATAAAATATTCTCTTAAACAAAACTAATTTGAGGTCAGCAAATAGGGTTTCTTCTCAAGTCTGCCACAGGCCTAATCGAGAACTACACTTTGTATGCAAAGTCACAATATAGCAACATCTCATGAAGTTTTTACTGAAAATGAAGAGTTTAAGAACGTAAATGTCCAATATTTGCCAGTCGTGGGTGTATTTCGGTAATCTTGCAGACCCCGGGGTCCACATGAAGGTCCTGAACACTGCAGTTACTTGAGAAAGGGGACCTCCATCACATTAGCATTTTGGCCCTGATCCAAGAAAGCACTTAAGCACGTGCTTAACTTCAAGCACATGAGTGCTCCCACCCACATAAAAGGACCACTTATTCACTGAAAATTAAGCATCTGCAGAAATACTTTACTGTATTAGCTTCTTCGCTGAGTATCTTACAGGATTACAGCCTATCAGGTGACTCTGGAAAAAAAAAAAAAAAAAAAGAAACCCCACCAAAACAAAACCCCACCTAGCAGAAGTTGACTTCAGGGAGGATTGCCAATTGCCAAGGGCTGCCTAAGCCCATGTGGCACCAGGCTATGGAGGTCCCTGTCCTCCCTGGCTCTTGGAACAGCTGCACAGAAGCAAGGAGCCTCTCCTGAGGGCAGTGCATGTTCAGATCTGCTGTCTCAGCCTTTGCCTTTTGGTTTTAAAAAAAGCCATGTAGAAGCTATCCCCTCTGACCAAAAGCCTCCCTGCTTCACTCAAGGTTGGGATGTAAAAGCACAGACCTGCCATGAGGCACTACACTGCCTCGATAGGCTAAGAGTTGCTACCAGTTAACATGAACAAGGTGTTAGGATGAAAATAGCAATCTATGACAGACTAGTTGCTTTGGATCAGGCCCTAGACCTTAAGCTATATACAGAAGAAGGTGGTGAGAGAATAAGAGCAGCACAGGAACTAATGTATACAGGCAGAGGGCACAGCAGTAAAATGCTAAGCAGGCAGTGGAAAAATATTGTGTCCTGTCTCAGACATGCATTTTTGGAAGGTCATTACAATCACAAATGCTAACTATGGTTCATGCTCCCACCACAGAGTAATACTCATCAATCATCATCATTGGTTACATTTAGAAAACAGAAATTACTCCCTTAAGAAAAGTCCATGCCCAAATACCCTCAAGCCCTTCTGGGATGAAGCTACTTATACCTCCCTCTTGCATGCTGGATCTCCCTCCTTGGGAAAGAAACATGGGTGCTGAAGACCCAACCCCCGTAGGAATAATTGGGGAACTGCAGGCTCAGTTTTGTGTTTCACAAAAACCTCTTGCCTTAACACTACAACTTAAGGTTATTATGACTGTTATAGAGTGTAGAATTGAAGCCACCCTGAAGTCAGAGCATAAGCGGTAGTCAGCCCACTTTAATGAAAAGCAAATGTTTCTAATTCTACACCAGGTTGTTCAACAGGCTTCCCCTGAACAGAGAATTGGAGTCATTTGTACTGCAGTCACAGGCTGGCCACCCACCACGCAGGTTTCCTACCTGCTGCTCCACACCAAGGCACACCCTGCTGCAGGACACCAGCACAGGCACCTGTCAGCCCTGTGATTTGTGACCCATCTGACAAGGGCGGCTGCAGCCACTGTTTACAGCCTGGTGTCACTTTTGGCTGTGTGTGTTCCAGCTGCTGTTGTTGGGAGCATTTTCCTTACTGATTCAGATCAAAGGCTGCACCGACACAAACACATGAGTTTTACAAGTCAGTCAGCTGTGCATTGTAACAAAGGTGTGCCTGGGATGCTCCTTAATATTTCTCTTACCATGCACAAAATTGGCATCAGATTGTGTGAGGATTAAGATCAGGTAGACAGGAACTATCAGCCACAATGTTGGTACCAGATGACAAGGTGACTTTAAACAAGACTTAGTAAGTTGGTTTTGAATGCACATACAAGACCGAGCCATAGTTCTGACTCAGCTTTCTATAGCAGGCCAAAGGCAAACCAGATTTTTTTTACTACTTAATCAGATACACAGACTACTGTGTATCTGATGCATGAATCATGACCAGGCTGAAATGAACACAACAGAAGTCAAAGTATCCTCCATCATTATTTTCTTATGGCTCCTGGCTTCCAAGTTCTACAGGAAATAAAACAACCATTTCCACATCTGACTATTTAAATTTGAAAGAAATGTATGCTAGGCTTAGCTATTTTCTTTCCATATGTGTCTGGTAGGTATATTTGTCATTGTTAGATTTTTCTCCTCCTCTTCCCCCCACTTAACAGCTCTTGACTTGTGTGGCCCCTCTATACCAGCATATTGTTTGTGCTTTTTGCAAGACCCTACTTTAAAGTATGACATGTTTATGTAAGAGGCATTGATGGCTAACACAGGCTTCAGCTCAGTAGGGCATTTGGGACGGTGTCAGCAAGGAATGCTCTCCCCTGATTTATGAGCATGTTATAGTTATTCAGGTGGAGTGGCAGGACCTGGCAGTAAGCACCATCATACAGATCAAATGTGTTTTAAGTTCATAGATCAGGCTGAAGCTCTGCCAATCGCCACAGGGTTGTGGCAGTGGAAACTAAGCCCTCTGTTTTTTTAAAAAAGCAGTGTCTGAAGACAAGGAGCTGTGCTCCTCCTTAAGCTTACTAACCAAAATCTTGCGCTGTTCTTAGAAACCCTGTTCTGCAATTTGATGATGGCATATGTGAAGATTCAGAGACAGATGCTTAGGTTAGCCTACAAGTCTTCCTCACTACACCATTCTTTTTGTCTGATTCACTTGGCTGTTTCCAGATACCTCTTTAACTACTTGAAAAAAGCTCTACAACTCTTTCCCTTTTAATCTGTTTTATTTATAAAAGGTACAAGTTGAAGTTCTTCTGAGGCATGTGACTGAAGTGCTTATGTTTCTAAACCCACTCACTCTACACTGTGCCACCCTACAAAAAACTAGCTTTGGAGCACCACCTGCTTTCCCAGCAGCCAAATGCCATCCCCAGTGTTTGCCTGCATCCTTTCTACACAAGGTGTTTATTTAATATCTTCAGCTCTGTGAAATAAATTCCCCTCATTTCCTTCAGTGTGAATAGCTTTGCAGTTTGCACCCTTAATTAAGAGGTGTTCAATTTCATTTTCCCTTCCTCTGATATCATCAATTTGGCAACACAACTCTGTAAACTTGTTCTTATATAAAAGCTTAAACTGGATTAATAAATCTCCCATGAAGTAACAGGAGCAAAAGTCCTTCAGTTTTGTAAGGAAGAGGGGAAGAAAAGCAGGAAAACAAGTTCTCCTCAGCATTTCTCATACTAAAGCAATTTGACAGACTGAGAGAGTTGGGGCTGTTCAGCCTGGAGAAGAGTAGGCTCCAAGGAGACCTTACAGCATCTTTCAGTACCTAAAGGGGTCTTACAAGAGATCTGGAGAGGCAATTTCACAAGGGCATGTAGTGACAGGACCAGGAGGAATGGCTTTAAACTGGAAAAGGGAAGGTTTAGACTAGATATTAAGAAGAAATTCTTCACTGTGAGGGTGGTGAGGCACTGGAACAGCTTGTCCCCAGAAGCTGTGTATGCAACACCCCTTGAAGCGTTAAGGTCAGGTTGGATGGGGCTTTGAGCAACCTTGGTCTAGTGGAAGGTGTCCCTGCCCATGGTAGGGGGGTTGGAATGAGATGATCTTTAAGGTCCCCTCCAACTCACGTCACTCTGTGATACTAAAACTCCTGGAGTTGCTTCAGTGAAGCCATTTAGGATACTGCTTTTTTCTAGGAGAAAGGTATGTATAAAGACTTTACCCCTAAAAGTCAGTTTAATGCTTATGTGAGCTTTTTGCTGCTGCTCTCCCAAAGCTAGTGAAGGTAACTTTGCACACATTCTTTCAAGTTAGGTAGTTACTTGTCTCTACATTGAGCATCCAAGTGATATAACACATCACAAAGACATCTTTGATACTTTTTGTTGTCTTGACCAATTCAAAAGTCCTATTCTCTTTCAGCAAAGGAGGAACACACACACACACACACATTAGGGTTGATAAACAGGCTCAGAATTCAGCTCAAAAAAACCCAAAAGACCCAGCCAGAAATAGCTTCATGTACAGTTCTGTACCCAGCAGTCACATACACTGATAACCAGCCCATGGCTTCAACCATTCCACCCAGGTTTCCAGACAAGCAGTTCATGTTTACACAAACACAGGATGATTAACTTCCAGACAGACATTAGTCTGGCAACAGAGGGAAATACCAACATAGCCAAAACCTGACAGGAGTGAACTATTTTAAACACTCATAACGCGAGACCCAGGAGAAGACCCAAATCTCAGTGCATTTTAACATAACCTGACTGCTTTTCTTTCTGCAAGATCTTCATCTCTTATAGATCAGGTTTTGGAAATTACTTTTAACTTCCTTTTCACCAACTACAAATCCAGAAAAATAAATGAAGCTTCCACAGTCATTTACATACATTATAAGCAAAATAAAAGGTACCAGAATCTGTTACCATATTTCCTTACACTCAAAGAACCTCAAACCCACAACCCTCCAAAATAACTGCCTCAGCCATACAGTGATTCTGTCCTTCAGAAATTACCTTGTACTCATTACTTATTACTTTAACACCTTTTAGAGGCTCATTGCTGCTCTGTGAAAAACTCAACATCAGTGGAGATCACCTCAACTAGCACACCTATGAACTTCAGCCTCCCCTACTGCATTTACCTGAAGCCTGCTGTGCCTCTCCCTTTCCCCCCACTGCTGTTTACCTTGGCTCCAGCAAGTGTCCTCACCCAGCTTGGCCAGGGCTGCACTCAGGTGCAGTGCTCTCATACTGCAAAAAACACAACTTACAGAGCAGCTGTCTCACCTCTTTGCAAAGAGCACTCAGCCAAATTTCTGTCCCCTCATCTGTTCATTCTCTTTTACAAGTACTGTCCCAGACTTACAGCTGACTGAGATATGAAACACCCAGTCAGGGACTACCTGGTTTCCAGGTGGAGAAGGTTTAGGTGAGCCTAATCTGGAAGAGGAGAATAAAGGAGTCATTTGCAGCTGGGTTAATTGTAAGTAACAACCCCTGTTATGGAACAGGACTGGACTAATTGACTGTTTCTGCTGTCTTTGCTCAGTGCACAATGACCATAGACAATGGAAAAGCCAACAACATAGCTTGTTGGATTTGAGGTTTTGTTTAGTCTGCCTAGGACTCTGCACATCAGCTCAGAAAATACATATCTACATAAAGTCGCTCCTCATTTTTTGAGGCAGTAAGATCAGAAGTAACAATTTACCAGTGTTGCTACTACTGTTCTCCGGCACTGCTATTTTTTGTGCCAGTACTCTCTCTGGTACAACAGTTATTTGAACTAGGAACAACTAATGGTTATTTAAATATAAATAACAACAATTATTTAACTAGGAAATGGTAAATGTGCAAAATACAAGTTTGAAATTACCCCAAAATATTCTACTGAGAATGAGAGATTAACTCTTCAAAGGCAAATTTTCCTCTTTCTCCCTACCCCCAAAAGAAAAATGTCAAGAGAGGCAAAGCCTAGAAATATATTGGGTTGCAGGGGCTATACTGCACTGATTGTGCTGGAATGGGTGGAGGCTTCCCTAGCTTCCTTCTGCTTTTGTTTGATTTGCTGAGATTTGAAATGCAAATAAAAAGTCAAGCTTGAGTCCCTGCAATTGAAATCTTCTAAATATTATTTACCAACAGAATGAAAGAGTAATTAAAGATTAGAAAGTAATGAGTAAGAGTCTATTTTCTCGAAGAAATTCAGAATTCAACTGCTACTTTCATTCTGAGTTTCTTCAAAATAGTCATATTTGGTTACATATTTTTTTCCTTGCAATTTTTTTGTAATAATTATAGAAGTCTGAGCTACTGGAAAGAACAATATGAACTGTTTTAGTTAGCTACTATTAAAGAGAATCATTAAAATCAGACAAACAATTTAACTGCAGTTATGATGACACTGAAAAATTAATATGGATGATGCTTGTCAGCTTAAAAAATGAAAGTACTGTTAACTACATGTATTTACATTATTGGCATTGCAATTGTTGTTTCATGCCAGCGCATGCCCAAAACTACTCTATGCCAGGTCAACTGCTTACAAAGTAAGCTCCATTAGAAAGTTCTCCATTCACATGGAATTCAAGGCTCTATAAATTTCACTGGAAAAAAATGGCCTTTGCAAATAGTTCCATTTATCTTTTTAATTGAGAACTATTACTGCAGTAGTAGTTAGTCAATCAACTGCCTCCTCTCTAGGTCCCTGTTCCAAAGCCTAGAGTGTTCCTTGGGACTATTTTTTCTAGCACTTCCTTTGAATTGCCCTTGCTCCAACTTGGGCCTCTTGCCTGTCACACTGTCCAAGACAAATGCGACTCTGCCTTCCACACACTCTCCAAGCAGATGGCTGTGGACAGAGAGAGCACCTTTCCAGGTTGAACAAGCCCAGTTCTTTACTGGTGTATCACAGGCTGCAGCCCCTCACCTTTGGTGGCCCATTCCACTATGACAACGGCTTTGTTGTACAAGAGAGACCAAAACCGGATACAATGCTTCCGATGCCATCCCTCAGGATGCTGTGCAGAGGGGAACAACTGCACCCTGTGACCTGCTACTCCTGCTAGGCATGCTCAGGACGTTGCACCGAAGGGAACTGATGGGAAACTATTTGTATGGGTAATTCTATTTGTAAAAGTGACCTGAGGAAATAGAGCCTGTACAAATCATTGTGTTTGAATATTAGGCTACCTAATTGGAGAGTACATGTACAATATTACATGGATGTTTCCATTTATTTCTAATAATTAATGAGTATGCAAAATTAATGGGTTTTTTAATGAAATTGTGTCCCCAAACCTGAAGTTCATGGAACTGAACATTCATCTTCCCTTTTAGAAGATATAAGTAGTGGTATACTACTTTTTCCTCACCATGAAAGAGAATATGACACATGCCTGATGTCTGTGTGGCACATCAGACAGCAATCGTTATCAAAACGTCCTTGGGCCTCCAGGCATTTTTTGGCTAAACATTCTCAGTGTATTATTCAGGTTACATTACACCAGCATTTAAAGAGATCCAGAAGGTGAATGATTTGGAGAGGCCTGGTGAGCCGGTTCCTCCTGCAGGATTTACAACTCATCTCCACATGTTCCACTCACTTTCATCAGTGGGTGACTGTGTGGTACACGGCCAGGGCATGTAAGCCTGTCTGGCAATCCCATTTTGGGTCCAGGCTGTGAGAAAGGAAATCAAAGTTTCCTTTTCTGATGTACTGAAATGCTTTTAGCTGCTTTCAGATTTGTCATAACAACAATACACTTAAGGACTAATCTAATGCAGGCTTAAACTTCCATTCAGTACAGACTGCTAAAAATGCCTTTCTCAATTTGATATGCTACACTGATGTATTGCACTTTTCTGTATCTGTTTCATTCCCTTATGATGTATGAAATTCAAAGGTATTATGCAAAGTAACAGCTAGCCCCAAGTGAGGCAGCTAAACCCACGAATCTGGATGTACAATGAACAAGATGTAGTCAAAGCTAATTAATTGTTCCATATCCATCATCATTCTGCCATTACAAAGTTCCTTTCCCTTCCTCTCAAGGGCTTTTCTCCTCTCTATACCATTTCTGACTTCTTTCCACTGATGCTCTAAAACTCTCTTACATAAACCTAGGCTTCTTCCCCGAGTCTACTGGCATCATTTCCATGCATGTTTGTCTCAATTTCTTGCTGGTTTCTTCCAAACGATATTTATCTTGAGTCCTGAAGATCTGAATTGAACCAAAGTTCTCAGTACCTCCTGGGTGCAGCTCTGTAGATGTCTGCTGCTCCTGCTTCCCTCTCTAAGTCCTATTCTGAAGTCAGCATAGACAGGAGCAGGAGCTGCAACTACTTTCTCTCAGTATCTCCTCTCGTCCTGTTTCAGTGGAGGGAGCAAACTAACCTTGCTCAGGCCCCTCTCCTTTCTGAGCAGAGGCCCAGGCACACCCTCAGAGGCACCACACTAACTGGCAGCTGGCACTGTCTGTCTCCCAGCAGCAGGGCATTAATAACCATTAACAAAATGCTATACAGTTCCAACATGATATCAGTGGTATTAACCTCTGTCATTCCTGTATCAGCACTCATGAATGACTGTTTTTCCTTTTTTTTTCCTTTAAAACTTATCTTTTAAATACCCCATAGCATTAAAACCAACAGTGACTACTTAGAATAGCTCTTATTTTCCAATTTTGAAAATGAATTCTCAGTTATCAGTAGTGACTATGTCGAGCAACAGCTGAATTTCTCTCATCCATGTTTTTTTACCAAGCTTTACAAAAAATAAACCAAGTCCTTTATACCCTACACACTTTTGAACATTTTTGAGAGGTACCTATTAGAGAGAATAGGTGCAAGAGGTTTGGGAGTTTTCTGGAACAGATAGTTTATGAACAGATTACTCTGAACTGGTGTATTACAGCAAATCTGCTATTGCTTTCAGGAGTATGAAATAGAAGTATCTTTTCTCAATTCAAACCAGTAACCAGACCAGGAGCAAGTCTTTTTAAATGGCATATTCATAAAAGCCTCTTACAACCTTACAGTATGCATTGTTTCTCAGCTCAAAACAAAATAAATGCTGACACTATGAACAGAGGAGATAAAGTCTGTAGGAAGAGAGAGTTGGTATCATTTATTACAGTAATAAATACAACTGGAACAAGATACAGTTTTCCATGTATTCAACCACATCTAAATTCCTAGATCACTAACTGAAACACCTCTGCTGAATTTCCCCGTGATGATTCAGGATCAATATGCCTTAAGATGATTTGGAACACTGAGACTGTCCTTTTTTTTTTTTTTTACAGATTAAGGAGGACGTATTTCCATCGCTTATATAAATTGCTGTTTACTGGAATACTCCAAGATATGAGAATGCCTAATACCAGCTTAGTTTAACTGAACTTATATCCCCCTGTCTCCAACAATGATTTAAGATGTCCACTTTATCACAGTGAAATCTCTGGTTCTAGCAAATAGGATGGGGCCACCAGATAAATGTTCACATGACAAAACTAGTCCTGCCCATTTCTGTATCTACACTCATGCCTAACAGCTATTAATAGGCACAATGAGTGGATGTGCAAGACCAGAGTGGGAATGCTTTGTACTCCCATGCACTAAATCAGCCGCACAATGCAGCTGTTTCTCCAACTTGGGTTCAATGTGTGGGTTTTGATTTTTTTTTTTTTTTTTTTTGGTGGGTTTTGGTTTTGTTGGTTTTAGGTTGGTTTCTGGTTTGTGGTTTTGGTTGTTTTGGTGGGTTTTTTTGTTTCTAAAAGATGGAAAAGCTTTACCTCTCAGAAAACCTCGAGAACTTCATGTGATGTAGACCTTCAATAGAAAATTGAAAGAGGTTATAGGATATTTGCCACTTTTGGTTGCTGTATGTAGAGCAGCTGGTCCCAGTGGAATAAAGGCAAGGATGAAGCTGCCTTCTCTATAAATGACACAGCAACAAGGGATACTGCCACCAGAAGCAAAGTCTGCTCTTTAGCAGCTCAGTACAAACCATCACAAGGAGCATTTCAGGGTGAGTGAGCTGAGAGCACAGCACAAGCACTGCAGTCATGTGGAAGCAGATGACGGGAGTGAAAGGACGGGAGTGAAAGGACGAACGTTTGCAGTTCTCCAGCCCAGCTGCAGACCTCCTGAGAAAGTGCATGCTTCAGGTTACATCAGGTCTTAGAGACACCCTCTACCAGGCAGTGAACCAGCCAGCAGCACCTCCGTGAGAGGCAAATCCGCATCCCTGTGGAAATGGCAGACGATTGATTAATTTAATCCCATGTCCTTCCTAAGAAAAGATAGTAAGAGATAGTGAGGAGCAAAATTTGTACAAATGTACCAGTGTCTTCTTTCTTCTTTGGCAGAGAGAAGGAGGAGCAGATTCCATATGTCCACCCCTCCGCTGATCACAGCAGTTAGTAGAAGGGGGGAGAAGGAGTTTTCTGCAAAGCCTGTGCCTTTGAGGCAGCAGAAGGGCAAGTTTTACGACTCTTGGCCCCAACACAATTTACCATTTACAAACTAATCCTCCTCCGTTCGAGAGCACAAGGCCTGCTAAAGCTCTCGTGTCCACTTCTCTGATTCTCCATTGTCCACACTGACAGGGAGAAGCCGAAGACCTAATCGGTGTGTAATTCAATCGCTGTCCAGGCTGTGTCACAGCACAATGCTGTGCTTGTAGTGCCATGGGGTAAGTCAGCCAGCTACTGTTATCCACCACAGCAGGTGTGAAGAATGTCACTCGGTCTGACTGTGTATTGCCCCTCTGTCCAGGTCCATTTCTGACTCTACGTTCACTCACCACTTAAAGACTAGTTTTCCCTCTGGCAGCAAGCTAACTGTGAGCTCCAGCTCCATGGTAAAAGGGCACTTCCAGTGTTTTTGACCCTGAACTGGGAATCCCTGCACAGCATAATAGGGGCCACATACAAAGTAAGCCCCTCTGCTTTCCAGATACTCAAAGAGACCTGCTAACAGGCTCTTTATTTCCTTAGTCTGAATCTAGCAATTAGTAAATTATGACTTAATACACCCAAACTGCTTCACTCTGTTGTTCCTAACCAGACACGACACTGGACATTGCCACACCACTCCTGGGACTAGTTTAAATCCTAAAGCTCCTTGGTACCTAATTACATTTTAATCAGCAAGAGACAGATGCTTCAAAAAATTCTTAGTCACATTTAGGTGGTTAAAAATACCTGGAAAACCAAATTAAATGTGCTGCCACACTAAAATACAGATCTTGGGCCACTCTGAGAATGGCATTTGGTTTGTTTTTTTAGCAAAAATTTACTACTCCCTGAAGAATAGAAAGTTGCATTTTCATTATTCTTGAGTCATACCACAGTGCCAGGAGGCTGAGGAAGAGAAGCACAGAGGAAGGAGGCAGGGCAACACCTGCCACTTCATCACCAGTGAAGCAGCAGGTGGTGTGGGCATCACCCAGCCACACTACCAGGCACATAAGGAGGTAGCAGGAATCTATTGCTGATACACCCACAGCAGCAGCAGGGAACTGTAATTCACTCAAAGTGGCAAACACGTATGGACAGTAACAAGGAACACATCAGGGGATGTCTCCCCCTCACACAGAGTTACATCACACACTCCTAACAGACATGCGTTTCTTTCCACATGTAACAGTGACTTGTCTAAGGGATGTGAGAACACAATGAGCACAGAAACACCCTATATTTAATATATGTATTTCTTTAACAGCCTTGAGAATTTCATTCATGTAGAGTTTTGGTGTTATTTCTTGGATTCCTTAATTTTCATGCAGAAGCAAAACAAATAACAGGAATAACTGATGGAAGAGCTACACTGGGACAGAAATTGTACAGGCCTGTACTGTCAGTAGTTTTTTGTTCAAAAGAACAAACAACTGAAGTCAGCTGGATAACCTGACCAACCCAAGAAGTGGATAAACCAAAATGGAAGCAATTTCCCTGCCACCACATAGATGATCTTAAGTCAATATATTTGGCTGTCCACAGTATTTCTATGTAATTCTATACAAGAGTTATGGTTACCAACCTTACCTAATCCTGTAAAGGGATGAAATACTTCGTCACACTTTGAAATTCTGTGAAGGCAGTGAGCAGATGAAGAAAGATGATCCAGCTTCTTGCCACTTGCTACAGAAAAGTTCATAATATTCATTATTCAAAATATGAATTGGACATCTGTATTTACAATGTTTAACAAGTCTTGCTTAGTGCTGAAGCCAAGCTGCTCATTTCACCCATACTCATCTACTGTCATCATTGACGGCTGATTTCCAAACATGGCCAGACACCAGTTTTCATGGCAGGGGTCATGAAACATTCTTGCATCCTGAATCAG
This sequence comes from Platyrinchus mystaceus, assembly GCA_035041135.1. NCBI lineage: Eukaryota > Metazoa > Chordata > Aves > Passeriformes > Tyrannidae > Platyrinchus > Platyrinchus mystaceus. Next base: position 13,668,042 of record JAWWLV010000179.1, read on the forward strand.
GATTCAGCAATGCCATGTGCCAAGCCTTAGAAGCATGCAGAGCATTTGCAACTGAGCACCTGCGGAAATCCCATTTCCTGACAAAGAGAGGCCTCCAATATTCATGTTTTTCTCCTGCTCGTAGGCCATGCTGTAATGAAATATGGCCTTAATAATCCTTTTATAGCTATACAGGGAAATGTCCTTGCTTAGCATTTACCCCTCCTTATGGAGGTTCAGTGGAGACTTGGTTGAGCAAACAACAAAGAAACACAGAGTGAAAAGTCTGGCTGATGGGATATGACCAAAACCATGCACAGAGCAGGGATATAAAGTGGACATGCAGGTTATCAGAGAAACTGGACGGACTCTGGTAACTTTAATGAATAGAGGTAAGAGGACAGAACCCTAAGGAGCCGCAATAAATTCAGGGTTAATGCTGACAGTGACATACAGTCAGGAGTGCTGTTACTAGCAGCATGTGAATAATTAGAGAGTGCAGGACTGCACAGGAACTGCTGCTGAGTCAGTGGCAACAGTCAATGGGTAGTAAGTTGAAGGCATGCTGGAAGGGACTAGGAAGGGGCTGATTGTGATACCAGAAATGGAAATTACTTTGAACAGGTTCTACTCTGAGACTCCCGGCTCTGCAAGGCACCCTCCCATTACCTCCTGCTGCAGGTCTGGGTTGCCCTTACTCTAAGGTGCTTTTGTCCCTTTGAAGGCAGTGATTCCCTTACTCCAAGAAACCTGCATGCTTGTCCTGTCCCTATAACTCTAATACTGGGTTGCTGTTGCTTTACTTTTGACATGGAGCTATCTGTGCCTCCTCCTCAAACTCTGGCTGCTACCTCCCCACCATCACATTTATATGCCCCCAGGTCACCCTCTCATTCTCCATTCCCCTGGCACTGTCTCCTGTCCTGCTTCATATCCTAGATTATCTCTGCTTTTGTTTTCTTCCCTCTGGCAGTGTAAGTGTGAATCTCAAACTGTTACATGTAGCAGACCATTAGCCTGTACACTGTTCTGTGCCCAGTCTCACTTTTGCTGGTCCACTCACAGAAGCTTTAAACCAGCGACTACAGAGACTGAACAACTGTGAAAAACTACCAGCCCTCAAAATTTCTCACACACCATCACATACCTGTATCATAGCTTCAAGTGACAACACAGGTTTGGCAGTTTGGAGATCAATCATTTGTCATGGCCCTGCTAGTCTTCAGTGGTCTGTCAACCTCATTTTGAGAACCATAATCCATCATGGCATTGGGCAGGCTCAGTGGATGCAGAGTGACAGTCACTATTCCCTATTTCCACAAGGAAATGCTAGAACAACTTCTGTCTGATGGGTATAAAAATCAGGTCTCCGTGGCACACTCCCTTTTCCTTCCTTCCTGCTGATCAGTCTTTCCTCTGGGTCTTTAGGGGACCTACCCCCTGCTTTTGGCCATGACAGCCTACATTCAAACAGCTGCTAGGGCTGGATGAAGCACCTGCTCTGGGCAACAGCAGCTGGAGTTCATTTTGGGTCCAAAGGGCTGAGGCCAAGCAGGCTGACTGCATGTGCACTAATCCAGTATCATCAACAACTCCACCAGCAACAGGTGCCTCTTTGAAGAGGGAGGGAAAAACTATTTGGGGAGGAATCAGAGCTTTATAAAGGACATTATGGGCCAAGTCCTCAGCTGGTACATGCACAGTTAAAGCATGTACTCTCTTGAAGTTACATGAGTAACACTCACATATACAAGTAAAATATTTGGCCCACTCTCAGTGCTGCTTCTCTTTTTTGTTTTCCTAAGAATTTTTCACCTCCTCTCTTTGCTCTGAACTGATCTTACATCAATAAAGAAAAGAAACTTTTCTGTCCCTTGCTTCAGACCAAACAACTGAAAGTCAGAAGCTACATATACCAGATTTCAACATCCTCCTCTGCATAGGTAACACAATCCTACCGTTACCTGGCAAGATTGGTCCCTCAGTCTTGCTTGAGTCCTGGAGTCCAGATCATGAGTATGCATCAACAGGAACGAGGGTGATCCCATTCTGGAACAAATCAAACCAAACCCCATCAAGGTCCATTAAGAGAAAATTTTCAGCACAGGCATCATAAGAATTGCCATGCACTTGCTCAGGCCAGTGATCCCTATAGGCCAGTGTGTAATTTCAATATATGACCACTACGCAATGACATGGGAAGAGCACAAAAAAAACCTCTGACAGAAGCAGCTATTGGCCAAACTGGATCCAAGGAAAGTTTTATTCTGATCTCATTTTGCTGGAAATTTGTTTACCACCCAATACATACAAATCTCTTTTATAAGTCCCTCTTAGTGCATTTCTGATAAATGTCTGTGTTAATGAGAGCCTCTATATTTTCTTCTTTTCTGAGTCCTGCCATTCTGAGCTCCAAAGGTCGGTTCTGTAAATCTGGTCTCACTCCTTGCAGTTACTCTTGTGCCTGTTCCTAGAGAACCTGGAAGCATTCTGGAGCCTGAGAATGGAGCTGGATTCACAAAAGTGGCACCACAGAGCACTGCCAAAAGTAACAGGAGTAAGAGCAGCCTGTCCAAAGTCCTGCTGATGCACTACTATAGGAAAAAGTGACCTAACTGCAAGTTGGTCATGTGAGCTAGTCACAGCCTTTATAGCTTTGTATTCCAAAAATTATTTTCCTGAACTGTGTATCTTTTAATTCATGACTTCCCAAGATTCAGATTTAAGTCACTTTCCCCTTGGAACTATGTCTCAGTTTGGTTATATTACAAAAAGAAGCCAAGTGGAGACAGTTGGATCAACAGAACTGGTGGTGAGAACAGCACAGGCAGAAAAAACAGTCTCCAGTCCATAACAGTTCCTGGCATCTCATCCACAAGCACACGCAAGTGTAAACTGTACTGTGTTGACTTGACTGTTTAAATAAGTCTCCAAGAATTTCCCTTGACAAACACTGCAGTGCAGACCAGGCAATGCCATTTCCTCACCAGTGATGGGACAGACACACAACCACACAGGAACATCCACTGCTAGAAATTCTAGCAGTATTCTCAGCTGCTGCAGACTCGTGGATTCCCTTTGAGGCTTTAACCACCGTTCCAAAGTCAGAAAACACCAAAGCATGTACAAACATACACAGAAGGCAATACTGCACATTTGTGCATCAGGTTTGTCCACATACATGCCTGAGGGAACCACAGGGCAATCACTCTGCAGTCAGGATACCTACACATTACTGCCCTTCCCAGCCAAAGCAATAAAACACTGCAAGCATGTGACAGCACAGAGCTCTCCCTAACCCTCTGAATCCTCGCTGCGGTTGCTGTCACTGGGCACATTTCACGCAAGCCAGCTGCACGGGATTTATTCAACCAGTTTTGGAGTATCAAAGCTAATTTTTTTTTTTTTGGTCTTTGCCCCAGGCAGGCACTTGGTATGCAGGATTTAAAACAGAGAACAAAATGTGCTGTGAAATTTGTAAATACTCAGCACAGTAATTTCTAAATTCTAAAAAAAGATAGCAACTGGAGTGGTTAAAAAATCAAAAAGTAAAGCATTTCACTACATCACTGTGAGTAATGCCACTATGACCTAAGGACCAGTCTAAATAAATTCCCAAGATTACCAATTAATGGTGCTGACTGCCTTAAGTGATAGGAGCCAAACATATCTGAGTTTTATCCCATGATTTCAGTGAAATGAGGATAATGTCCAATTCAGCAAGTGCTCTGCATAAAGATACTGAAATTGAAAAAAATTTGTTTGATCCCTGCAAGTTGGCACAAAAGACTTTGCCTGGGACATAGTGCCACAAACAGGCTACAATCTAACACCTACCATTACAAGATTTTTATAATGTATTTTAAGCCATTAAAACGGAATTAGGTAGAAAATTATAGGAAAAGAGATACCCTAGGGAATCACAACACTTACACAATTTAGATGGCCTAGAAGAGGTGCTTTGAGCAGAAAGCAGAGATAGACTGGAACTAGAAGAGGAATTACTTATTTGGAATTTAGCATTGCCTTTAAGGTCTATGACATTTGAGTGAAATTCTCCACTTCTGCTTAGCCTGATTTATCACCATATTAACAAAAAATTTAAACCAAACATTTAGCTGATGAATGTTCACATTAAAGTTGCAAATAAAGAACCTTTCGACATTTTTTTCTCAAGCAGTTTCCCTTAGACTTTGAAAGGATTCTTTTCCACAAAAATTGTGAAAAGGGTTCATTTGGGGTTTTTTGGTGACTGCGAAAGCCAAACTTTTTAGAATCATTTCCTCTTCAGCTGCAAACATTTCACATTCCTCTTACCACATCTGTGACTTTAATTTCTTCTCTCTCAAGCCAAGTAGCAAGTGGCATTAGTCAAACCAGTTAACTTCCAGGAGTACCTGAACTTCAGAAGCAGGTGCTCTTGGTACTAGGGGGATTTTATGAACATTGATTATCAGTAGCACAGAGAAGCAAGACAATAGACGGTTTCTGCATCTTCATCCCTTGCCCACAGTTTATTTCACAGAATAATTTCACAGAATATTCTGAGCTGGAAGGAACCCGAGTCCAGCTCTCCAGTGAATGGCCCATACAGGTATTGGACCCACAGCCTTGGTTTTATTAGCACCATGCTCTAACCAGCTGAACTAATCTTTTTACTTTGCTTGCCCAGATATTCTGAGTATGTACAAAGTGCACCACATTATGCTCACCTCAAAGAGGTATATCTGATGTTCCCTCAACGGCCACCTGGAGCACTTACTGAAGTTTACATTGCCTGGAAGGCATTACCTGCATCACTGATTTCAGATGGCACAGGCTGCACAAAAAAAAAAAAAAAAGTCACTGCCTTTTTCAACATGTCAAGTCTTATTTTCTCATTTGTCCAAGAGTAAGTACAGATTCTTACCTAAAGCTGTGGAAAGGAAGATAGAATAGAAAGGCAAGGTATGCAAATTATAACAGACTTTAGGCCGTTTGGCATTGCACAACTCCCTTATGCAACACATTGCCTAGGGCGAGCCACATGTTTTCAGAAATTCCACAGAACCCCCTTAAATATGCTCCAGTGTTGAGGCTTAGTGGCTTCAACCTGCAATTAGTTACTGGACTTGTGATACACCATGGACAGATTGCATGGATGAGCCTTAAGTTTGCTGGCCTATGCTTTTTTAAATATGACTTGAAATAACAATTGCAGGATCTCAGAGGCAGAAGAACCCTGACAATTAATTCAAACTTATTCCCAAGCACAGCCTTTTTATAAAAATCAAATGGGTAGTATCAGCCAGTACCACTTCAAATGAATAGTCCACTCATAGCTTAAGTGTATTTATATAAGAAAATGGTGACTGAAGGGCCAACACTGCTGGCCAGGCTGGAGCTTACTCAGCCAGTCTGCCAGTCCTCTGCAGCCACCAGGCTGGGAGCACAGACAGCCCTCAGGCTCCAGATCTCCCTGCTGCCTCTGCCCAAGACAAACCATGGGCTTCCTCAGTGCTGGCAGAGCTGAGCTCCTAAAGACACAGGTGAGCTGAGAAGCTGAGTCTGCACCCATAATGATTTTGTAAATAGGAGAAAAGACACGGAGAGAGCAACTCAATGTAAGTGATTCATCAACATTTAAAATTGCACTGGAGAGACTGATACATGCTTAAGAGAAAATAGTGACATACAGCTTCTAGACATGAGTTAAATAATGGCCACAGCTTAGTTTGACCTGCAGCTCCATCATTAAGAAGCCTACACACATGTAGGCAGTCACACAAACACAACCACGTGCAACTGGACTTGAGGGGGAACATGAAAGCTGAAGGTGTCAAATGCAAACCAGGTCAGAGCAGAACAACAGTCACGGCCAGGAGTCTGGCAATACAGTTTGCTGAGATGTAATTAGCTCTTCTAGGCTTGACTGACCACACACAGACCCCAAACCTGCTGTTGGCATGAAGCTTTCTCAGCAGTCCAGAGAAGCAAGAGTGAAAGCAAAGGGAGAGAACAAGTCTGCCTGACCATTATTGTGACACAAAGTTAAAGATAAGCTTTGCTTGTATTTCAGAAATTCTTGCAAGCTTGTCTCCTATGTTAGCTTTAGACACAGCACAGATATGCCTGTGGGCTATGGGCATATTCTGTTTGAAAGACAGATTTCAATCAGTACAGTTTCAAAGAATTCTATATATTCCCTATATATCATATATATATATCACAATGGTTTACATTATCCAGCATTTGTAAAGTTCCTTAAGGAAGAACTTCATTGCAAAAGAAGAAAGGCAATTAGCCAGCTTCTCAATATCTGTGCCATGCAGACTTGTGCCAAGGAAGTCTATGGAAAGGAACTGCCCAAGAAAAAAGCCATATCAGAAATACAAAGTGTTGCAACTTTATCAGGCTACTGATGCAAAGTGGGAAAACTCAATAAAGGTGAAAAAGACATGGCTCTTTCCAGTCACGAGAACATCCTTAAGAATCTCATCTGGCTTCAAACACTGCAGTAATGGATGTTTTGCAAACACAAAAATATTGATGAGAGGAATAAAATCTTTGACTCTAGAAAAAGAAAGCAATTGAAAACTAAGGTTTGGAGTATTTGAGGCTAATGCCAAAAAAAGGCACTTAAAAATTACTTCCAAATTTGAAGTTAATCCAAGTATTATTCAAACAAGATTTCATTATGGTACTTCATTTTATTAAACTGAATATATACAAAATATGTGTACAACTGACACTGCATAGTAATTTTCAGTACCTAACACCAAAAAATAGGCTTCTGTCTGCTCTGTTTGATACCAAGACGGCCTTCAAAAGGCCTAGATTTTTACTTTTGGGAAATCCTTTTTTTGTATCACTAAAACATGCTGATTTCACAGCACTACAACAAACTGGACCTTTCCATTTGCTCATTGATATAGAAACAAAAGGCATTTTCCAGAATGTCCTCCTCACAGCCTGCGGGCCATCACGTGTTTTGCTGATGACTACCTTTACCGAGAGACAGTTAAAAGAAGTTATTTTGCTATGGCTACTTAAGTAGTAACCTCCCAAATTTCAGGCTTCTTTTTTCACTTCATGAATCACACGGTGCAAAAAGGCAACAAAACAATTTTTGCCAGAAAAGCCAGAAAAAAGGAAGCAAAAAAGAGTGAGATTGGATAAAATAGTGAGATGAAGCACCTGTTGAGAACAGAAAAGCATAAGAAAAATGGGTTAAGTGACTTCAAGTCCAATAAAAGCAATTGCAAATTCATGGGTGTTCATATGAATCATTTTTAATTTCCTGCCAGAGAGCTTCAGTTTCATTTAATTACAAAACAAAATGATGAATGAAGAAGGCTATTTCACAGGCACACATATCATACATTTATTTGTTTATTACTTTTACCCTCCATTTCCATCATGGCTATTGATGGGCACTGAATGATCACATGAGAGAAAGTCTGGCAACATTACATGGACTATTTGCAAAGCACATGAAAAATCCATCACAGCTAGAAAGAAGTTAACAGATGGTAGCTGGATAGAAGCAACAGCCACAACTCTTACTACCTGTGGTGAAAGACTAAACAATATCAACACCAGATTACAAAGTGCAGCCTAAAGAACCTAGCTCTAAATGAGAGATTCAAGGGAGAAAATGGCCAGAATCAACTAAATGTTTGCAAAGTAGGTTCATGAGAAAGGATATTTTGAGAGGATTGCTAAATCTCACTGACATTAACAGTCCTCTCTGCTGCACTCTGCCAAAGAATAAAAAGGAGAAGGGGTGGAGAGGGGCGGGGAAGGTGTGGGTGTGCATGTAGGAGAGTTTATTTTGCTGGAATTTTAATTGCAGTTCTGTACACCACACTGTGGTGGTTTGGCTTCCCACTCTGCCATACACTTTCAACACACTTTAAAATGTGTTGTACCAAAGTCATGCCAAATACTAAAAATTAAAAGATATCTTTGATCAAGGCATGTGCCAGTCACTAACTCTATTTACAGATGTCATCAACCCTTTCTGCAATGACCTGCACATAACTAACAGTTCTTGCTTTCCCTCAGTCCAGATCACTCAATGTCCAAACATTTTCACCCCAACATCAGTTCACCAAAGAAATCCATAAAGTACCTTCATACTTCAGGACTTAGTGGGAATAAGGCTCTAACACAGATTCACTTGTATCACAGTCAACATGCAGACATTGTTACCCCAAGCAGGTAAAAACTTCTCTGCAGCACACAGTCTGGGAGAGAGACATCAACACCTTCCCTTCTGTTTAGGACAGGTGAGAAAAAAAAGCAAGCTATCTTAAGAGCAGCCTCACCTGACAGCAGGCAGCTATGTTGTGCTGAAATGTTGTAACTAAGAAACTGAACAAGCACTTGTTCCCCAGGATAGGGCATTTCTTGAAAACCAAGACTTGGGATCACAAGTTTTTTGAAACAGATGATACTTTCCTCAGTCCGGATACAATCAGCATGTGACATCACCTCATCCTACACAGGAAGAATGCCTATATTACTTTGTAAGGGAATTTTTTCATGATGCATTTTATAACAGCACAAATTATGTGCATTTCCTTTAGTTCTATGAAGCACAAAGCAAAATAAATTGGTGTTCTCATAAAAAGAGGGGTTAAGGGATGTATGGAGATTAAGGAATCAGTTTTCAGATCAGATCCATATATAATAAATGGCCTTAAGCAATGCCTTTGTGTCTTAGCTCTCCATCACTGAAATGGGATAATTTATTGTTTTCCAAAGACTGAAATCCACTAATAGAGATGCAAGCCTCTATGAGCTGATATGCTCAGAAATTACTGTCGTGAGCACCCACTTAGCAAAGTACAGCTACAGACTTTTCCATGGGGCACAAGCTAACTTGCTTTCTATTGCAATTTCACACTTCTAATTATTTGGACTGGCCAAAGAAAGGAGATCATCGAGTATTTATTTCCATTGGGATGTCAATGCATACATACACAGGCACCACACTTGCTCTTCCTCTTCTGAGGCAGTCAGAGGATTATTCTGGAATAGTAAAACACTAGCAACTATTTTAATAGCTAAAACAAGGAGAGTTGGAGTGGAAAGAGCTAAAAGGTAACTGTTAGAAGTACATCTTCCCAGCAAAAGTCCCTAGAAGCTCCGGTGAAAAAGAGGACCCTTACTGAAAACAAGTGTCTTGTCAATGAATTTGTTGAAACTGAATGAAACAATTAATTAGGTCTTACTTTAGCTTTGCAAACATTGCAGGTATACTTTAAGCTCATGCAATTTTATTCAAATGCTTAAAGTAAGCAAATGCTTAAACACAGTTAGATTTTTTTAAGGGAAACTTCTAATTTAAATACAGCATGAAGAATGAGAATTAAAAAATGGATAATTACAGTAAACAAAGAGGGCTGAATAGCGTATGAGATGGAGGCACTGAACTAGAATTACTTAAGTTTCTCATGAGCAATGTTCTCACATCTTTACATGACTGCTCTCAGATGATGCATGCTCTGCTCTAGGTAGTCAGATCCAATAACAATTAAAACATGCAATGGAATAATGATGCTGCCCTTAGCATCCTGGGTTTGTGGGGAAGTGGGGTAATCTGCTAGAAAAATATTCCACAGAATGGCATATAACATTGAGCTTACTAAACAAAGTCAATGAACAGAATATTAGCAATTTTGAAAGGTGTTGAGATTACTCATATTTCCACTCCACTCTTTTGAAACTATCAAAGGTAAATAAATGCTCAAGCAATAACATGCTGAGCTCCATCCATACGGTAAAGCAGCTGAAAAAGTCAGTAACCTGTATTTTGAAGTTACTGTACAAACCAAGGATTATCAGTTACTAAAATACTGAAGATGGTTTACACTGCCTAGGTACGACCAGTTCAGCACCAACACTTTTAGTGCTAAACCAAAAGAGCTAAAGAATTTTCCCTGCAGCCAAGACATACACAGACATACCACGAAGTTCCCAGGATTTTTCACAGCTTGCTTCCTGCCCAGGACTGCCTCTGCCTGTGTGCTCCCACCAGCCGCTTCGGCCTTGGCCCAGCCTCACTGCACTCTCACAGCTGGTACTGGAGGTGCCAAATGTGACTGCCCACAAAGGGGCTCAGCTCTTACATTAGAGGAGTTTTATCCATGGCATTGCTGTCCCATAAAGAAAGTGTATTAGACACAGGGAGCAAAGGAGAGCCACCAGGTTACACTGGTTTGAACACTGGCTCTGCACAGCTCCCATGGTGTGCAGAACGAGAGGCAGCAGCTGTGACTATGCCAAGAACCAAACTGAAGGAACTACAGCATCTTCATCTGCTGGTTCCCGGAACATGCGTGTGCAACACAGCAGAGCTTTTGTCTCTTGGCTATAACTCTGCCTACCTGTAACTGTGTATCAAGCAATTGGCTTGTAGCCCCCTTAGGAGGGGTAAGGAA
>JAWWLV010000179.1:13681215-13710638 GCA_035041135.1 Platyrinchus mystaceus
TGCTGCCTCTCGTTCTGCACACCATGGGAGCTGTGCAGAGCCAGTGTTCAAACCAGTGTAACCTGGTGGCTCTCCTTCACTCCCTGTGTCTAATACACTCTCTTTATGGGACAGCAATGCCATGGATAAAACTCTTCTAATGTAAGAGCTGATACATCTGTTAGCATAGTTAAATATGGCAGTGGTTAAAGTCATTGTTTTCCCATACAGAACAGAACAAGGCCTGCCGTGGGTTTAGGATTGTAATACTTCTGCAGTCACAGAATTGCCTGAGCTGGAAAGGACCTCAGAGATCATCTAGTGCTATGCCAGGGACACCTTCCACTAGACCAGGTTGCTAAGAGCTCCAGTCTGACCTTGGACACTTCAGGGATGGGGCATCCGTAGCTTTCCTGGGCAGTTTGGTCCAGTGCCTCACTACCTGCACAGTAAACAATTTTTTACTAATATGTAATCTAAACCTGCTCTTTTTTTTCTGCTTGATGCCATTCCCCCTGGTCCTGTCACTACCTGCTCTCTCCATCTTTCTTGTAGGCTCCCTTCAGGTATTGGAAGACCACAGTTAGGTAACCCCGAAGCTTTCTCTTTTCCAGGCTGAACAATCCCAATTCTCTCAGCCTTTTCTCATAGGAAAAATTTTAATCAACCTGGAGGCCCTCCTCTGGACTTGCTCCAGTGTCCTTCCTGACATGCCTTCCTAGGCATGACCTACGTATAATGAAGGTGTATACAGAGTAGTTAAGTTGCAGTATTCATTATTTTGGAATAACATCCATAATGAAGCTGATAAATAGATACGAAGTTATGCTTGTTCTCTTTTTGGTATTCACATCATCTTTCTCATACCTTTGAAAGCCAACTTTTGACTGGAATGCTGACCCGCAGGGATAAATTTTATGTTCCCTGTGCTGTGAGTATGTTTAAAAAAACAAAACAAAAACCCTAGACAAAACACAATTACAAAACACACACATGCTAACCACTCATAAATAAAACATTTTGAGGATCTCTGACTGCTACTGAGAGAGTGACATCAGTACTACAGTTGCCTGTCCAGTATTAAAGGGCAGGAGTTCTGGTAGGAGTACAGACATTTTTCCTTTCAGGCCATAACTACTTACTTCATTTATTGTAGAAATTTGAAGTTCTAATAAAGCCATGTTCTTCTGCAAGCGAGTCCCATCTCCAGCAAATCTTAATGCTCTCGTTTTGTGTGCTTAGGGTGAATATTTTGATCAGTCACATGTGGCTCTACCAAATATTTCAAAGTTCTTCTTGCATCAAGCTCTGGAAGAGAGAAAAGCCGCAGAGGCATTGATGAAATATCAGCAAGAAAGAGGAGGCCACTACTGTTCTAAAACCATCCAGGTGGGTAGTACACAACAAGCTTTCAAGCAGATGCAGTCCATTTACCTTATTGAATTATATTGTTGGTACTTCAGATCTCTGCATTCATCCATTATGAGATTTCCAGATATAATTTACCTGACAGTGTACACGGTTTTGCTCTTGATTGTGATGCTTAGAAACTGTCAGACATACAGTCCTAACACTATGCGGTTGCACTCCAGCCCAAAAGAATGTGAACAGTGTTCTCCTTTTCTTTGACTCAGCTGGACACTGCTGTTTCTAGCATGCTGTAACAGATTATGAGACTCCTTAAACAGTGCTGAAACCGCCCACTTGTCTCCTTCACACTAAGTAGAAGCCTAGACATGATTAGCAAGCACCTAAAAAAGGTGGTAAGGAAGGAGGTAGAAGAAACATCCAGCTTGAGGCAGTAGTTGATTTGCTAAAGCACAGCTCAGGACAGAATTTGAGCCACAGTTTTAACTTGGGCTTGCACAGGAGCACAGTTACAACAGAATAACTCAAAGTTTTCAGGGGAAAAAATAACCCACCTCATTTATTTAAGACCAAGGGGCTGATTCTCCTCTACCGAATTAGTTTTCTGTAAATAGTTAATACAGAATGCTCTTCTTAGGTCCATCATAGCAGTTGTTAAGCTGTAGAAAGTAAAAAGGCCATTGTGAAAATCTTTCTAAATAGTCAGCTTGAAATGGAGAAGACCTTAGGGTGACCTTTCAGTACTGAGAGTGGATTTAGATTAGGAAGAACCTCTTTACTGTAAGGGGGGTGAGACACTGCAACAAGTTTCCCAGAGTAGTAGTGAACAGCCCATCCTTTGGAGTGCTCAAGACGAGGTTGGATGGGGCTTTGAGCAGCCTGGTCAAGTGAAAGGTGTTCCTGCCCACAGCAGGAGATTGGAATGAGATTATTTTTAAGGTCCCTTCCAATCCCAGCCATTCTATGATTTGGTTTCCTGGTGTAACAATGCTCCTCAGGCATAGCTGCTGCTATCTAAATCCATTCCTTGAAAAAGTGCTTGGGCCCTGCTACTTGAGCGTGTTCACAGCCATGGCACTCTGTAAAACATAGATGCTCCAGACTAGGAGTTGTTGAAGAAACCTAGTACAACTTGTTTGGAGTGTGATTAAGTTTCAGGAAACCATTGATGAATACAGTAAGATCAACTGTTCTGAATAAATATAATTTTGTCTTTGTTTTTAGAAACCAAACTGTGATTATGCAGTCGGTCTGATGAAAGCCCTGGAATTAGCAATGGTACAGTGGAAAACTATGCTACGATACTTTGAAGAGCTTTATGCCCTGAGTGTTGAAAATGCAGACCCTCATAGTGCAAGCACTATGAAGAAGCAATTTATTGCGCCCAAAATCCGGAAGATCAAGCTAATGGGAGACCTACTGACCAATGCTCGCAGGCTTGACTGCTCCCAAGATGGCAGAAATAGTCTTGGGGATTACTTCATGGACCGGTTGCAGAAAGAGTTCAGAACAAGCATAGAGCCACAGTATAGTGATCATTGCAGCCCCTGCCCACCTCTGCAGCAGTGCACAGGAGCTGCAGAAGGTCTGAAGCGACCCCAGAGAGAATCTTCCCAGCACAGAAATGGCATTGGGCCAATATATGCAACCATACACTGCACTACGATGCTGCCACAGTGTAACGATGGGACAGGAGCAAAAGTGAAGCAGGGCAGGGAGGGCCTTTAATGCTGTGGCTGCTACAGGGCAGCTCCTAAGGCAAACCTGTACGGAGGGTGGAGCTGGGACCAGAACTCAGGAGACATGATCCTGTATCACTCCTGTTTTACACCCTGACCCCTCATCCTCTCTTGAGTCACAGCTCAAAATCTAGCCCATACCATATTTTGTTTAAATGATAGCAAGGTTGCCAGCTACCTAGATTGTCAGCACTAGTCACACTTACCTGTGCAATTCTTCCTAGAAGCCAGAAGCTTTTTAAGATTCTTTTCTGTTTTAAATGATTAATGGGATTATTTAGAGCAAATTTTTAACTATATATATAATTTTTATTAAAAAAAAAAAAAACAACAAACACTGCACCCTCAGTACAAGGAAACTTCTATGTGGCAGAAAATCCAAATATTTAGTTTTATATTCCTGAATATATATTAGATATTTTATATTACTAACAAGTGTACCAGCATAATAAACTTGTTTTTAAAAAGACTTGGTTTAAAACAAAGTTTTCTTATTTCTATCATAGTAGCAATTTAAATAAGTAGTCAAAATAATTTACTTATCAGCTGTTTCTAGTGATATACTTCTTCAGGATGAAGGATGCAAACATTTCCTCAACACTGGGAATAAAAAAACACGCTGGTTTTCTCTATAGTTACATGCCTAGTTGGCTTTTCTCATTGTCAGAAAACAGATGAGAGATAAATTAGGAGTTCTTATTAGCTGAGATCTTTACACGTTCTACTGGATATTTTGCAAGTGTCACTGAAGACACTGGCTCTAGGGCTCTGTCCAGACTTAACCTAGGATGGTTGCTTTAGTTATCATACAGACCCCTATTTCAGCAAGCTCAATTATGGTATTACTATGGTACTCCTGCTACTTCTTGTATTCCCTATTTGGTCCCAAGTAGAGGCATAAGATCCTAGTGAAAAAGCAGCACACTTAACTGGAATTGCATCAGAGAAAGTGGCCACTCAGTAGTTTTGCCTTTCAGTTGGGGCAAAATTAGCCAGCTTGGTTAAAGTTCAGAAGTTCAGAGGTGTCTGAATTCTTTTCCTTCGTCTCCTGCAGGAGTGCCTCGCTTTTTGTACGCTGGCTCCCAAGGTCACCTAAGAGCAACTGGCTAGATCAGCTGCCTGCAGCTAGGGTTTGGGGCTTTTTGTCATTATACAGAACATCTTTTATGCAATTGGGGTTTGATACATTGAAAGATTGCCTCACACTTTTATGTAATACTGTAAGTGATATTCCTATTATGCTTGAAAATAAATTCAGTTCAATGTTACAAATGGTTCTTTGCGTCTCCATTTTATTCCTCAATTCACCACCCAAGTATTACTGGGTGAATATTGTTGAATATGTGAATATGAGAATATTGTTGGTATTATTCTCCAAGAGATTTTGCATATGTATACAAAACTTCACCAGTATTTTTCTTCATCCAAGAAAGCTGGATGGAAGAGTTTGCCACAGAGTGAAAATAAATGCCAGAAAACTTCATTACTACAAAAACACTGCACAATGAAACATTTTCAGTAAACTGCTGTTTACACACAGCTGCAGTTGAATAACAATTTCTGCAAAGCTACTTTCTGCTTTCTGTTGGTGGTCTAACGCAGGACAGACAATTACAATGTAGATGCTTTGCCAATCTTTCTGTTAATGGGATCCTACATTGGTGGAGGGGGGGACACACAACCAGTTTACAACAACCCCTGTATTCATCTATAAGAGTACTGCAATGTGCCAGAAGAATGGCTCAAAGCACTTTTACCAATATGCTAGATCTGCCTATGTTGAGATGGCTGCTCTCTAAAACAGCAGTAGTTTAAAAGATATTTCCATCTGGGCTAGATTCCATCACCCATCCTCATGCTGAGCATACCTTATTCAACAATTAGTTCCACTGACTGCAACTCAACATGAATAAGAGCAATGGAATCCGTCCCTCTCAGTATTAAAATACAGCTCACTAAGTGTGAACAGAAAAAAGCTACTAACTGAAGTATAAACTAGTGCCATATAAAACCCCTTCAAACACTACTGGTAATGTTTGACCTACTTCTACAACAATCTTCTCCTTAAAGAGTTGATACCTTCTGAAATGTAGGAACAGCCTCCTCCATGGTTTCCAGCACTTAAGACTGGCTTTTACCTTAAGCAAATTCCAACATAACAACCCAACATTGAAATTTTTCAAAGCAAGACTTACCTCTTATTTTTCTGTGAAATACTGGTGTGTCTGTTTCTCAGGCTTCTTGTACTCATCTTCTAGCCAAATGTATCCACAGATTCTCATAATTTATATCTTTCTCTCTCCCTTTTCCAAAAGCACATTCTGGGCCCTCTGCCTGAAAAGACAATTCTCCTAATTTTAGATAAACTCACAATCAGCTGTTTGCCCAGTCTCTATCTTCTGAAAAAGAAAAGAGAAATCAAACAGTTACTGTAGATAATAAGCTTTTCTTGTCCACATGCTGAGAGGGGACATATGCTTGTGAATATAGTCTCAGATTTGTTCATAATACCTGTCTGTTGCGTATAGGGTGAGTCTGTCCATGCTTCTCAGTGTAAGTACAATCTGATTTCCCATCTTCCTTTTCAATCACCTCATGAAAAAAAAAGGAGATGAAGGATGAAATGTGGAACAGGTATAAGGACAACAGTGCTTATAGAAACTTTACAAATTCTCCTTCTCTGCTGAATGCTTGTTCATATACACTCTCAGTATCTGTACTTCCAAAGCAATGCCCAAACCATCCAAACACATGATCTGGGCAGCTCTGAATAGCTAGTTCCCTAAGGAGATTCCAAACTGGAATCTCTGGAGAGACCTAATCTTTACTGAAATTATGAATTACAGCCACAGAGGCTTCCAAAAGAGCTTTAACAGTAGTTGTAATACTTGCCATAAGCACTAGCTATGGTTTCTGACTCTCGGTGAGGAATGCACTTAAAGTCTCCACGTGGAGATCATGCTGTCCTTCATCCGATTCACTATGGCCACATAAAACTGAAAAAAGCATCTCAGGATTTGTTCTTTGCAAGGACTTTTTTTCAGGCCCCACTGTATAAGGCAACATCTTTCTGGACAAACCTGAAAATACTGGAAAGTAGATGTTAGTTCTGATGGCAGCAGCAGGAATCACAGAATTGTTAGGGTTGAAGGGACCTCTGGAGGTCATCTGGTCCAACACCAGAGGAAGGTGTCCTCAAGGACACCTTCACTGGAAGATCACTGCACAGAATTCACCATCTGGTCATGGCCTTCTCCTGACCTTTGCACTTGGGTGAGTTCATGCACTTAAGTGCATTCATGGGCAAATACTGGCAAACTCCTCAGCGTCCTTGTCAAAGTCCCACCATTTGTTACCACATTGCCCAAGGTAAACACTATGTGCTCAAGTACCAGAGTATCTCTTCCTGGGGTTACATACAAGCTAGAAATAAGCAGCGGCAGAATAGGCTACAACACTGACTAAATATTAGGTAAAATTACCTTTCCCACAGATTAAACCAATGGTCTGGAAAGATTTTAAGTGTCTAGGGTGGGTCAGACTGCCAGCACCAAGCCTTGATATCCCAATTTACATGTTTAGTTGTTACAGTATGTTACAGCATACAACTATTTCTCATTTATACTTACTTTGCATTATGTATACCTGGCACTACTTTGAATACAAATTATTTTTACTTTATTAACTGTTCAATAAAGATTTTAAAATAAATCTTTGTATTCCTTCTGGATCAAAGAACCTGTGTAGTAACAGTAAAGTGTTTCCACAAGTTTGCCACTCTGCCTCTCAGAAACAGCTGGGAGGTACATTTCTAAAAGTGTAAGGGTGGTCAATAGCCCATCTCCTTGGGACATATCAGTTTTCACCATTGGATACAGTGAAAGAACGGACTTGTATAGAGTCCAAAACATATAGGTTTATCTTTAAATAAAACTTTTCTTTTGGGGATAATGATAGAAGGTGACTTATAGTTCTTATTGTTGTCTGAACTTGAAAACATTTAAGTAAATGGGGACTGCAGATTAGGAATTTTTGCAAAGAACCCCAGATCATATAACAGCAGAAGAAACCACCATCACGACAGCCCCTATGAGAAGTCATAGGCACAGGGACTGGGGATTGATCATCGATGGATGTCTTTTACCTTTTCAGATTCTGTCAGTCCTTGCCCCACTGAAGGCAGAGCTTTGCTATTGATTTTAAAAGAGTTAAAATTTATAGCTGCAGAACAAGAGATTTAGTTCTTCGTATATTAAAAATATGCATAACTATTTTAATTATGAAGTCAACGAAATCATATAGTTGAATGACTGAAGTGCCTCTGAAAAGAACCTAATTTCTCATCTCAAACGATATTCCAAAAACAGAGTGAAAACTCTTAGCACCCTTGAAAGGCGTTACCAAAACCCATTCTATTTCATAGAATCATAGAATCAGCCGAGTTGGAAAGGACCTCTGAGATCATCAAGTCCAACGCTTGATCCACTACCACCAAGCTTCTCCAAGCTCCAAACTGCCACTGCTAGAAATAAACACTTAATGCACAAGCAATCCAACTGCAGTGCAAAACGCCTCTGCACGGGGTGGACTCCACCTCTTCAAAGGTTTCGGAATAAAGGTAAACAGAGGCTCGAGCTGAAATGCGAATTTACTCCGGGACACCTGATTCCCGAGGGAGAGGCCGGCGCACTGCACCGGCCCCCGGGCACGGCGTCTTTTCCCGACGGGAAAAGCCGACAGTGCCCCCCACAGGCGGCCCGGCCGCCGTGCGGGTCCCGCGGCCACGACCCGCCCGTCGCGCTGCTCCCCGCACGGTCCCGGCTCTCCGCGGTGCCTCGGGGCCGTGCGGGGTGGCTCCGTCCCGGCTCTCCACGGTGTCCCCGGCCCTGGCACCGCCCGCTCTCACGAAAGTCCCCGCAGTAGTTACCCTAGTGGCCGCAGAGCCGCGGCCGGCGCGGAGAGACCTGTCCCAGCGCTGGGGGCTTCTCCCCTGGGAGAAGCCAGCGGAGCCGCCGCCGGTGTGCGGTGGCGTGCGGGGACAGCGGGGCGCGCCGCTGTCCCCCCGGGCGGGCGGGCGGCGATCCCGGCACCTCCCGCCATAGGGGCGCCGGCAGCGCGGGCTGCTTAGAGCGAAAAAGCAGTGGGGGAAAGAGCCCTCCGCGCAGCCCAGCGCCCGGGGCGGCTGAGCTGGGGGGCTGCTGAGCTCAGCGATGCCCCAGCGCCCGCGGGACACCGCTCCCTCTCCCCCGCCCCGCCGCCCCGGTCCCCGACCCGCCCGGCCGCGCCCCCCGACCCGCCCCGTCCCGACCCGCCGCGCCGGGGGGCTCGGCCATAAATACGGCCTCGAGTGGCGCTGCAGGACCGGAGCGGCTGGGGAGGGGGCCGGGGCAGCAGGCAGCGCTGGTGGCCTCGCCTGGGAGAGGCTGCGAGGGTCTCTGCTCCGCGCACCCGCCCGGCCACGGAACCGCCCGATCGAAGCCCCCTCCTTTCTGATCCCATCGCTCTTCCCTCTGGCCCAGCCACTGTCCCCTCCGCCGCCCCCATGGACTTACTGGGCCCCATGGAGATGACGGAGGGCTCCCTCTGCTCCTTCACGACTGCTGATGACTTCTACGATGACCCGTGCTTCAACACATCGGACATGCACTTCTTCGAGGACCTGGACCCCCGGCTGGTGCACGTGGGGGGTCTTCTGAAGCCCGAGGAGCACCCGCACCACCACGGGCATCACCATGGGCACGAGGAGGAGCACGTCCGGGCACCCAGTGGGCACCACCAGGCTGGCCGCTGCCTGCTGTGGGCGTGCAAGGCTTGCAAGAGGAAGACCACCAACGCCGACCGCCGCAAGGCCGCCACCATGAGGGAGCGGCGGCGGCTAAGCAAGGTCAATGAGGCCTTTGAGACCCTCAAGCGCTGCACCTCCACCAACCCCAACCAGCGCCTGCCCAAGGTGGAGATCCTGCGCAACGCCATCCGCTACATCGAGAGCCTGCAGGCCCTGCTGCGGGAGCAGGAGGACGCTTATTACCCCGTGCTGGAGCACTACAGCGGCGAATCGGACGCCTCCAGCCCCCGCTCCAACTGTTCCGATGGCATGGTGAGTGCCCCAGGGAGGACTCCTTGCCACCCTGGACACTGTCAGTCCAAACCTGAGCAGGGCAAGTCTCCTCTTCCTGCCTTTCCTATGGCAGCTGCCTTCTGTACCTCTCCAGGCAGAAGACAGAGTCCTTTCTCATGCCTTGAACTCCCACAGCAAAGGGAGGTGGGGTTCCCACATCCCACGATCTCAGGGAAACAAGAAAAATCTCTTACTCACTTTTTTCCTGTGTTGAGAAGTTAAGCAGGTCCCCCTATGTCCTGGGGACTTTGGGAAGCACGTTAGGAAGTTGCCTGGGATGGGTACCTGGGGGCATGGTGAGGTCTGAGCCCTGCCTGTGCTCCTGTAGCTCCTGAGGAATCTCTTGTTTCTGTCTTCTGCTGTATCATTATCTTTGAATCCTCTATGGATTCAAAGCAGAGAGGAAAGGCCCTCCTGGACATAGTAGCTACATGGGAATCTTGTTTTCTGCCATTCATCAGGATAGCAGGAGGACGGTCTAAGCAACAGGAGTTGTTTTTCTTGACCCATAAGAAAAATGTTCTCTATTCCTCTTCTCACTCGCTTCATCCCTTCCTTAGACATTTACTAGCGATAGGAAGGAGAATCCAGGCTTTCAGTGCTGTTTGTACATTATGGGGATGGGAGAAGAAGGGTGAGGGCCCGAGAGGGTGTCTCATCATCACATCTTTTGACTGGGACTGTAGGTTCAGACTCTGGTCTGACTCTGGGGTGTGGGACACAATGACTGGGGTGCAGGACAGATGTCTTGATGGGATATCAACCGCATTTTAAAACTGGAGATTGTCTTCTGTGCTCTGGTGGAAATAATCATTATTGAGTTGAATACCTGTGATTATGAGATAGTTGACAGATTGAAAAAAGATTTACACAAATGATCCCTCTTCAAAATACAGCCTCTTTTAACAGAAAGAGTAATTTCATTGGGGATTAAAGTAATGGAAACAAACATATGGTCAATGTTGTGGAGGTTTTTCTGTACAAAATGGAAATGGGAAAAGAAACTAAAGGCAATACAAAGGGACAAGGGTAGACAGAGGCTTTTTAAGAGGAACTCATGTTTTTAAAATCTTCAAAAACTAACTAAAAGACCTCATTGTCCTTTCAGTCTCCCTGTTCTAAACTGAAAATACATGTAAGGCCCTATCTGATCAGAATGCTGGAAAGCCTCATATCATCTGTAAAGCTTCAGCATTTGATGCAATAGTGGTAACAGCTGTGCCACATAAAATATTCTGGACCCCCTTCTAGCTGTTATGTTCTTCCTCATTCAAAGAAACTACAACTTGACGGCATTTCAGCCAGGACTGGAATGACGGCCCAGACCAAAGACTGAAATATGAAATTAGATGGTTATTGGGATTTCTGTAAGTGCAGTGACCTCACTCAGATTTCTCTCTTTTCCAGATGGAGTACAGCGGGCCTCCTTGCAGCTCTCGCCGAAGAAACAGCTATGACAGCAGCTACTACACGGAATCACCAAATGGTGAGTACGTGCCGTAACGGCAGTGTGGAACACGGAGACAGAGGCAGGCGGTGCAGCAAAGTGCCCTATGCCCGCTCTGTCTCCAGCTGGGCTGAAAGAGGAACCTGCCTTTCCAGCCAGCAAGCTGTTGCTGCTAGGAGAGGCATTGAATTTCCTCTAGATGTATTTGCAAACACGAGGATGTGTTATAGCCGCATTTCCTATTTTGCAAATACAACATTTGGATAAAAGTATTTTCTTCTCTGCAACTAAGTTTCTGTGTTTAACCATGTTTTGCATGAAGACTCTTCCTACCCTATCTGTCATTGATCCAAACTGGAGAAATTTCAGATTGATTTCAAATCTTCCCTTTCTATGGACTAAGTGAAGCCATGACCTCAGAGCAGCACATTGGGCCTCTCTTCCATTTTGCAATTACAGTCTGTTTTCTGATAACTGGCATCCTCCACTAATATTAATTTCCTCTGAATCTTCACATACTCACAAATGTGTAACTGCCTACTGATGGTAAGTACCCACTGGATAATCTGAGCCCCTTTTTGTCTGTTTTTTAGATCCAAAGCATGGGAAGAGTTCTGTTGTCTCCAGTCTCGATTGCCTCTCAAGCATTGTAGAAAGGATTTCCACAGATAATTCCACATGTCCTATACTGCCTCCAGTGGAAACTGTTGCTGAAGGGAGTCCCTGTTCCCCCCCAGAAGGAGTGGGTCTTAATGATAGTGGAGCCCAAATTCCTTCCCCCACCAACTGCACCCCACTTCCCCAGGATAACAGCAGCAGCAACCCCATCTACCAAGTGCTGTAAGGGCCGGTCCAGCTGGACTGCACTGAAAACAATTTGCTCCATCTGGCCATGCTTGAGACCTGCCTTCTAAGATTGAAAACACTTCTTGTTCCAGTTTTAAAATATCACTCAAAATTCCTTCAAATATATAACTTTTCAAACCTGTATCACTTCTAAATACACATAGTTATTTATTGGTTGTTAAAGTTATTTAATATGTCTAGAGATAAAATTGTATACCACGAAATGGCCAATGTTTAATCTGGGCTGTGGGGAGTAGGAACCTGGCTCTTGAATGTGGAGGAAAATAGAAATCTACAACAGTAATGGCATGACAGATCCTTCCTATTACTCCTGTTCTGGCCAAAATAAGGTTGTGGACCATTTTTTTAAAACTTTTTGTATAATTGTAAATAAGAGTTGCTTTGCAAAAAAAAACCCAAAAAACCAAAAAAACAAAAACAAAGATAAAAAAAGGAAAATAAAGAAAAAACAAAAATTAAAATAAAAAGGGGGAAATTTAAAAATATTTAATATTGCTTGGTTTGTTGTGTCAAACTTTAACTTTATATATTTATACAATGTGATTGCCAAGAATGTTTTCAACAGTATTCTAAATAAAGACCCTTATTTATAAAATCTGTGGTGTTATCTTGACTTTCATTAGGGCTTCTAGAATTACTAGTGCATTTAGGAGTGGTATTAGATTGCTGCCTTGGCAGGAAGAAGATACAGGCTCTGATTCAGCAAAGAAATCAAGAACATGCTTCAGTTGCACTACTTTCAACTACTTTGCATAAATATGTTGCTGAAAAGGGATCTACTTTCTCCGTATTTTATCTTGGTGATTTCTAAACCAAGACCTGAGCATCACAGGTTATTATTAAAGGGATCAGTAAATAAGTGTGTTTCTTCTCCTGCCCCCAAAATTTACAATTATATTATAGGACTTGATCTTATAAAGATGTATTGAAACTAGGGATCACAAAAAATTAGACTCTCCAAATTCCAGTGCAGCTACTGAAACTTAAAGTCATACAAGAGTATCTCACAAGACCAAGTACTACATCTTTGGACAAATGTTCCCATTTTTCATTCAACATCTATTTTTCAAGTGTTTGTAACACACTCATGTATTCCCTGGTATTAGAAACTAATGGCAAAGGATTTTTTGTTGTAAAGTTCAAGTTATAGATCACAGTTTTCCTCAAGTTCAGATTGGAATTTAGGCCAAAGATAGGCAGTTTTAATTTGGATTTGAACTTTATGCATCTCTGGCAGCACTACTCCAGGGATTTACTTCTTGTTTAGAGCTCTCTAAAAATAACCAGTGGGCTGTGTTTCATTCAGTATATATGTGTAACCTTGAAAGCTTTCCATGCAACTGAAAAATGTTAAGCCCTGAGCTGGTTGTCATTGGAAAGTAACCATCAGGGCACTTCTGTGCATCTGGATAAGAATATCCAACAGCTACAACCAGTGTGGAACAACCTATAATCATGATTTATGGCTTTTGTATAAACATAACAGTAAAATAAAAACAAAAAACACACTGAAAACCCATCTAGATATCGTCATCAGCTCTAAATACTGTGACGACAGATTAGTCATTGTATTCTCTATTAGGTCACTACTAAAGAGGGAATTTGTACACTCTTACCTTTCAAGCAGGAAAAGTAAAGAGGGAACAGCTAATTCCAGGGAATGTCTCTGACTCCTTTAATCATGTATGGCCTTGAAGATCAATGTTCTGCAGAGAGGAGCAAGCTGTGTTCAGCAGAGCAGCGCAGTTGCTTCTCCTTCTTCCTGGGGCAGAGTCATGTTCCAAGCTTGCTGATTTTCCCTGTCCCAGAGGCACAGAAAAGGTAGAAGCCATGGGGATTTCTTCCACATCCAGGTGCTTGTGGTCATGGTTGATGATAAATCAATGTTGAGGCTCAGGACTGTTCTGTGGAGCAGGCCAGGCTGCCATGGATTGGAGGGGACTCCAAGGCAGGACTGCCCCCTCAGCATCTTCAAAGTCCAACTTCACAAAGGTCTCCCATTGATTTCACTACAGACAGAAAACACTCCAGCACATAAAGATTGAGCTTACCTCTTTCATTTTTCCATTAAAAATAAAAAATTAATTTGAGAATGTGCTTATTCACACTAGCATGAAACAGGAGGGTCTCTACTAAGGTCAGAAAAATGGCCCAGGTTAGTTGGATGCCTGTATCACTAACTTACAAAGACTAAAGAGAGACAGTTGCCTCACAAATCAGGGCCTCACACATCACCAACAACATTTTCATTGCCTTCAGCAAACACTTGATCAGGCCTACAATGCAAAAAAATGCTTTTGTGAAATATGAAAGATCTTGTCATCCCCATATAATTTGAGGTTGGTAAAAGTATCAATTTTACTGTCATTAAATGGCAACCAAAAAACATTTTGCCAGCTCAAAAACTACAGAGGCTCTGTGTAAACTGGCAGCACACAGTTTATGCCTGCCTTGCCACAGCACCCCACTTATGTGGCACTCAACAGGGCGTACCTGGCTGTAAATCTGTCGTGGCAGAGCGAGCACAGGGTGCTTGTGCTCAACAATGTACACGTAGTTCCATGCAAAGTCATGTATATTGCATTTCACTGATTTATTTTAGCACCCAAGTTTCCACATACTGATGTTAATGTTACAACAGAGAACAGGCATTTAGCACATCCCAAAATAGATGGATGGATGATGAAGAAAAAATACTCATAGATTTCCTATGCAGAGCCCACCTTTCTCCCATTGATGTCATTGAGAAAAG
Organism: Platyrinchus mystaceus; assembly: GCA_035041135.1. Classification (NCBI taxonomy): domain Eukaryota; kingdom Metazoa; phylum Chordata; class Aves; order Passeriformes; family Tyrannidae; genus Platyrinchus; species Platyrinchus mystaceus. The sequence continues at coordinate 13,695,486 of JAWWLV010000179.1, forward strand.
TCCACTGGAGTAGGGCCAAAGGCTATCAGTGCTAATAAATACATTTTTAGGTTAAAAATATATTTAAAACAAATGCCTGGAGCTTCTCTACTCCCCTGTGCATCAACAGGACAGCATGTTACTGACAGAACTATATCCCAGTCTATGAGTAAATATTTCGCAGGTAGCAATATTTGATTCAGAGCTTGAGTTTAGTTCTGACAGAGCTGAGGAGCAAATGTAAGACTGAGCCAACATTTACAAAGTTTGGTTCTTAAACTGGGCTCCTGAAGATGTATTTAAGCATTTAGGGCTGATCCTACGAGACAAAGTCCAGCCTGCCTTGGCCTACAGGAACACTCCATCACGGGCTACAAACAAATAGTCTTAAATCTTCAGTTTATGCCACACAGGTTCCAGTTCAATATTCTGCAGGATGGAGAACCTAAAGAAAGACCATCTGCGTTTAAAAAATCTGAATCCCGCAGATTGCACAGACATGCAAAGCCTGGGAGAAACTGGGGGTGGCAGCAAACCAGACCATTCCTTACCCCCAGCTGCCTTGACAGGACAGTATAGAGCCCATCTGAATGGGGGTTTGGAGCTCTTCACTGAAGATATTAGAATTATCTGATGTTTCATGTGAAACACTACCTCCAAAGGGAAAGTCATCCAGATACAGTTAAAGGAAAGTAACTGTCTTTGAACATAACAATAAGTATGTATTTTAGGAATGTTTAATTTGATTTGGTAACTTAGGAAAGCACTGCATGATACCTAGTATTACTGGTTTATCTTATTCAAACTATTGCTAGGGAAAAAGTGAAGAGGAATAAATTTATACTTCACATATATATGCTAAATGCTCTGATTTTAGATTTTATCAGGTAATTTGCATAAACGAGAATGAAGATGATCCTTTGAATATTCTACTTTGAATATTTCACAACAAAGTGCAGTAAAGTTGCTAGGTTTTCAAATAGCAATGTTAAATACCATTTCTCGTATTACCATTGAAATTGCTACAGAAATTTTTCACATGATGAATATTCAATTTTTTGGCGACAAGATATATGAACTATTCCTGATAAATTTTTTCCTTTTAAAATATTTTGTTATCTGTATCCAAAAATATTAAAGAAATATTAAGTTGACGGTTGCTTTGCATCAGATGCTGCCCTTCTAAAATGACTTGTCATTTTCAACTCAAGATACAGACCTTACAAACCCCCATGAATGTAGAAGCAAAACCACTTTTCATTTTACATTTAGTATTTTGCAGGGATATTTGAAAGGTTCAAATTATGCAAAGGGCAAAACCTGCTCATTTTACTCATAAAAATAGTATTATCCTCAGAAGGACTACATCTCAGAAGACAAGGAAACATTTGTACCTCATACCCCATAAATTTTAATGAGAAGAAATTAATATTTCCTCTTTGTTTAAAAAATTTTTACTATTTCCTTGAAATCAGTGGCAAACTTCCAACTTCAGTAGGAATAGTTTCAAACTGCTGCACAGAATACTGTCTGAGATAGTGTTCAGATAGCAGTGCAAAGCCATGACAAACTCATTGCTGTGCCCCTTTGCTTGTGCTCTGGTCACTGACCCGTCTGTATCACAAGGCCTTCAGATATGCAGCTCAGTCCTCTGAACAAGCTGCCAGGCTTTAGTGCTCACCTGATCTTGAAAATACAAACTAGAAACTATCCCCATAATAGCACTGAAAGGCTACAACAGTTCCAAAATGCATGGCTGACACGGAGCCTGTGATAGCAGGAGATGGTATGAAGGTCATCGCACATAACTCACATGTGGCAATCTTGGCTTCGCAAGCAGTAGGTGGTAAAATGGTCTTTGTACAGTCAGAGTGCAAATCTCTGACAACACGTCCTAGAGATCGTCTTGTGAGGCATATCCAAGTACCTCATTAAGCACTATTTACTAATGCTTCTCAGCTCGCCCTCCCTCAGCCTTTCAAATCACTTGTTTTCCAGTAAAACTGTTGAACAGTCAAGACTTCCTCTCGTGATCAATGCAGCGTGCTCCCCTCTCAACAGGTTTGTTGCACAACTGGGAATGTCATTAAGTGGAGACCTTTCAATATTTGAGATTTCAGGGCTAATGAGGGAGAGAATGGTCTGTAGCATAATACAGAAGAGCCTCCAGACAGTCCTTTCTCTCTCAGGACCCTTTCAGGTTCCACAAGGAATTAGGAACATGTCTGGCATAGAGCCACTTGGACCAGTAAAAGGAATGCAGAAATTTCCCTATGGACCCAGAATCTCCCTATTGCATACACAGACACTTCTGAATACAGACCTTAACACTGTAACTTAATGGTGAAAACCGACCTATTCTGTAATCACTAGGTGATAGAAAACCTCAGGGTTTTCCCAATAATACACTCAGCGTGGCACTGAACTCCCATTTTCTTTCTAAAACATCAATAACTTTAATCTTCTACAAGCACCTTAACATCAACAAGGCTGCTATTTCATGTAATAATCAATAACCTCATATTTATCAATAGGAAAGCAAACACTGTAAGTATTTATAAAAAAGTTACTAAAAACTTTGACAGACAAATAACCTTGAAGATTGAGGGTGATTAATCGGAAGACTGAGGGAGGTTGTGATTTTAGTTGGCATGGTGGGGGGGTTTTTTTTTTGGAGTCAGATTCACTCAGAGGTCTGTGTCTCGGCACAGTTACCTAGTGCTGCATGTCCACACAGTTAAACGGGGTCTCCCAATCTCCACAGTCCTTCTTAAAACACCTGTACTGACCTTGAGCCTTTTTTGGTCCCACAGCCACATCTGCTGGGCAAGACGTAAACTGCATTTCTCCCTGAAATTGTCACTTGGTGAATTCCATGTTCTATCATCTTTCTATAATGGAAAATTTGTTGGTGCAGAAACAGCAAAAATATTTACAGTCTTCATGCAGCACCTGGAGCCCCCTACACTAGGAACAGCAGGAAAAATATATTGGGAAAGCCAAACTCTTCCTTACCAAGCACCTTCTACAAAAAAAAAGAGGAAAAAAATGAAGGAATAGTATAACTGGATTTTTTTTTTTTAATACTGCACACATTTGGGGTTACTACTCTATTTCATTTTGTTTTAAGTAAAAAAGAAAAATAAAAGGGAGAGAGAAAATAGAAGGTGTTTGAAGGCATTGTATGGCCTGTTTTGTAAGCAATGGTCCTGGGGGAGACAGGTTGCTTACCAGAAGGCAGGTGGGGCAGATGCACAGGAAGAGGAGATGACAGCAAGACCACTATGCAATTCTTGGGTGACCAAGTCCCTCATTAGGGCCCAAATCATGGCCAGCAGATCAAGGGAGGTGATTCTCCCCCTCTACTCTGCTCTGGTGAGACGCCTCCTGGAGTGCTGCATCCAGCTCTGGGCCTCCCCAGCACAGGAGGGACATCGACCTCTTGAAGTGAGTCCAGGGAAGGGTCACCAAGATAATCAGAGGGATGGAACACCTCTCCTATGAGGAAAGGCTGAGAGAATTGGGATTGTTCAGACTGGAAAAGAAAAGGCTCCAGGGAGATCTAATTGCAGCCTTCCAGTACCTGAAGGGAGCCTCCAAGCCAGATGGAAAGGGACTATTTTCAAGAGCATATAGAGATAGGACAAGGTGGAATGTCTTCAGACTGACAGCAGGTTCAGAGTAGATATTAGGAAAAATTCTGTACTTGAGGGTGGTGAGGCACTGGAACAGGCTGCCCAGAAAAGGTCTGGTTGTTCCATCCCTAGAAGTGTTCAAGGCCAGGTTGGATGGGGCTCTGAGCAACCTGATCTAGTGGAAGGTGTCCCTCCCCACGTCAGCGGAGTTGGAACTAGATGGCCTTTAACGTTCCTTCCAACCCCAACCATTCTATGACTCATTTTGTGATTCTATGAAATCACCTTGGTGTGCACAATAACCCCCAACCAGCATACAGGTGTAGAATCAGTCCTGCCCATTTGGAAAGACCATCTGAAGCCATGCAAGGGAAAAGTAAGCAAGTGTAGAGGGGACTATCACCTACTTTGTAATTTGGCCATACAACATTCCTTTCTTTCACATTGACACCTTACTTCTGAATCCTAAACCAAATAAAGCAATACCTTTCTGTTACGAATATCTTTGCTTTTTTCATGCCATCTGTGGATTTCCTGAGGCTGGAACCTACACAATCCATGTGCCTGTGGTACTAAGAGGTACTTCTGATTGCTGCTGCTTGCTGTAGTGTAAAAGGAAAGTACGTTATGACTAGCAAGTAGTGTGTGCGCTTTTCTCCAGACCACCGGAGGGCAGCATTTCCATGAAAAAGAGGACTTGTACATCTTTTCTTTAAGTACGTACTTTTTTTTTTTCCTAAACTTTCATAGCTAACTCTTCCTCATCTCAAGTAGAGAGTATCATTTCACACCAGGACAACTGAAATTAATGAGCCGAATTCCTACCTAGTGTAAATTCATCAGTCTTACTGGCAAGTTGACACATGAGGTACCCTTATCCGTTGGAATTATCACAGCAAGTACAAACTCATGGTTTGAGTTTGGATGCTCAAAGTTGCATTTTTACGTGAAAAAAAAAACATAGGCTTTTGCATCTATATGGCAAAGTATCCCTATGTTTTGCCTAAAGGTTGTTGGAATGAAGACCATCATAAAGCAAAGCATTCATACAACAGCTTGTAAAGGAAGACCTTCAAACAGGGCACGTAATGCTCTCATTACAGATTTAATACCACAGAAATACAAATTTATGCAGGGAATTACATGTGTCACACATGTTCCTCTGTATGGAAAAGGTCATACTTACATACCTTTGATCCTTTTGGAAAGGAAGCATGGTATGTGCTAGGCACGCATGCTCTACGCTCTCAAAGGCTGTCCTCTACAGAACTACACACTTGAAACAGCTTGCACTTGAAAGCCAGCTGCACAAAATGAAGTCCCAAACATGCTTTTCAAAAGCTTCACAAATGCCAATTACATTAAGCGATATGAAAAAAAGCAACAAAGTAATGTGCCTAATTAACAAAGCTAGAGATGGAGCCAGCCATTTAGTTTGAAGTACTTCCAAGAGAGATGTTAAATGCAACGGTCAGGGCAACTCTGGAAGAAATAAATTAACATGCTGGGTTAATACTTCAAGCTCTGTGGGAATAAAAAGTGTGTGTGGTGAAGGGAAACAAAGGTAAAAATATCACAGGGTGCTATTTTGTTTGTTTGTTTGCCAAGGACACTTTAGCTTTGGCCATTTATTATTCTTCACGGTATACTAGAAATTATGCAAGAAGACATGAAAGTATCAGAATTGCATCACTGGATTTCCTAAATTTATCCTTTCCCCACCTGTTAAGTCTTAGCTCAAGGTCAATAGAAACAACCATTTTGAGCAAAGGAATGATGAGATAAGACACATGCACGAAAAAGACTTTAATAGTGTCCTTTTATCTTTAGTACTATCCGCAACCAGAGCTTAAAAGATTCCTCTCACCACAGGACTTCTCTGAGCAATAATCTCTGGTGGCTTGTTCAGAGAATACCCTGTATATGTCTTTTGTTCCACAATAGTGGTTGTTTTCTGGCCCCCATAGCTAATTACTGACTGATTCTAAATCTTAGATACCTGTCACTGGGTAAGCTCAGGCCATCACAAACTCTCAAGTTCCAGCAAGTAGCATGGCTTGAATCTGTTCCAGTACTCATCTGTTGGCAGCTGTTTCCATCTGCTCCTTCTTGAACCGTTCTGCTCAGTCCCTGGGGAAGTGCAGAAAGATTGTCACGCAATGAACTTGCTTGTTGTGAGTTGGCTGCTCATGTTTTACCCGAATCTGTCGTTTCACCTCATCTGCTCTCTGGCCTTTTTTTGCCATAAGAATTTTGAGTTCTGCTGTGCATCAAAGAAAAAAAAAAAAAAAAGAAAGAAAAAGTTGTTCCTCAGATGTGGATGACAAAATGGTATTCCTTCTTTTAAGTACAAATAATTATTATTAAAAAGAGATACAGAAAAGATTGATCAGATCACTTAATCCTCACAGCTGCTAGGTATGTAGTGATTCCTGTGTGTATGTTTTGTAGCTAAACATGTCTGATATTGCTTTGTGATGAGGGAAGACATATGCCCTTCAAGCACTCCATGACCATTAACTGTGGCCTTTTTTTGTTTGTATTTGTGGTAAAACACAAAGTGTAGAGAAAAAACAAAACAAAACCAAACCCCCAAAACAAAACAAACAAACAAACAAAAACCACAACCAAAAATGACATTTTCTGTTTTAGACACCAGTGGTTAGGTTGCAGCTGAGCCTTCAGGAACTTTGGTTGACTGAGCAAATATCTATGTGCATAAGGCTCCTCTATTAATTTATACTATCTCTATTTATGTACTTGTTAATTTGATATCTACAGACTAACATTAATTGACCAGAGTGAAGCAAAAGCTTTTACTTTTTCTTAACAAGATAATTAGTTTTATATTTTCATCTCTGAAAGTTTTAATTCATATTTTCATATACCATCTCTAGCCCAATTTCCTAGTGGTCCAAATCCTCCTCAAATCTCTTGGGCCTTCAAACAGGTATGCCTGAAAATGCAAACTTCAGTGTGCCAAAACATCCTTTTTTTTCTTTTCTTCCAAAGTACATGAAAGCACATCCCTACATATAAGCAGCATTTTGCACATCCTACTCAGTCTTAGATTGGGAGGGGAGAAATACTCAATAAGATAAGCAATACATCACATGGAAACAAAGATGATGAAAATTCCATTATTAACCCAAATGCAATCATTTGGATTTTGCCCTAACCAGAATTGTACATATTTGTGGATATATAGGCAAAAACACCTCCTAAGGGCTGTATAAGCAGACGCTCAGGAAAACTGACAGCAATTCCATCGACTTCCCACACCACGTCTTCTACTGTGCATTGTCCTTTGGAGCATACATCTCTCTACTTGGACCATGCAGTAGAAGCACCACTGTAGTACTTTTGCATGAAGACCTTTCCATATAATGAAGGACTCTTAAGGGGTTTGGCATGATAAAGCAAATAAAAAGCATCTTTGCCCACATCCTGAATTACTACTGCATGGGCAATCTTTTTCTGACTTTTTAACAGGCAGGATGACTATAAGCTGGAGAACAATTTTAAAAGAACCTGCAGAAATCTATTTTACTTTTTATTACAGTCTGACAAATTACAAAGAAAAAAAAAAAGGCCTTTACTGTGGATTTGAGAACTGGAGACCACTTTTCTCTCATTCCTTCATAGAAAAGCCAGTAAACATGCTTTCGTAGGCTGTCTTATAGGATGAGAATCCATCATAGAAAAACAGAAAGGTCCAATTTTGCATGAGAATGGAACATAACTGAAGGAAGATCCATTTTGATTTCTTGTTGGCCAACTCTGACTATCTTGTCCCATTGTGATCTTCCTCTGCTTCCTTGTTATTCCCCAGTCCCTTCTACCTAGAGGCAAAGACTACAACTGCAGAACGTGGCAGAATCCACAGATGAATCAGACTGAGTCAGTAAACAATGACTAAAATGCAGTCTTATGGGAACAAACATATCACTATGCTTCTTAACCTAAGCCATTTAAATACAAACCTGCTGCAAATCTTATATGTTACGAGGAATCCCAGCCACAATCTGGAGGGATGGGACAAACCCTTTGCACTGAGGCTCCTACAGAACGCTTTCCCAGGTCCTGAAAACTCTGGGTAGAGCATCTTCCTGCTTTCTGGAGCAGAGAGACCATTCATTATAATATATCCCAGAAAGAGAAGGCTGAGGACAAGCTGATAGAGGTATTTCCTTTCACTCTTTGCTTTAATCTAGCTCTCGACACCTCATTTAACGTGAACAAAAGGCTGCTGTTAATGCCGAGCCACAGGCCTAGGCATGAGACAGGATGCATTCCCAGCAGCTGGCCCAAGATTTGTGACAGAAGCTGGATTTTGCTTTCCATTCACTCACACTTATATTGTATAAATCCTGGTTATCGACAAAAGAAATGCAGCAGATTTCATCTCCAGTGGCAATTATTTAACTAGCATCACTGGAACTATTATACTTTATATCTCTTCATATGCAGCATACAAATAATTACTTCAACAGGATTAAATGTCACATTTCATGGGACTGGCTGTGTAAATATTTACAAAGCTAAAGAACAGCAAAGACATCTCAGAGTTATTGATTCATGTCAATATTGAGAAGCTGGGTTAATCAAGGGATTTAAGCAATGCTTTAAACCTTTGAGTCAGCATTGTTGAGATTTATTTAAACTACTCTTACCTTTCAACATCTAAAGTTTTACAAATTGTTTATAACAATAAAGATTTACAGGCCATTTTCCCATCTGCTTGTCTGAGAACATTTCAATTACTATTGTGAACTCAGAGTAGGCTGAAGAAGTAACAACAGCTGTGAAAAGTGAATCATTACACAAAAATAAAGTTCTCATTTCAATTAGAAAAGAAAAAGTGAAGCAAGAAATGTTCTAATTATTTTGATGTATTAGAGGAATAGTCAGCTGATGGGCAAGCCCATACATTGTATAAAATAGAGAATGTTCTATACTGCTCAGTTAGAAACAGATCCTATTTTTTTTGGTGGTTAAATGAAAAAGATACACTTGCAGCACTGAGAACTGCATGCTTTTTTCAAGAAAAGACTAGCACCTCCTGTTCTGTATTCTGTATATAGTAGATATGAAATACATATGTCTGTATCTATGTGTTTGTGTCTGTTGCTATGTTCATGCACCTGCAAATTGGCTGAGCTTTTAAAAACATAGTGACAGCATTAGTAGAGTTTTGTTTTCAGAAAAAGCTGCCTAGGCCAGTCTAAAAAAGTGAAGGACCTTTTAGGTCTCCCCAAAACAAATCATCTAATAAAATAAAGGCAAATCCCTAGCCCTTTCTGAAACTCTAGTCACAGTACATGGTAGGAGTTACATAGCTCAGACCTATGTGTGCTCTTTCAGAAATGCAGACCCAAGCCCTCAGGATGGCTGCTCTCAGCTCATAGTTTACCAGCTTCCATAAGTATGTTATGCGATGACATGAAAATTCCAACTGTGTAAGCTGAATTTTCCTGATCACCAGCTGGGGTTTTTTTGCTGGATCACACCTAGATCAGCAGGAAGAAGATGAGACAAAATCTATACCCTTCTTATAACCCCTCATTGTAACGAAGTGGCGCATTAGCCAAGCTGTATGCCTGATTTCAGATACTTAAAACAGACTTTGCTGTGATTGAGCTCCATGATTTCTTGAGGAACAATTATTTCTGTTTTGGGGAATGCCTCATCGAAGACAAATCCTGACAAATTTATTACAGCCTTGACTAGAGGATGTGCTCCAAGAGAAGCATGGTGCTTGACCCATTCCAGCTACATGCTGGATTTAAGCACGTGCTGGGGGTGAGACAGACAACTCAACAGTTGTTTACAGTGCTTACGGCCCTTTTTGCCAGGAAGAAGCTATCTTTTCTTTCCCTACAGGAAAGACAGTTTGGAACCCCCCCCTAGTTCTTTAGCAAGCAGCAGAATACTCCTTCCACCACCTTGCCTTGCCTGTGTGCACCATCCCCATCATTTTATCTGCTCAGTTCCGTCTCCCATAAATTTTCAGCAAAACCAAATGGATTCAGGTGGGAGTTTCTCTCAGTTAATGGACTAAGTAAAGACCAGTGACGATCTCTATCATGTCACAATATTACTTCCATTTTTTCCAGAGCAACTTCCATTTATCTCACAATTTCATATGCACTTTCTGAAGGATCCCAAAGGAATTTGCAGATCAAAAACAACCTTCAGTCACAAATGTCAGCCCAGTACAAGTGGATGAAAAACTAATGCAATTCAGCAGGCAGAGTACAATAAACACTTCTCAGTATAAAGCAAAGCCACGCAACAGTTGAAGAACATGGATGAACATGAAGTACATATTCAAGTAAAACTGAAGTAATTAAGAATCAAAAATCTAGATATAAAAGTACAGGACCTAGCATTTAGCCATTACTTCCGCTGCTCTGGTTATTTTCATTAAAAGCATCATGACTTCTTTGTGTCAGGCTTTGGGCTACACAGCTCTTCAGACATTCAGCATCTCTATGATTCCCACAGTCAACATAAAGCACCAACCCACAATTTTCTCCTCCATTCTCATTCTTTCTACGGAAGGCTTTCATGCTATTAATGACAATTCAAAGGGGTAAATCTAACCTTTCAGGAAAGTAATATCATCTATGCAATTGCAGTTCCTTTATTTTCAAATGATTTTCAAGGACAAAGTGACCACATAGCATGCTGAAGTGCATCACAGCTTTCCATTTGAAGACCTCAAACCAAATGACTTACAGTGATCAATGTTAACAGATAGAGCAATTCAAAGCATGATGTAATCTAAAACTGATAAAGAACTGCACTGAAATACTGTTGAGTTGTCATGAATTTAATGCAAGAGAGTATAGGCTGAATTATAGCATTCATGCATTGCAAAACTGGTGTTCCAGTCCTGGATGCCTTTTGTTTTGAGATTATAATTCTTACAAATAATTCTCTCCCTCTCAGCTTCCTCCAGCTTTAAAAGCATTTTGAATGTGCTCTTCAGTTGCATTCACAGTTATGCACAAAATCACATGTTCTCTCAACATCCTTTTTCCCCTCTTCAAATTGTTACAATTGGTCAACACTTTTCTCTGAAGATAAAGTGACTGATGAACTTAGAGCTAGGCTTAAATATTTAGAGTGAGAGCTTTGTTAGCTGTCACCATTGCTGGTATCCTCACTAGGAACCTTTATGGAGGAAGAGGCTAAAGAGGTGTTTAGAATCAGGTATTCTTGATACACTAGTAAAGCACCAGAGCATACTCTGTGCCTATACACTTCTGTCAATCCAGCATCTTCTGTAAGTGGTAAAATGTCTACATAAAAAATAAAAACAATTTAAAAAAAAAAAGTTAACATTTCACTTCAAATATATGAGTTACTAGGTTTAGGAATGTTAGGGAATATACACTCAGTCATCTTGCACATTGATAAAAAAGCTCCTTTGGTCTTAGATAGAAATCACTGCAGTTGTCAGCTAAAGCAATAAGTAGAGAACAGAGGGATTAACAAGAGTGAGCCCACACTAGCTATTTTTTAGTTTGTAGATAGAATTTAGACTTCTGTCTAAAAGACAACCTACCTTTCATTGTATATGACTACCCTGGGGATGCTGAAGTATAGGGCAGCAAAGGTAATCTGAGTACAGCAGATACAGAGGTGAAAGAAGGACTTAGTCTTCCTGTGTCATCAGAACACGGAAGGACAGTGAGGTGACCTAACAGGAGTGATAAAATTAGTAAGGGGACTGACTCTCTTTTTCTGTTACATAGTAGTTTAAAAACTAAATCATATATATGACTTGAAGTTATTCTTCCACTGTCACCATTAAAAATGTTGATTTAGAAGAACAGCTAAGGCTATAAGTAGACCAAATGACTAAGGACTGCTCCAAGTACATATATACTCTCCTGGGTAGTAGCTGCACAACTCTGGCCTCTCAGAATCCTCCCACAAGGGAGGCCTTCAGAGAGACCTTTCTAAACTCTATAGCTTATTTCTCCACTTATGCCAGGTTTCGGTCAGCCCCAGCTCCCCGAAGATGATCATCAAAATCTCTCACCAGTTATTAGAATGAACTCAGGAAACAAAATGTATTTCCAAGGCTAATAGCTTTTAATGCATTTTTAAAAATTCTGATAACACCATCTGCTGCTATACCAGAATCGTTTTCCAAACTGACTGTGAACTATTTGAATAACTTACTAAATCTGTGTCTTCTACAGAGGGCTCCCAGCACTATTATAGCTGGTTTAGTTCTTTTTAACATGTAAAACTTAGTAAGGTTAATTACAAAGTAAACTTAAAATGACAAGTGATATCACAGAAAAACTAGATAATTCCTGGACTTACACATCCACTTTCACATTGAGTCCTCCTTAAAGACGTTGAACATAAACCAGATGTTTAAACATTTAAAGATGTCAAATATAAACCAGAACAAAAGGCAGTTATAATGCTATTATTTTTCAGTGGGACTAGGAGGACAGAAGTGCCACTGTATCATTTGGGATTAACCAAACTTCCATGGAATTTTTCTGTCTGCAAATCAGATCTTGGAAAATTGGTTGATTTGTTTTGTCTGTCATAGTCCAAACATTTCTAATTATGGAAGATTATTTTTTTAAATTAAACTAGAATTTTATATCACTATATGGCAAGCTTAAAACAAAACTTTGCTCACACACAGCTCCTGCTAGACTGTCTTAAAACTTTCATTTCATGTAATCCAAAAACCACCTATCTGGTGGTATCAACTATCATTAATCAAACAAATGCAAATCATGCTGTAATCTACCATGCAGAGCAAAGTCTTTGTGTCTTAATATGCAGCTATTTGTGCCCCAATCCTTATTAAATAAAGATATTATTTGCTAATATTCTCCCTCTCAAGCTTCAATATAAGCTTCAAACATGATGTCATCTTTAACTTTCCACATCAAAATAATGTACAAACTTCATGTTCCAATTTATATTTCCAAAGGACCTTCCATTTCAGTAGCTATCGTGCTCCAGATCACACAAGCTCCTGCTCACTCATCAATCTCTGATTTGGGGTCCTCTCTCATGTCTTTTGAAATATCCAACTCTTCTGTCTCTACTAACACTCCTTTTTCAATTACAGCTTTAGTATCTTCAAAGAAACCTTGCAGGTCACTTAAGTGTGGCCTCCTCACCTGAGTCCATGAAAAGTATCTTTAAGCAAGCTTTCTAGTTTTTAATATATACTTTCAGATTACTTCTAAGGTCCTGTACCACCCTCCTTCAGTTCCCCAGACAAGAATGGAAACCCAAGCAACAGAAGCTGCATGATATCTCTTTCATCCCCACAGTCACCTTAGTTTCCAACACTGAAATGCCTAAAGAAGAATCATTCAGGGGGGTAAGGTAACATGGAAGGCAGGAGCTAATGAGCTGGGAAAGAGCCTCTAGAGTTGTAGATGTGACCAGAAGGACCCACTAGCCTAGGATTTAGAGGCCATTAACTTCTTTCCTGGATTACCTTCCTTCCTCAGCCTTCATAACTCTCAAAACCGATTCTACGGTGCTTTCCCATTGATCCTCAGATCTATTATTATCAAAAGGAGTGACTTACTATGATTAAAAAATAATTTTAATGTGTATTATTTCTATCAGTGAGTCAACATCCTCTTTTCCTTTCTTAAGCCCAGGCTTGGGTTCACAGACCTGCCCTCTTCTCCCTCTGTTCACTCAGGCTGGCAATTCTCAAGGACTTTAGGAAGCATTTTTGTGCTTGTAATTCTCATATTCTCCCTCTGTCATCAACCTTTCTGCCTCTGTTCAGTCCCAGTGCTCAAGTGGCTGTCTGGCATCTCTTCATGGAGATTTTGTCATCAGTTTTTGTTAGCTAAAATGCAGAGTTGCCTTGATTTAGCCTCACTTTCCCTTTTCTCTTTCACTGCTGCTGACACCAGTAACATACCTCCATTCCTAGTGTCCTCTCTCCCTTTTCCCAAGAGTCACACACCAGGTCCCAGGCCTTCCTTCTACGTCACCAGCTTCGAGACCAATCTGTTACCATTTTCACTGACAAACTGCTGGTTAGACCCCTTTGGAATGTCCTACCTCAGGTACTGCAGAGTTTTCTTCTCTGCATCCCAAACATGCAATGCTCCTTTGCAACCCAAAGAAGCTGTGGGTGGCCAAACACCTCTTCTCACAAACCTGATCACACCACTTGCTCCTTGACAGCCCTCCACTTGTTCCTCACCTACTGTTCCCACACATCTGAATCTCTGTCCCACTTCAAGGCTCAACCTAACTGCATTTCCCTAGTCTACACTCCTCTGTTAAGCACGGTGTCCCTATCACTTCTGCACTCCAGCAGCATTCCCTAACCACGTACCCTTCAATCGTGTGTTTCTCCACCCTATCCATTCATCATGACATGACCTGCCATGATCAATCGGCAATGGCTCATCTCTCCAGACCCTCCCATAAGCCTCCTGAGATGCTGGCAGCAAATAAAACAAGATACAGGACGTGTCTACATACCTCTGTCACTTTCCTTCCACACAACCATCTTCCCGCTGTTCTTCAAGCTCCTCACAAAGCAGGGACTGGATTTTTTTTGAAACTTCCCTTGGCATTCATTGTGAATGAAGGAGAACAAAAAAAGAATAAACAACACAAACCTAAATCGCAACTTCCTACCAACAAAGGTGTCAGGAAAGAAATAAGACAACAGTAGGAAAAGCAGGAGAAAAGATGGAGAAGTGGAGCAGGTGTGTGGGACCATGTAAAAGTTCGATAGGAAATGACAACCCTGGGCACCCCCGCTCGTGATGTGAGAAATTTATGCCTGGGGAGATCTTGCGTTTTGCCCTTCAGCGAGTCCAGTTCCGGCAGGACGAGCACAGCCGTGACTCACTTCAGTGGTGCTTGAGAGGGTCACTCAGAGCGCAGCGCGGGGCAGCACCGCACACGCGAAGGAGACCCCGCGGTGGGGACTCCCCGCTGCGGGAAGGAGGCCGGCGACTCGGGAGGTGAGCTGGGGGGGAGGAGGGCGCTCTCCTTCCAGCCGCGGGTACCGGAGCAGACATCCTTGTCCCAGCGGCACGGGTGGGGGAAGCGGCGGCCGAGGGGCGGCGGGGCCGGGGCGGCGGAGGGGCCGGGGGGGCGCGGCCGGCGCTAGGACCGGGCGGGAGCAGCGCCTGCGCGGCGGTGCCCGGCGGGCGGGCGGGCTGCACCGAGCGTTCGGCAGCGGCGGCAGCGGGAGGAGCAGCGGCAGCGCCGCGGGTCCCGCCGCCCGCACCGGCAGCGCTCGACCCGGGCCGGCCGGGCGCAGGGGCGGAGGCGGCGGCGGGAGCGCGGCGCTGTCCCTTCAGCACCGGCGGCGCCCCCCGCCCCGCTCTGCCGGGAGGGGCGCGGGCACAGCCCCGCCGTACCCCGCGGCGGCTGCAGCCACCACTGGCGCCCCGCAGCAGCCCCGCGCACCTGTGGGCAGCGCCGGCGCGGCGGGCAGGGGCGCGGGGGTGCGCGCTGTGCCTCGCCTGGTACGGGCACACCGCCCGCCGCCACCTGGTCA
>JAWWLV010000179.1:13710738-13725568 GCA_035041135.1 Platyrinchus mystaceus
AGTCGTCTTTTTCTTTTTTTTTTTTTTTTTTTTTAGCTTGTGCTTTTGGCCACGTCAAACCCGGGGCGGGCCCGCCCCCTCCGGCACCGCAGCGCCCGCGCTCCCGGAGCATGGCCCCCCCTGCCCCTGCCCCTCCGCCGCGGCTGCAGCTGCCGCGGACCCCGAGCGTCTGACTCCAGACGGAGGCGGCGCAGCTCCAGGAGCCACCGCCACCGGCATCGCCTCGGAGCGGCCCCGGGGGAGCGGGGCTGGCCGGGGCCCCTCGCCCCCGCGGGCCTGGAGTGGGGCTCGGCTTAGGCACCGACTGCCGCCGAGCAGCCTTACGGGCTTGCTGCCTGCCGTGCTTGCTTGGATGAGTCTGCGACATGCCTAATAAGAGACGAGATGGGCCAGGGCGACGAGAGCGACCGCATTGTGATCAACGTGGGAGGGACTAGGCACCAGACTTACCGCAGCACCCTGCGCACCCTGCCCGGCACGCGGCTGGCCTGGATCGCTGAGCCCGATGCCCACAGCCACTTCGACTATGACCCCCGCACGGATGAGTTTTTCTTCGACCGGCACCCGGGCGTCTTCGCCCACATCCTGAATTACTACCGCACTGGCAAGCTGCACTGCCCCGCGGACGTGTGCGGGCCCCTGTATGAGGAGGAGCTGGCCTTCTGGGGCATCGATGAGACCGATGTGGAGCCCTGCTGTTGGATGACCTACCGGCAGCACCGCGACGCCGAAGAGGCTCTGGACAGCTTTGGTGGGGCACCCCTGGATAGCAGTGCTGAGGACGGAGACATAGATGGCACTGGAGACTCTGGTGATGGTGAAGATGAGCTGGAGATGACAAAACGCCTAGCACTTAGTGACTCCCCAGATGGCAGGTCTGGGGGCTTCTGGAGACGGTGGCAGCCCCGCATCTGGGCGCTCTTTGAGGATCCCTACTCCTCCAGATATGCAAGGGTAAGCTATGCAATCAGCAACCTCATCAAAACACTCGAACCTCCCTGCAGTCCCACTTCCTCCCAGCATCATCAGGGTTATCTCCACTGTCAGAGCAGAGCAGCCATCCATGTGTGTGGCCATACAAAAATCATGCAGGGGCTGCGGGGATGTAACCCACGCTCTCAAGCAGGCCTCATGCATGGGGCACGAGTGGACACCAAGGCGTGAGCTTGTGTACTCATATGTGGGCTTCCAGAGACCCTTATTTTCTAACAGGCTCCTAAAACTCCACAGCTTGGGGCAGGGTCCCATTCATGGGCCAGGGAGATCTCCATTATACCAGGTAATTTCCCTCTATGCATAGATTTTTACAGTCAGCCATCCCTCAGTAAAGAGAGACACTTTCTCCAGCCCTCTTATGAGCTAATGGCTAATCCCTTTATGAGATGGAGAAATGATCGTGGGAGCAGGCAGTCCCTGGAGGACCAGGGGATTTGGAGAGTTTCTCAGCCTGGACTGGAAAGGAAGTCTGTTCCTTTCTCGTTTCTCATACATACCAAGTTAAATATTTATGATCATGCTTCTCCGCGAATGGGTAATTCAGTTGCCCACTTACCTCCTCACTCTGTTGTTTTCCCTTGTGGAAAATGCAAAGTATTAATCAGAGGAGAGGGTTTCATTGATGCTGAAGGGACACTTTGACAGCTTTCTTGCTTGGTACTGAAGGACAACTCCTCCCCTCGTGGTGCCTGCAGTTGTTTTGGAAAGGGAATGCACACTGATGCAGTTCACAGCATAGCTGTGGATAAAGATGGTCTGTAACAGTTGCCTGACTCCTTTAAGTAGACACCTTCACGCTATGACATATGAGGGTAGTTACATTGATTAGGACCTGATTCTGCTCCTGAAATTAAAAGTAATGAATACATTTCCTTCAGGAACAGCAGCAGGATTAATCCCCAAGATACCCCATATTGAATAAGCAGGAAAACAGATGAAGGATAGTGCCTTCACAAAGAAGTTCGTTTGCATAGGTTTTATTCCTCCCTTAAATGTACCTTTGTTACAGCTTAATTGTTGCCAGCCCTCGGTAGGGATGAGTGGTGCTTTGGTGGGGGAGGATGATCAGTGTTCCTGAGGAGGATCAAAGAAATGAGATCAGATTAGGGAGAAAATTGGATGGATGGAGGAAAGAGAAGTGGAAATACAGGGAGCAGGGAGAGGGGAGCTGGTCATGTATGAATGGGTGGTGGAATAGCAGCTGCTGGAGACTTTCCGTCTGAGCAGAGATCTCCAGCAGGGAGACGCCAGGTCTGCAAACTGAATGAATGGGGAAAGCTGGAGCAGAGCCTGGAGTTACATCTTGCTGCATTTCTAAAGATTCTTGTTTGCATACCCTTTGGAGACTTCTTCCCTGAACAAAGGAGTTCATATTTTAAATGAATTTCTTTAAACAGCATGGGAGATAAAGCAATAATAAAATATTTACCATAAGATGAAAAGATGTTGCTGTTGTATTGCAGCTTTCAAAGCCCAGATTTCTGCCAAAGGAACATGGAAACAGAGGGAAGGCTGGCGGGTATCCTTCAAAATGCTTGGTTTCCATTAATGAAGCCCAGTGCTAGCAGGCGTTGATTTGAATAGCAGATCTCTCTGGTACCCAGGAATCTGTTGATAAAACACATTTCAAGTCAAAGCAGTGTGCTTGTCCAAGATTTTGTGGAGTGGTCCAAAAGTCAAAGGGATAATGTTGTCCCAAGGAAAAGGATACAGAGGCTAAAACACCCTCTTGCTCGGAGGCATTATGATATTTTAGGTGGAAGGACAAAAATCTCTAACCAATATTAGGAGTCTTTGTGATGCACAAACTGGATTTCTAGGAGGATATAGATTCCATTTTCTCATTCTCTAAGGATATTTTAATTTAGCAATAGGTATTTTATGAAGTGATTTGGGTTTGTTTGTTTGGTTTGTTTTTTTTTTGCAGTGGATTATGTACCATTTTTACACAGTCACATGTACATACCTGTTAGAATTTTCAGCTCCTGATTGACCTCTAACTTGTTCTTTCCTTAAAGGATTGTTCAATTAGATAAATATTTATTCTGGGCAAAGTGTGTACTGAATATTTTGTGGGTTAAATATGATTCTTTATCTTGTATCTATGGAGATGTAGGCCATATGCATTAATATTTTGCATGAAAGAAGATGGCTTTCATCATCAACACATGCACACACTGTCCATTAAGAAGACATTATAAGACACTTAACATTTTCTAATAAAAGCCATACGTTATGGTTATGGATGTAAAAAGAGATGGGAGTTTGATTTATTGTCCTGTAACCTAACACAGACATTGCAAAAAGACCTCAAACTCACAATAGCTAATTTACAGTAAAATAATTGATAGCATCATTAACAAGTGAATGGTATATTAAAGCAATCATTATTAGAGTCAGGCAACAAATCCACTGTTAACTCACTTTTAATTGTGTATGCTACTTTCAATTACAAATTGTATCTCAGTTATGCAAAAATGTAAATTCACATGGTCATTTTGTCCACAAAAAATCACAAAAAATTCTCTTCTTAAATGGAACTGAGACCTGTACTAAGGGTGGTTATTATATACATTTGGTGTTTACATATGGCACTAAAATGCATGTCAAAATAACATCTTAATGTAAGCATTAGTTTACATAACCATTATACTTTTATACTTGGGCAAGTAAAAGAAATACAGTCTATGAATATTAAGATTAAATGAAAACCTGCGTATCTGTATAAAGCAACATTTCTCCGGGCTCTATCTGGTAAGCTAATTCAGTGAATGTTTAGGAACTGTCTATGAAAAGCTCAGTATTTACTCAAATCCAGCCATTCTTGGAGGATTTTGATGGACATTGCTTGCAAATACAAGTACATTTGACTGTTGTGCTTCACCTGCACCTGAGTCATACTAAATTACATCTGATCTCATTGTAGACAGCCAGGGAAGACTGAAAGTGCACTTGTGTATGTCAGGCAAAATCAGCTAACTCTGCAAATTTTGTTTATTTCTAAACTTACTTTGACAAAGCAAAGCTTCTGATCACTAATCTTTTGTCTTTCAGTGCAACATAGTCAACAGTTTCTTGTTAAAACAGTAGGGGCTGATTTTAATTAAATTCTAGTTTTCTACATGCAAATTTCTTAAATAATGTAGTTATTTCTAAAAAAACGAACACTTCCAAAAAATTGCATCAATTTCTATATCTGTAATAACGAAAGGCAGCTTTTTTCAAATCAAAGATTCCCTTACACACCTACCTTAGTAAGATAAAGGTGGTGTACTTCTCTTAAACTTAAAGAATCCGCATTTGGGTACCAGAAGCAAAGTCGGGTTCTTGGAGGTCTGAACAGAATAACAGACAACGTGATGGAAAAGATCTGGTATGTAGAGATACTGGGTGTGTATGTAGATAGGCAGGCATCCAGGGGTATTGTCAAAAGCATCTGATCAGGCAGCTAAATATCACTGCACGTCAATGGATATTGTGCACCTATATTGGTGAGACATTTCTTCAAAGCTCATAGAATGGTCTTTTTTGCATCATCAGAAAACTTTGCAAATTTATTTTTCATAAGTGGGTGCAAGGGGGGAAATAGAGTCCCACAGAAAGCTACGGAAGTACGCTAAAGCAGCATATCCGAGAGTTACATTGTAGTAGAGTTCCTGCCCTCTGCACTTAATAGACTTCAATGGTCCTAAGTACACAAATGTGTGAAAAATACTTTCTTGGCGTCCTCTCTCCTTTATATTTATGTCTGGTCATGCTATTTTTCCACTAGCGAAGCTCCCACTGACTTCCTGGGGAGTTTGGCAGGCAGGTATCTAACATATTTGTCCCCCTTCCTCCTCCTCCCCAGCGGGATAAGGTTGTGTTTGTGTTAATTCACATTCCTTGGGTTACTCAATGTTTGGGAACTCGGAGCTTTCAGCTGAGATTCTGCGCTAGTGCTCACATTAAAATTGGACAGTTATACTTAATTAATGAATCCTCAGGAAAGCTTTTGTAGTCCTTCCAAATAAAAATTTTTACTGTTTTTAAATAAAAGCTGGTAGGGGTCCTATGGAAAGTCCTCAACAGCTTGACTTGCTATCCTGGCATATGCTATACCGCTTTGATCTGTAAGAGGAAAAGCAAAACTCTCACTCACCCTTCCCTCATGTTTTCCCTTCACATCCTGCAGAAGAATCTGCTTTCCTCAGTGGGAGATTTTTGAAGGACAAGTTTCTGACACTGAGAAGGAGACAGGCAAAAGTGGTAAAGAGATGAGAAAAAGGTATTTCCCAGGGATTTCTTACTGCTTTCTTTTGTACGTTCAAGAGAATTCAACCTTGCTACGTTCATTTAAACTAATTTTTCTCTCTATAAACTACAACCCGTAGGCACGAGAAGGTTTATGGGATCCTAGTTCCTGAATAACCATACTGTCTTGAGGATTAGAGGCTGGAGTGATTCTGCTCATTCTTTACCCCTGACCAGGACAGCTAAGCTCAGGAATTGAGGCAAGTATCAGGGAGAGGGAATAGATACTCATCATCCTTCACAAGGGGAGCTTATTCCACAGCCATCTGATGCAGGACACATGTCGCACAGGAGCGTTCCACAGACAGCGGTCTGGGGTCCCCCACCAAGGGTGAGCAGAGAGGGAAAGGATAAGACTTGCCTCACACGCTTTCCTCTCATGGGACCCCTTCTTCCTCAGGGACAGATTGCATCAAAGGTGCCCTGATGGAGCTGCTCTCCCACCGTGGGCCTTTCTGGAAGGTCTCTCCTGCAGAGGCATATCTAATCCTGCACTGAAGCTGGCTGCAGGAATTCTCACCATACGCTCTGACAATTAACGAGGCAGACTAATTTTAACTGCACGCTGCATTACAGCTCTGGAAAAATGAGAATCTTTCAGCATTAAATGAGGTTTCCCTTGCACTTCTAGTATAATGGAATTACAGACATTATTAACTACCACTCCATCATTCATTATTAATATAGTTCCTAAAATTCCATTTTATTCCTATTTTCTCCCGTCAAGGAACATGTTACTGCAAATCCTTACATAACCCATTAGCGAGCATGGTAGTCTTCTCTGCATCCTGACCAAAGAAGCCTTTGCAATGCCAGTTAGAAAGTGTTCACTGCTCACACCAAGTCTTACATTCAGTCTCTATCAAATTGGTCAAGGTGGGGGCAGGCACACAATAACTCCTGGGAATTGTCCCTCCGACTTCAGAAGTAATACACTTTTAAACCAACACACACACACAAAATTAAAAAAAATATCACAGCAGCCATGCAGAATCATGACTTCAACAGTATGAGTTGATGAGAAACACATAGGAAGAGGTGATGTTTGCCCAGAATATCTTACAATCTCTTTGAAGTCACAGTCTCACAGGGAGATGAGAGGGATGATGTTATCCACCTGACAAATCCATGGCTGCCTAGTACAGACTTAACAGTTTTAATTCAAGGACTTTTTTAATCCATTTGCCTATTTCCAATTTTATTTCTATTATTCTAAAACCTTAAAAAAGAACAGCATCTGTTGCCGTTTTAATTTATTTTTTTTAATCTTACTTAATTTTAATGTTTCTAGGTTACAAAATTTACTTGATTTATCCAAGGCTGTGATTGTATGGATCATACCATCATATGCATACACATATATATGCCTTCCTATCACTGCCACCTCCTACGTTGCTGAGTGGGATTTCCATATGAGGAAGGACTTCAAAATTAAACCATCCCAAAATATTTCTGCAAATGTAACCGTGGTGCCACTGAAATCGATATGAATTTAGTGACGGGGTTCAGAATGATATTTGGTCCCTTCTATCTTTAATCCATCCCTGTGTGCCTTCAGTTATTTTCTTTGCCCTTCTCCTGACATTTGCTATTTTGGTTTTGGTTAGAGCAGGAAAAGGCAACAAAACACTGGTATTCTCTGTTGGTATATAATGAGACAAAAGATAAAAAGATCTGTGGATCAATTATAATATTTCTATTGTAGAACTGTTCACGAAAATGTGATATATTAGACTATACCTAGAAAAACTATTTTTGCATCTTGTTTTTCCCTTCTGTGGTGCAGTCTAGTATTTAACAATATTCATCTTTCTTATTTGTAAAACTACGTGACTGATCTGTGTATATTTATAGTAGTACTTTAGTAAAGTCTATATATATTGCCTTTCTTAACATAAGGAGAGATGTTAGCAAATCAGCAACAGAGGGCCCAGCCTTACTGTTACTGAAACTCAGTGCCAAAATTATCACCAACTTCAAGGATAGAATTGAATTTTCCTGCAGTATGGTTCAGGATAACACATTAATTGCAGTGTACTGCTTTTTTAGTAGATGCATTGCATATTTCCATTCCAAAGCACTGAAGTGCAATAGATCTTAGCAATTTATTAGGAGTATACATATTCAAATATATATTTTCATAACCTTTTAAAGGCACGAGCATCTTTAGCACAGTGCATCAAAACATATAACTCTGATACTGACAAAGCTTATCATGATCTTACTGGCATTTTTTACTGCACAGGGCTATAGAATACATCCCATCAAACCACATGACTTCAATTAATGTTCAACTAAATCATATCCAAGTGCTGTGTTTCATAATAAAAGGGGCGAGCAGGGGTATTCAAATTGAAAAATTGGGCCCTAATTGATAATCAAGTGCATAATTCTTTCTTGTACAAATACAGATGGCAAAACTGAGTTTCCATTTTGTATAGGCTTGATTTTATGAAATTTCAGTGCATTCTTGGGAGGTAAGACTAATAAAACAGCCATTTTGAGATCTTTGCAATTGTCTTACAATTAGCTTCTCAGTTACTACATGCTGAATTTGATCTGAGGAAAGAACAGTTTAGAAGGCTGACTTGGCTTTCTCTACTGAATATTGCATTACATAAATATGTGATTCACTCCAAATGGTACACAGAAGTGTTTGCATCGGATGAAATCAGAGAAATGTATGAATCTATGGAGAACCACCCCCTCCCCCTGGAATATAAACCAAATGCTGTCATTTCTAGAATAATTTTTACATTTCTCTCCTGTGCTCTCTAAGTACCCAGATTTTGCTGTAGTCACTCCTACTCCTGTAGTGATAGCTTACTCCAGGAATATCCTCGTTTCCTGCAGGCTGAGAACAAGGTACCACCCAACACGGGTAAAGGTGAAAGGACTGGGCCCTAATTGATTTTCATTTCTTTCGGATTTATAAGATATAACAGGGGTGCTAATAAATCATGCTGTAAAAATTATGAATAAATCTCAGTCCAAGGCTTATTGCAGTGATTGCTTATGATGTAAGACCCTTTAATGACAGTAAGTTAAAATTGCATTGTAATGGCCTTTTGTAAATGCAATAAATCTCAGGTTTCAGTGCACTGCAGACAGCCGGCAATGTGTGTGCTGCACATGAGCTTCCAACACAGGCACACACTGCCGGCACACACTTACGTAATTATGTTGATACTTCAGGAGCAGCAGTAAATCTCAGCACTGCGAGATTTGAGAAAACCTTGGGTCAAGACCACTGTGGTGTTGTGACTACGTGAAATGGCTTAAAATATCAGACTAACTTTTTACTTGAAAACCTGGGAAAGAATGTCCCTTTTAAGAAGCAGTGAGATGGTTTTAAATAAGAACGGCAAAACTTACTGAGTCTTATAATTTTCAGAGACAACTACAAGTTAAAACATACATTTTTGTCTGCACAACCAAACCATATCCATCTTCTTTTAAAAAATTAAAAATGTACACGGAAATACACTGACAGCATAGTAGCTACTTGTTTCCACTGAAGCAGAATTCCTATTCCTGCCCACCTTTGCCCTCAAAAAACACGTTCTCAAATACAGAAAGATCTGGTCAGTTCAGATTGCTTATCATTTGAAACACAACAGAAATTTAGCTGCAGATTTCACTTTGAAAATTTATTCCAATAACCCTGTTCTATTTTTTCAGTTTGGATTCTTGCAGCCTTCATTACACTGGATCAATTGACAGGTATAGATGGTGGAGGCCAGTTTTTTTTTAATTTATCCAGTTATTAATTAAATGAAAACCTTCAGTCAGAATGCTTCAAATTTGATAATAGACTTCAAAACAAAATGAATAGGGAGATATCTCTAAAATGCTGAACATCTACAACCTCCGGTGGAAGGGAGGTCATGTCTTATAACAGGAAAGGACATGGGCAAGAAGTTAAGAGACCATCAGTAAAATCCCACCCCACCTTGTAGGGCCACTACCCCAGTGATCCCTGATTTTAATTGTATCCAGCCAGAGACCCAGGCAGACCCATTTCAGGTAAAATTTTTCAGGACAAGGACAATGGTGTAATTGCCACAACACACAATGCAAAAGGGCTTGCCTTCACAGCAGCCTTTGATCCCTACTCTAAAAACATGACAACATGATGTCAGCCACATTGTGCTATTCCTGTTTCTTATTTTAGCATGGATCTCCCCATCACTTCTAGTGTGGAGTTCTGCAAGAAATCTAGTGACAGTACGTCTTAGCACTTCTTGGGAATGTGTCCCGCATAATGCAGAACTGATTTTAACTCAGGGGTTTTCAGTAAAGCCCTTGTAAGGACAAACTAGGAACAATCTAACTGTGCCGTGATAGCTCAACCAATACCTGAGGCAATCACTGTGGAGTGGGTGCTTGGTTTTCTGGTTTTGGGGCAGTGGCAGATCAACTGAGATCTGAATTTTGCTTAAGCAATATTGAAATTTAGTGTTCTGTAGTTTAGTGTTCAGTTGGTAGGAGTTCACTGTCTATGGTACCAAGAAGTCCCTAAGGCGCTAGTGATTTTATTAAAAGACCTAATGTAAATTTCAAAACCGTATAGATTACTTGAAATGTTAGTTATGTCTAAGCAGCAGGAAATCAATAGTGCAAAAGTGCATTCACTGTTATAAAGAAAGCATCTTTTGGAGAACCTGCTTCAGTAAGCAAAGAAGCTCGGTTTTCATTGTGTCAGTGGCATGGACTAAAGGCAAATAAAAACTCTGAAGTTCAGTAACGTTTCTATAGCATCTTCCACTCCAAACCACAAATTCATCTTCATATACATAGTACCATCATCTATAGCAACTCCTAAAACTGCGCATTTACTGTTCTCAAAGGATTTCTTGGCTAGGGCAGCAGGGTACACCTTTGTTCCTACTAGGTGATTTTTAACCTTCATTCAGAACAGTCCACATGTCCTCAGACACATACACACACCTACATGGTGGGAATTTACTAGGAAGGAAAAAACCAAACACCTAAAAAAGTTCCCACACCTGAGATTTGGACAAAAGATTGCAAGTAACTGAATTATTGCGGTTTATCAAGTGAGCATTTGTTAGCAGATCGGACCAACATCATTATCTGCGCATCCTACTTGCATGCCTATCTTAGCTTGGAAGAATCCTCTCGGGGAGCATCCACAGCATGCCAGGAGTACAAAGGCAGGCTGAATACATATAGCTCAGCAAATGAACATTTACAATGGCACAAGCACACAAACACCATGTTATATTAGCTCAGTATGCCACATCATTCGAGGATGCTTCAGCTCTTCTCATTTTCTGTGAACTTTACTGTGTGTGAAATCATACAAGACATTTAATCTTAGCATGATATTTTCAAAAGGAAAACAAGATTTCTCAGGTTACTTGCTTTGTATTTTTTCCTCTCTCCCTTACTATATGTTTATTGCAGTAACTACCGCAATGGGGTTATAATTTCTGTGACGCCTCTAAATGCTATTGCTGTAAGAACATTAAGTTGACAGCATCTACAGGAAGACTTTACACTATACTCAGATGTAATGTTTCCAAAACCAACCTGGACCGGAGCAAAAGATCACGCAAAGCTATGAGTTTTCAAAAGGTGCAGTATTCTTAGGAGCTGTGACATCCAGTGCACAGACAGCAGGGCTTCTCCATCACCTTCTTCTCCATCACTCCTGCATCACAGACATCGAGCAGTCACTTCCTGCATCTTCACTTCTGAGGGCAGACTCACGAAAGGATGTTGCCATGAGAGTTCAAACTTACAATTCCCAGGACACTAATCCTGCAGATGTAATTTTTTTAAAAGCATATTAAAATTTCCCAGGGCCTACAGTATTGTTTCTGCCTGTGCCCAGAATTGCTTTCGTACTGTTGGCAACTACCTGCATCAAAGCCCTGCTAACGCCCATAATTTTTCTTCGCTAATAGGAAAAGTCCTTTAAATGGACTTGCTGAATGCACACAGAATCTAAGCTGTTTTCAAAAACATGCTCAAATGAAAACAGGAGATATTTGCAGTGTGAAACAGTCCCCTGGATGCAATTATCCAGTGACTACAGTTTTTTGTTTAGAATGGGAAATTTCCAGTTTAATGTTTTCCTCCAACTGCAGGATTTCAAATTTTCACCTGTCTCTGCTCAAGAGACCTCCCACTTCAGCTGCATAATCCAGGCAGTTAGTGAAGCTCATCAGTTTGCACAGCAGGAGGAATTCACAAACCAATATATTGGGTACATGGCAAAGCAGAATTTCCCAATAATGTGGAAGTAAGAAGCTCTTCCTGTGTGGTAATTCTGGGCTACTGAATTCAGCAAGATTAGTAGCGGAAAACATATATACTTACTGACATTATCAGAGACAGTGTAATGTTAGTGCATGACAATTGGTCTTTTATTTTCAATCACTCACAATTTGGAAGCCAGTCCCTATTTAGGAAATAACCATGTGTCGTCCTCATGCAGTTGAGTCCCGGGTGAGCATGTAATGATTTAGGCATCTCTGTGCAGCCCCTATAGAGAAGGAATTGACAAAATACAGGGAAAAGTATGAGCTGATATGCAAAAGTAGATGGTATGCAGAATTAGAACTTTTTCATCCAAGAGTCTGAGCAGTTCTGCCATCCTGCAAAGCAAGCTCCCAAGTCAGTGTGAGGACACATCACATAATTTGTTTTGAAAAGACCTATGTTTCCCAGGGCTATCAATCTGTCACCTCTCAGTTGTGCCATGTAAACACAAGCATTCTTAAAATCTCTGAAGGCTGCCTTTTCATCAATATTTTAACATAAACATTCTTTTAATTTAAATGGAAATTGATCACTTACATTTTATTACTTTTTAATAAAAATGCATTATCACCATTAAAGGAAAGCAATCTCAATTAAACTATTGCCAAGATAAATTTAACTTGGAAAAGCACTAAACAAGTATTTGCTAAATTAGAGCCTTTTACAGCATGTATGCTTTAGTTCTGGTGTTAAAACCAACACAAGAAGTGATCAATAGACATTCTAGCTGTTACATTCACTGCCTTCATGATACACATAAAACTAGTTCAAAATCTTACTGGAAACTGTGAAGGGTATATTGTTAAATATCCCTCTCTGCTGTAATTTACCTTATATAGGAGACTTGCCAGGGGCTCTAATGAAGCAGAGACAGTTTTGCAGTTTTACCATCTGTTATCAAATCTACTCCTGCAATAACAGAAACACAATTGTATTAGAATTTAGGAGTGACAAACACTGAAAAAAATATTTTCTTTCATTGTTTAAATAGCTTGTCTGGGTAGTCCGAAGAACAAAACATTTGGACAATAAATAACGTTTCAATCAAAAAACAAGATATAGCAAAAGAATAGTGATAGAGTTGATCTATATAACCACAACACAAGTATAAATAAGAAATCACGCTATTTCACAACCTTCACATTTAGACCTTAATTCAGGATAGCATGTCCTATTTTCATATAGAAGAAAAAAAAATCAACAAACCCCACACATTTGAAATGTGAACGTCATTGAAAATTTTAAAAATGCTGCATCTATGCTATCTATGCTATCTAATATATGATGACAGGACCAAATTGTAGAAAACTTAGAAACTGAATCCTCCTAACCTTCTTTCTGTCCTAAGTAAGGACCTTCAGGGTAAAAACTCCAAAGAACACTACAGTTTAGCTTCACTTGTGTGCAATGGACTAAAAATGAATACTTAATATTTATGTGAATCATTGTCAGTGTCAAGTAAGATGAAGCTTATAAAAATAGATCCAAATCAGGGAATGAGTTTTAAGACTCAGTGGGTAAATGCCTCTTTACGTACGGTATTATTTATAGATATTTTTTAATCTGTTCTGTCATCTTGTCTCTTAAATTATTAGAAAGGAAGAAAGAAGGAACTATGGCAAATGTAGATAAAAGAAAAATCTTAGTGGGAACTGTGGCAAGAATATGAGCAAAAGCCAGGAAGTTTAAAGCTTGTGTTCCCAGGCCCCTTTCTTCCTGTATGTTCTGCATGAAAACCATTCCAGCCTGTTTTGCAATTAAATGTGTACTTTTTTTTAACTAACTATGCTATTACAATAGGAGGAATGGTGTTTTCAAGATTCTGTGTTTGACGTCCAAAAGACCTGGGACCACATCTGAAAACAAGCTAATCACAAGCCAGTTTCAGGTGTTGGGCTGAGTCTTGTCTCTGTGGTCCCGTGAAGCGTTGGACATCCTGCAGTAGCCAAAGTCCCCTTTAGATATAAATGTTGAGCTCACAAAGAAGGCCAAAACAGACATTTCAGCATTGAATCCCAATTTTCATAGCTCCCTTAGAAGTCAATGGCAGCTGCAGATGGTGTCTTCAAATTGATCCCCAAAGATTCCAAGTATTAAAAACTTAAAATGTCAGTTGTGGTAGCTTTGTGCATCTATTTATCATCATCTGGTAAGGAAACTGCCAGTACTAATATCTCCCTGCATCAGCAAGGTTCTGTGAGTCTCAATCATTTATGAAAATACTTTAACAAACTTCTACAAAAAGGACAAAATATAACTGAAATATGATTAGAAATTGAAACAAGTATTCAATATTGAAGGGCAAAAAACCAAATTGGGATGAAGGTCATCTTGTAAGAAAATTCAAAGGAAGGGGGCATATCCATAGAACTTCTGCTGGGTTCACACAAACAAGGCAAAGTTGTTTCACATGCAGGAATCTGGGAAGGTCATCATTATTTTCATTCTGCTAGCAGGTGGAGAATTCTCCTTTGAAGCAATTAAAGGTATTTCTTCTTTTATACAGAGACACAATATCTGTCAGATAGGAATTAAAACAGGATAGAGCAGGCAGCTACTTCTGTTCCTTGGATCTACATGGTTGTGGAATGCTGCATAGGGGGACTGTGTATCCATGGGCTTTTGCTTTGACCATTCAAGTATCATCTTCATAAGTACCATCTTTCATACTCTCTTCATCCAAGTTAGATTTCAAAGTAGCTGTATGTTTGTTGAGAACACCACATGGAGCACTGCTTTTTGATTTGAAGGCATTTCTTGCAAATATAAAGTTTTCCTGCTTTTGACTTCAGCAGCAAGGTCAACTCAGACCAGTGAGAAATTAGATTTAATATTTTTGTCCTAATTGTCCTAAATCTATTTTAGAAGTGAGATGTACATGTTTACAGGTACAAGATTGTGCTAAATTTAAACAGAGATCCCAGACATGAATATCAGGAACAATAGCTTGTCTTTTTTTTTTTTAATTGTCACGAGGATATCTGAACATATTGTTCATCCCAGTAGTCAACCAAGTTTTATTTAGCAATGTCAGTCTAACAGATGCAATTTCCACTTACGATAACTGTGGGCACATCAATAATTTTAGCAAAACTCATAGTGGAATTACTTTCCTGTGACATTCCTTGCTCCTTACTTTGACAACTGCAGGGGGAAAAAAAAAAAAAGAGATTTCTACTGTGAGCTTGTACAGGACTGTCCAGATGCAGCAATAGTTTGGTCTAAAGACCTTCTTACAAGAGCAGTAATG
>JAWWLV010000179.1:13725668-13737270 GCA_035041135.1 Platyrinchus mystaceus
TCTACTGTGAGCTTGTACAGGACTGTCCAGATGCAGCAATAGTTTGGTCTAAAGACCTTCTTACAAGAGCAGTAATGTAAACAGATGGCAAAGGGCTCAGAAATACATCCAGAAATTATGTGTGGAAACTACATTCACAAGCCTCACACCACGTGTATGGAGAGACCAGAAGCCGTATTTTGAGAGGAATATCAATAAAGACTTAGATACAAATG
Source organism: Platyrinchus mystaceus (assembly GCA_035041135.1). Taxonomy (NCBI): domain Eukaryota; kingdom Metazoa; phylum Chordata; class Aves; order Passeriformes; family Tyrannidae; genus Platyrinchus; species Platyrinchus mystaceus. The sequence goes on from JAWWLV010000179.1 coordinate 13,725,884, forward strand.
AAAAAAAATATCTTCTCATTTACTACCTGCACTGCATATGGTGCTAGCTGTAATCAAGAAAAATTTCAGGATAACATGAAGCTCTCAAGCTGCATAATTCCTGCTAGCATTCACTGCAGTTCTGCTATTAAAATGCCCACAGGCCACAAAAACGCTCTTAAGCCAACTCACTAGCCCAAAATTATGAATCTTCTAGTTAACAAAACTCACCACAGGTTCGGCAGCTTAGGGTAGAATTTTTTTTTTAAATATACCTACCTTCATCAAAATGCTAAGTGGTCCCTCATTTTTCAGTCTCCCACCGTGCTGAGGCAATGATTTTATTTTTTTAAACACACAAACACAGCAAGACATGAGCCAAAAGTAAAGTCACCATGCATATCACCAGCCCCTCTAATATTTATCACACAGGCTTACTTGTCTTTCAAATAGAGACACTCATAAGGAAGGGAAAAGATCAATGCATCGATCTTTATGGGGTTTTGTGGTTTTGAAAGTTTTGCAGATGATGTTTGGGAAGCCTTCTCACAATACACAGACTTTTTGGATAAGAAACCAGTTTTGGAGTATCAACAGTATTGTATGTATTCCAGAGTTTCAGATCCAGAGCTGGAAAAATAAATGTAGATACATTTCGGCAAGAAAGAATGTTTTTTTTCCTCCCATTTAACTCCTTCCTCTCAAGTAACATTTATTCCAAGTTTCTCCTTTTACTTCCTGAAAAACCCAGCATTTTCCCCCCATCCAGTATTAGTTTCTTTTTCTCTCCTCACACTGACTTAATAAAAAAGAGAATATGAAAATGGTACTCAGAAAGAAAGAACAAATCAGCAAAGTTTAAGAGGGAATGACCAGGAGATAAAGAGGAAATAACTTTCTGCACAGTATTTTGCTCAAATCTTTGGATAAGGAAAAAGCCTTGCCAGTTTGAAGTCTGAAGGACAAATATGACAAACTTACAGAATGTTTTCAAGGAAAAAAGGATCTCTTTTTTTTTTTTTTTTCCAAATTGCTTTTATAATTTCCATTGAGTTATTTAAAAATACACATCACCTGCTTGCAGTCCTTTTGCTTGTACGCGGTGGGGAGGGGGTGGTGTTTGTTTTTAAATTAGTTGAGAATAAAACCAGGTTTCCATATAGACCAGAAAAAATTTCTTCTAATGATTCTCAACTTGGCACTGTTTTTCTAGCCCTTTCCGGACATGAAACCATTCTCCCTTTTAGAAGCATGAACATCTTATCCGTCTGATAGTTCCTCTTTCACCCAGAGGCTGTGGCACAGATTCTGGTTTTTAAATGCAGTTTTAATTGTTGTTGAATATTTGCTCTCGGCTCATGGAGCATGGGATGCTGTGCAGTGGAGGAACTGCAGTCATCACCAGGCCTGAGAAGGATACTCCTCTGAAGTGGAACTGCAGAAAACGGTTGTTGCAATGTAAGCAAGGAGAAGGAAAATGCCTGGAGTGGGATGTATCTCCTAGAAATAGGAGATGGAAGGAGGCTTCAGAACTAGGAAAAAAAATTACTGTAGGGAGAGGGAAATCTCACCCCTCAATGTTCACTGGACATTGAGGAACAGAGTTAGGACTCTGGAAAGGGAAGATAGGATACAAATCACCAGCTTACTAGTAGGGAAACAAGACTGTCAAGAGCTTGAAATCTCAGACTGTAGCCACTTAACAAATCCTTTTCCAGCAGGTGAGAACAACTTAATCAGAATAATTCAGATGAGTTAGCAATATGTGCTACCCTCTGCACGGGAGCCCAGGAAGAAGGCAATTTGCAATAAGAGATTTTGTGGTCAAAAGAGCACATTTTGCTCTTGCAAGCTTGCACAAGAATAAAATAGGGTTAGGCTGCTCAGTGAAAAGCTTCATGTATTGTCACCAGGGCTAAAATTGGAAAAGCCTTTGCTGTAGGGACACGTGAGGATTTTGGACAGTGTGTTCTGATGCACTCATTTTTTTCTGTGGCCTGTGAAGGTCAGACACCTTGATAGCTGGCACAAGAGCTGGACACTAAAAAAAAAAAAATAGAGAAGAGAAAGAAAGAGGCCAAATTCATCTCTTTAAGAGCTGTAGAGCAGATACTTCAGCCTTCCAACCCAGCCAAACCAACTTCTCCTCTTAGGAGTCCTGCACAAGAATTATGTCCTTCACCACACACACTTTTCAGCTTTGATCCAAGACTAAATGGAATTTCTGGAGAAAAAAAAACAACTGGTTTAAATATATAGGGCAATTGTGAAAGTGAGAGCATTCCATAGGCTTTTGCTCTGTCAGACTAAAAGATGCCATGATAATTTCAGCAGCAGTTCACATAGGTATTACTCTGGGGGTGATTTTTCACTCACCCTTTTGCCCTTGTTTGATTGCATTAATTAAAAAGAAAAAAGTCTAGAATAAATGAGCAATCTTTAACTGAGAATATTTGCTGTCTAATGAAAAGATGTGCCTTGTTAATGCATTCTGTTCACTGAGGACTCCAATGTGATTATATGTGTAAGATTCAGTGGCAAATACATTGATGGAGCTGAAGCTACAAAGAGATAAGGCAGCAGGCAGAAGTGTTATGATCTTATGTGGGAAGGCCAGAAATGCACTAACTCTTCTGACTTTAAATGTGACCTCTGCCAAGCCACAGCTTCTTGGCGGGGATCTACATCTCTAATAATGATAATAGAACATTATTTATCTGAGTATTGTGGAGGGTATTGTGGAGACTGACGGTTGCACAGAAATTTGGAGATAAATTGGAGATACTAGAGGAATTTTCAGTATCATGTTTGCTCTAAGCAGGTGAAGTGAGGACACCTTCTTGACACAGAAAGAACTAAAGTTTGCTCAAAATAAATCAGAGATCAGAAGGCAATCTTATCTTTGTTTCATTATGATTATTCAGCATTCCTCAATAAGATTGACAGGAAATGAGAAAACAAAGCTTTCGTGGATCAGGAAGGTAAAATCTAGTAACATGTAACACTGCATCTACAAAACAACAGTTAAAAATGAAAGTATTTTTGCTCCTTCAGATAAAAAAATTAACACAATACACACCAACCAGAATGTACCTAAAAGATTATTTACAGATCTAATAAATAACTTTCAGTTAAATAATTACAAAATTCAAACATATCTCTCCTCAAATAGACATTTTAAAGAAAAACTTATAAAAATAAAGCACTAACAGACTTAACTATAACCTACCTTTAAGCTGGCCCTAGTTTGTGGCAACCTGATAAAGTCAGAAAATTTTTAAGTGAGTTAGCCCATTGTCACCATAATCTGTATAGTCTAACTAGAGGTTTTGAATTGAAGGAGCAAGTTCACCATCAGCCCTGAAGTGCCAATAGAATGAACCCTTGATTTTTATCTTGGCTTATCTTGTCAGAAAACACGTCGCCTTCCCAGAACAGGCAGACTTAGTATGAGCTGAGAGCTGTGTCTAGCAAAGTGGGTTTCTTCCAAGAAGACCAACACCCCACAGAAGAAGATGCCAGAGCAGATGCTGTATATGCTGAAGCCTGACACATGCTGAAGCTCACTGAGCAATCACAGGAAGGCACGAAACATAGTGGGAGCAGTTACCTTTTTCTCAGCTGAGTTGGCTCTATCTCCAGGATCACTGTCATATTGCAAGACCTCTGACACGAAGGCGTCAGGCAGATATTGAAGTTGAGCTGATCACTTCCCAAGGAAACATTCAGCCAGAAGTGACAGAGGTACTATTACAGATCAGGATGGGAGGCAGAGAAGTCAGGAGAGACATGGCAGGTTGACGCTTAGACCTCTTCTGTCACTGGCAGTGTGTTGGGACAGGGAGTAGCCTAATTGTTGCTCTAAAGAATCAAGGAACAAGGCAAATGATGAAACTTGTACATCTGCTTTGTAGATGCCAATCTCTGTGAAAATACCCTTTGACTAGGATGCAGACCCACAGATTGTGTTGGAGATATGTGAACAGCAACAAGACTCACTGACTGGTGCCTCTTTCCACTGTAATAGCCTGGTAATTCTTGCTCTAGATGAACAGAAAATGGCTGGATGCCTTGGGCATTGCCCAGGGGCCATTATGTTCCTCAAAACACTGTACTGCTTTTAAGGGATTAATTCTAGCTCGTATTTACCATGGATTTGTTTCTTTATGGCATACAGGAATGGTCTGCAATTGCTTATATCCTTATTGTCTAATTCAAGAGATCATAAGTGTTAAATTCGACCTCCCTGTGGTTTTTTTTTCCTTGAGTAATTCCTGAAGGGACCAGGAATTACTCCTCTTTCAAACTGAAGAACGGGGGAAAGTTGGTAGAATTTTAACAAAAACAAAACAACAAAAAAACCTATCCCTTTCTTCCTCAGTGTTCACTGATTATAATTAATGTGAAGTTAATCAAAACTCAAAGCAAAATCAGAAAAAAAAGTCAAAAAGCAATTATATTAGAAATGTGTTCCCCAGTCAATTGCTTGTTTTTGAGGCTTTAGCAGTGTTGTAATTTCAGTACTTATGCAACCACCATAGAATTTTCTAGGTCTGAATCTTCCTTCAGAAGCAGAAACTTCTCACCAACAACCCCTTAAGGTCCAAGCCCAAGAACTTTTTCCTCATGGTGGTGGGGTGGAGGGGAAGGAATGAGCTTCCTTCACACTCTCAGCCTCCTCAGATGCCACCACTGCATCACAGAAGAAATTATCACGCACCTTCCTGCTCACTGCAGATCGAGTCAAGGACACTTGGAATCATGTGGGAGACACTGCCTCATAGCCCAACAGCCCTTGTAGAAAGCAACCCTCCAGGGAAATCAGTTTATGGCAGATTTCATGTCGTGCCGGGTTAACAGTATATGTATCCCTGTCCCTTTAGCACAGGCTGGAAGAAACAGTATTTGCTAAAGCTGCATAGCCAGAAAGCGTGCTTGGAAAAACACACGCTGTAGTCAGATGTCTGTTTGTAACATTTATGACTTGGCAGATTGACTTGCACATCAGGCACACATTTGATGGTTAATTTTGAGCCCTAATGCAGCAGAGCAGTCTTCTACCTGGCTGGTGTCTATCCTTTTCAAAAGGCAAAGGAGTGAATAAATTATGTTTAAAAAGAGGTAGGCATTTTCTACCCACAGTGTGGAGTCACTGTAGGTGGATTATTATCCAGGAATACCGAAGAGGCAAGAAGTCTGTGATTTAACCCATTCTTTGTAGTTTCCCTGACTGCTACTGTTTTTACTGCCAACAGTCTGAAATTATCCACATGATAGAATTTTTCTGGTAGTTCAGCAGCACAACAGCTTCATTTTAGACAGTCAGCAGGAGTTAAAGCCCTAAAGCAAGGGCTTTATTCTGAAATTATTCCAGGTAAGCCCTGCAGTGGCATCCAGTTGTCTCTGCCGATGTTGGCAACTATGAGGTTGTTCCAATTTACTTCTTACCAGGTCCTGCTCTACAAATGCCATGTATTAGCAGAACAGGATGAACTCTAAACAGCCTTACAGATGACCAGCAGGATTTTGAAAACTATTTCTTCTGCAGTACTCCTGGGAAAATAGAAAGCAATAGCTTTCACACTGCAAACTGAGACATTTTTACGTCAGGATACAGGCATGACCTTTAGCTAATACAAATAGGCATAGAGATGTTCAGCTGAACACAGCTACCTCGCTCACTGAGCTTAAAGAAAACATTGTGAATTGCAATGAAGAAAAATACACAGCATCAGGGCTGTGCATCCCTAAATTCCAATGATTTGCCTACAAATTGCTGACAGTGAGCATCCTCAGAAATAGGATCTATTCGAATAGCCAAAAAGAGGAGGATTTATAAATGTACAAGATGAGTTTTAGATTATTTTAGGTATCCCTGTTATACATTTAATATTTATGCAAAGAGAATAATATTTTTCTTGTCCATAACAGAATTTCCAGAAATTCAAAATACTTCACAAAAATTACTTAATCATTTCAGTGCCTCTAGTGAGATATGCAAGCATTCTTTCAATTTTCTCACAAAATCTGCAATCTGAGGCACACAAACACACACACTTTTTTATCTTACACAAAAGAAATCATCAACAAAAATGAGAAAGGAATCCTGCCTTTTGCTGCTTAAAAAAAATTTCACTGGACTCACCATTGTAAAGAGGTTTAAACTGGTCAAAAGCAATAATACTAAATCCAGGAGTACCTCTGCTGTATTTAGTTCCAATGGATGCTGCTCTAAAACTAGAGATTCTTATACCTAAGAAGGGTAGCAAAGGCTCAGTATTTTCTGTGCAGATTGGCATCTGTTGTATCATCTTGGTCTTTTTCCTTGCATACCCATCTTTGTTCTCTAGAAAACATGCAAATGTCTTAGACTTACTGAGTGCCATGAAGGTGCAGGCAGGGCCATGAACTTGCCCCCATCCCCTCCTGACCACTCACAGGGAGGAGGCCAAGAGCTGCTGGCCAGTGCAGCCTTCAAGAGAAAGAGAACTGGAAACGTGATCCAAACCCACCTTTTGAGAGGAGAGAGCGGGGATATTTGCAATGAAAAGAAAACCTGTACCACATTAGTCAAGAGAGATGTTCGTGCCTGAGGACACAGATGAGAGAGGAATCCCTCAAGAAGGAAGAGGAGTACAGAAACACTTCTCTCCTTGGCAGCAGCATAGCACCTGCCCTTTGCACCTTCCTCCTTGCCATCCTCTGCAGATGCTTCCCTCAGTGACTTGGCCATATACCGGCTTGCAAGGTGCTCAGTTTAAAACCATTGCCAATAGACTGAAATTCTTTTTCCTGTTCTGCAGTATGGGGGCATTGGGGAGAATTTCCATAGCCAGACATCTCATACCCCACAACAAAGAACACTAAAATGTACCAGAACTCCTTCACCTTCTTTCAGCAGCCTGTGCGTGGGATAGCGTAAGGGTCCCATTTTAAATCCTGAACATGTGGGATCCCTTCACGCTCCCGTGTTTTCTTACAGCAGTACTTTAGCTAAACAGAAATCTGGGCAATGACTTTCTGACTACCTTGAGCTCCTAAGGCAGGTCTCTCAAATAAAGCACTGCTCAGCTCTTCTCTTGCAGCTCTTGAGTAGTTGTTGTATTTTGCTTGATAGTTGACTCCTGTGTTTAGTGGTATAGCTGAGCTGAAATTCTTATCTGTGATCTCGTCAGGGCTGAAATTTTTATTTTGCAACTATTTCCACTTTCTACCCACACAAAAAAAAAAAAAAGAAAAGGTGAATACAAAGAAAAAAAGAATTTTCCCCCCAATCTTTGGTAACACAGATTGTAGGGAATACTTGTAAGGTAACATATGAATTAAGAGCACCATCGGCATAATTTTAAATTCTGTTTCAAGACTGCCAAATGCTGCTGCTCAGGAACAGATATAGAGATTTCCAAAAATAACATTTCTACCGTGAAAAATTCACACAAAATTCCCAGAAAAAAAAACACCAAAATTATTTTGAAATCATACTACAGCCTTTATTACTTTATCATCCTGAATGTTATTTAGTATTTTCTTGGAGGAACACTCAGAGGCCCCAGTACAGAAGAAAGCAATGCTATGATAGCTCATTTAAGAAGGGAGACTGAGATAGTTTTCAATGATAATTAATAAGAGCAGAAGAACCTCAGTTTATACAGATACATATACAAGATATTTAAACTCTGAGAAATATTTACTTCTTTTCTACAAATGTGGAGCCTAGCTGGAGACCAGAAAAGACATCTTGCTACAGAAAATAGACATCCTGTCCCAGAATTAACCTCTGGGATCTTAAGTCATTACATTTTTAAATATAGAAAAGTTACTGTGGTTTTTTAATAAGTTTTCGTACTCTTCTTGATCCCTGAAAATATGAACTGATAGCAGTCTTTTTCTATAGGTGTGAATTATGAATAATTAAATAATCCCTACACATTTGTGAATACTTTTAAAGCATTCATAAAATAGTTTCTAACATACTCCAGAGACAGCCATACGTGACAAGACCTTTGGCCTCCTATATCAGAGTCCACCAACCCATGCAGTTTTCCCTTTGCATATTCCTAAGGTTGTGCCCCTCTGTAAGAAAAGGGTAACACCAGTGGAAATGGGAATTAAAATGCTATCTCTCATTATCTGTGGCTTTTTCTCAGCAGAATAATTTCCTATCATAAGAAGACAGAAACTAAGGCATTATGTTAACACCCATGCATCCAATTTTAAATCCCATGCTACTCCAACACATTAAAATCAGTTTTCCCAAGGAGAAGGATACTTTCCCCAGGGTGGCTGTCATCTTGGATCTCATCAGCTTTCACATCTCTTACTGACCATGTTTTTAATAATAGTGTAATTATTACTTTCTGTAATCATCTTTGGTAAAGGACCAAAAGGAAAAACAGATTGAGAAGCTACTGATTTAGGAAACTGAAACAGAAGGGGTTAGAGCTTGCTAAGGCATCTGATGAATTCAGGCACATGCTGCAACGTACTACGCTATTTGTACAGAAGAATTAGATGCCACATTGCTTGTACAGTGCACACAGATACTGTGACTTTCTCAGGGGACTGACTTTACACACCCCTCATTCGTGCATCCTCTGCTAAGAGAAGTGAATGAGGAAGCACAGCTTTAGGGTTTATCTGACAGGACACATTGGTGACCACAGTACTGGGAGATCCAGCGCAGCAGCCTGCATGTTATCCGTCTAATTTCAGTATCTAATCTCTCTAGACACCTATAATCTAACACTCACTGGTGTGCTCCATCTTAGCTGATAGTGAAATCATTTAATACAAGTGGGTAGCGAGGTAGGTGACAAGCTGATTGATGGCAATATCTTCATTTAAAGCTATACAGGACTACCAGACAGAGGTCTAGAGCAGCGAGGGAGTAGAGTTCTGCCTAAATTTGCTGGTATCCATGCAAGTTTATCATGCCAAAGTGTGGCTTATACAATCTCATTTTTCTAAAAAGAACTTGAGCTACCTCAAACCTATTTCTTAGAGCAAAGAGTGTCAGCATCTTACAGGATACTCAATAGAGAGATTACGGTGAGGATCATCATTTCTCCCTCTTGACAGTGAGAATCTGCTTTTCCACTACCTTACAGTAACCAAAAGGAATGTTGACTCCTTGAAGCTACCTCTACTTGAGCTGTGACCTCTACTGCCCCTGCAGCAAAGCTGGTGCTGTCTGACAACAAGCATGTACATGCACCGACGCTGCTCATTTCAGGGTCATGACTGTCCTGCACATCATGTGAGTGGCAGACAGACCCTTTGAAGCAAATTTGGTGTCCACCATTTGCTACAAATAGATGAGGGAAGCCAGCAAGCACAGATACAGAGATTCTCCTGCCTATAGAGAGTGGTTCCTGCATATTAATACACATAAATAAAGTGTGGGAAAGCCTTTGCCCCTTTATTTCTTCATGGAACTCCTGCTCGGAGAGCCCAGAAGGGCAGACTGGATCCTGCAGGGAATGCCATAAAAAGTGCGTTCTGGATGAGTCTCCAGTCAAAGCCTAAAGGCAGGGTCATGTGAAGGAAAAAAGGGCTGTACTGAGTTTAGGGAGCAGACAGGTCTGTTCCTTTCATTTCTTAAGGGCCTTGAGCACATTGGGTAAATAATCCATGCCTACTTCTCTCTATTTCTTAAGCCCAGCTGCTTCTAGGTAAAGCAATGGAGAAGAGCCCCTGTCCACTCCTGTATTACCAGGGAGACACAACCCAACTGCAACCCCTGCAGCCACAAATTACCTCAAATCCAGTGGGTTTTTAGTCTGTAGCCAACCTTTTGTTCTGCCTTAAGGAAAAAGATAAGGGCAAATTAGGTTCTTTTTCACCTCCACCAGCACTTTCATGGAAACTGAGTCCAGACAGTCTCAAACTCATGTTTCAGATCTGCACAAGAGCTTCTGAATGCATTTTTATATAGCTCCTGTGGAAAAAAAAATCAAAACACATTCCTCTTAATTCATTAAAGAATAATAGGGGTACTGGCTAATTCCACCCAAATTCTTCTACCCTCCATTCAAGATCTACATCATGGGGCTGTTTCCAATCCAACAGCAGCACAAAGATGAGCTTTCAGTAAAACCTGCATTGTCCCAGGTGTTCAGACAGGCATAACTAACAGCATTTCCCTCTGAAGGGCTGAATTTACGTTTTTTTGCTATGAGACTGTGGCATACCAGCATTTTACACCCTTTGAACAGCAGGGATAAAATGAAGAGAATTTTTATGCTAGTGATTGTCTTTCTTAATGAAGGAGCTTTGTCTCCCAGTGCCATGTGTTGTTGCAGTTTCTGTGGTAACGACTGATTGCAGAGAGAAAGAAGTGGCGGCACAGAAGTCGGTGTAAATTGCTGGCATGTAAACAACAACTACCTTGGGGTATGTTTTACATATATACTTTTTCTGACTTGTTTGTGATCAATTTCTGTAAGGTAATTGTTAATGTCTACAATATTTATTAATTGCATTTTGGAAGCTATTGAGTAAATGTCCTATATGCCATACTTTATATGCCATACTTTGCCAATATGTAAATGCAACTTCTAATTGAGGATAAAACCCATTTGATTTTTGTCCACATTGAACAAAATTCATTCTGTAGTCCACCTAAAAAATCAGATGTGAATTTTCTTAATGAAAATCACAAAACAGAAAACATAAAATTATAGAGTATAAAATATAAACATATATACGAGCAAACCAAAGCAAATAAAAGATGACATGGTATGAAATAAAGGAGCAGGTAAAGCTTTTTTCTATTCTGCTTTTGTGGAAGAAGTTGTTGGGTATTAATCTCGGGGAGCAAAGCATTTCAGGTGACTGAAATGAAGCAACAAAGAGGTCTAGGCTTAATAGTTTTCATTTTAAAAGGCAATTCATATTCATAGTTACGGTTTCAGTAATCATACGTAAAACCTTTAAAATAACTCAGAAAATGCCTTCAGAAATCTAGACTGCAATGGTTGGTGCCATTTTTTTCACTACCCACATCTACTCACACCCTACTTCTCTAGAAACACATTCTCAAAATGGAAGCAGCTTCTCAAGCACCAAGTTGTGTTTCTGGTTTACTGAATTCCCACAGAGTACTGAAGTTTCATTGAGTAGAAACTAAGGCATCTAGACAAATTTGTTTAGTCATGAAAGTAACAGAAGAATGGAAGACAAACAAGTTGCAAGAATGGAAACTCCTGAACTAGTTTTCTACCAGCTTCTCACAATCCACATATGTTTTATGAAATGTGTTTGTGTTGACTAGGATACAGGACTAGCTCCTTTAAAAAAAATGGGGCACAGTCATTCATTTCTCTAAGTCCAGCTCTCTAAGACAGAGGTTTCAGAGTACCATAATTACATCATTCTCAACTAAATTACTTTCTTACCTGAAGGGTAAA
>JAWWLV010000179.1:13737370-13787015 GCA_035041135.1 Platyrinchus mystaceus
GCTCTCTAAGACAGAGGTTTCAGAGTACCATAATTACATCATTCTCAACTAAATTACTTTCTTACCTGAAGGGTAAAAGCAATACCAAATATTCTGTAGAAATATGTTGATGTAAAGCAATCACTTTGCAGGCCAAATCCTACTGCAGTCAATAACAGATTTATACTAGCAGAAGCAAGATGGAGCTATTTCTGGAAGTCGCTTGATGAACTGGTTACATGGCTGAAAATAAACAGCCCCAGAACCATTTATTGTGCTCGAAAACCCCAGTTGTTCTGCTGTTAGATCTGACCATGGCAAAGCTGACTTCACTTGGCTGTGGTACCCATGAGCCAGGGAAATGGATTTCCAACTCGTCCTGGAGCACTCAGACTCAGCAGTGCTACAGCTGCACTTCCAGCTGTTACAGCACAGTCTTTAATATTACATTATTTCAGTTTCCAAGTGGAGGTGGACCTCAAGTTGCTCCCCACGAGGGAGTTCTCCTGGGCAGTGCTGCTCTTTGGCTTTCAGCATTTCCTTTCAGAACAGGCAAGAGCTGTTCCTGTCATCTCCTGGCTGTTTGTCATTGCTCTCCAACATCATATCAGGCTGTCACACCAGGACAGCTACAGAGCTGCAGGAATATTGAGTCAGCACAGCTTCACAGTGATGGTGGTGGCCTTTGAAAAGCCGGCGGGCACCGTCCCCTCCCAGCACAACAGCTGCTCCAGTGGGCACAGCCTCGGGTCACCCAGAGCTGCTCTCACACCACAGGCTCCGAGGCTGCCCAGTACAACCACGTAGGCAAGAAGAAAAAAGCCAAATCCCAAAGGCCACACTAAAGATGTCCCCCGTGGATTAGTTTTGTTTTAATCAATTAAAATGACACATCTGCCGTGTGTCAACAGAGCCTTCATTTCTCCTTGCTGTAGCCTCTCCTTCATCTCTCAGTACTGTCACATGATCTCCTCATTTGGTTCAGATGGTCGAAGTGGATGCAATCTGCTTTCAGTTTGGGCCTGTTTTTGAGAAGGACTTTTAGATAACCTCATGTTTAAAGGCAGCTAGGATCCAATCCATGTCCTTGGAAAAGGACGGTCAGCAGCTTGTCTATCCAAAGGCCTGATTCTGAATGAAGAATTCAGTGCTCAGTTCAGGCATTCCTTTTCATGAAATGTTATTGTGTGGTGGGTGCTGAAAGGCAACACTTAAGGCACCTGGTGGATACAGAAGGAGAGTTTTAAACCATCCTAAAAGTACTCTGACCTTAAGTTTCACAAACTTAAGTAATAAAGAATTATTTCAAGAGGAATTGGTACCTAAGTTAACAAATCGCATTACAGATTTTTCCTTTTGAGAAAGGATCCTCTAGTTAATTTTAATTGCAGTACAACTTCACAAGTTGATATTTTCTAAACAAAGGAGAGATATGAACATTCATTATTTCACAAATGCTTATCTCTAACAAAATTAACAGCTTTTAAAAAAAAGAGAAACTAATGTAATTTACAGGTTAACTACAAATTTGCTAATGATTTAGCCAGCATTTCACTTTGTCAAGAGAAACATCGCTCCCTGTTCTTACGCAATTACAGGGGAAGTATATCTCATTGCTTGAGTACATAAACCATCAACTACCCTTTGCTTTAGGAGATAAATGTTTTTTAAAATATGATTGGCTAATATTTATCTTAGAATTAAAACAGTGATATTATCTATTCCATTCCTCAGACTTAAATAATTAGACTACTAGCCCAATGCAAGCAGAAGGGAGAAGCAAGGTATGTAAAAAACAATCAGACATTTCAAGATAGTAATTAATATTTCAAGATGCCATGGGTTTAAACATTTCCCCAGATATTAATTACACTGCCCTTGGAGATCAGTAGGCATTTCATTATTGACTGAAATGGGAAGAGAACCTCACCTGTATTCTGTTCTCCATACTTAACCAAACAATTCATCTGGTATTGACAGATGTCTGAGACAGCAGGACTTTTATGCTGCACTGATGCTAAATACAGCAATTGGCAGCACTGTCTCTGGCCAAGTGAATTTAGGCCATCAGAGGAAGTGTTTCTGTAACTATTCCTGACAGGAAGAATTAATTTTTTTATTATTTTTCCCAGGATTTTAAACCCTGTATTAATAATTTGTGTGCTTCTAAACCGAATGATATATTGATGTCAATGTTTCCTTTTAGTCTTATCAGAATCCCTTAACAGTCTAACTTCCTTAAAACATAGATGTTCTTCACAGTTTCCTGTGATTTATGAACGTGACAACGTCATCTTCATAACATCCCCAAAGCCTTTCATCTCGTCTCCCTTCTTCATATGATCAGAGTGCTGTAAGGAGGAAAAGTCCTCAAACCTGTGCTGCCTCAACTACCATAATCTGTTTTATCTGACCATCCCTTTCTCATGTGCTCAGAAAGTCACCACCAGAAAAAGAGATGGCTTCAGGCTGCTGCTGATCCCACCCCACCATGGAGCAATGTCAGGGCACACAGGGACACCCCGAGTTCTTATGGGCAGGTCAGTAATAAACAAGCACCCCGTGTAATCTACCTTTTCTGCCCATGTGGATGGACACTGATCACAGCACAGTCTTTTCTGGTGCATCTGGCTTAGGCAACTATTTCTTTCTGAGAACAAAGATGTTCAGTAGAACAGTACATTAATGACTAAAGTTTCCCATTTCTGTTTATCTAGGAGGGTTGTGGCTACAAACAAGCCTTGGATGCCAAGGGATCTATATAAAGAACATGGCCTTAGTGATTAGGTCCTAAGATCTGGCACGCAAAACAAAACCAAACAAACAAGAGCAAGAAACAAAGATGTAGATTTATGATCCAAACCAAGAAGCCAAGAGTACTTGTAGAGATTCATATAGCAAAGGAAGAGGAATGAGTGAGAACACAAAGTACTATAAAAACTGTCAGTTATTTAAGGCAGAACTGGTAAAAATGAATTGGAAAGTTTCCAAAGAATGCCTTTTTGCTTTATTATTTATAATGGCAACTGCTTTGTATAAACTACCTTACACAATTGTTTTTGCCTTCGCCCTGATTTATCTTACTTTCCTTGACAGATTCTGCCAGAACTGTTTAAATAATAATTTGATGAGCTACATGCAGATTTTCCTGTCTACCCTCCACCCTCACATGCACACAACCCAGCAGTCTCACTGCAAATCGCATAGGGATCCACCATGCAGTTTCTCTACGTAAAAGATGTTGCTTTGCTTTCAGACAGAATAGGTTTGACTTTCTTGAATGTCATCCAGAGACACAAAAATTAAGGGAAAAAAAAATACATTACCACTATGATGCTTAAAGACAATTTGTCTCCTTAGGGATACTCCACACTCCCCTTTCATATTTTCTGCTTCATCTGCATGCAGAGATTTCAGAGACATCAGAAAAGAGCCAGACTGGGATAATAGAACTGAGAAATGGAAAACTGGTAAACAAAGTTTTTTTTGCTTTTTGAGTACATTGTCCAGTTAAGAAAATAATTTAAAAAAAATCACGAGTCATTTGTTATTGTTTTCTAAAATGGTTTGCAGTGTTTGAAAAATACCAAAAATCAAAGAGATTGAGAAGAAATATAAATTCAATTGAAATATTAGTTCAAATTCAATCTGGAATCAGAAATCAGAAAAGTAAGCACACAGAAGACGATACAAATGACAGGAGCTGATAGCAATGGATGGTGTGGAACAGCTGAGACTTAAGTCCATCTTAGGACAACAAGAACAGGTGTGGTCGTAGACTTTGCTGGACAGGTTGGAGTAAGACATGAGACAATCTGCAACATGCCACATATAAGAAAATATCATAACTGATTTTTTTTGTATTTTTGCTGCAGTTGATAGTAATAGAAAACCAGAAGCTTGTTTTTTTAAACAGGGTGGGCACGAAAGGGCATGCCCAAATGTTACATGCAATTTTTCAGTTGTGTGTTTAAGTCACACATACTTCCTCCCCCAGTTAACTGAATTAAATTGATTGGTCAAGGTTTCTGTTTTCCGAGAGAGTAATGCCCAGGCTAGGCATGTGATTTTTGCATGGTTTTTGATTTGGGTTTTTTTCTAATACACACCAAATTCAAATTTTCTGGGATGGAAGGAAGTAAAAGAGATGCCAGGTCTCCATGAGGCACTAACTCAAGTAGGACAACAATGGTGCTTTCATATACCACCTGCTAAGTAAAGTCACTCAGATTTATTGTTATCAGTTAGCAGTTTGACTGTTAATTTGTGTGCTGCTTTATCACAGGAAGCTTTCTTCCCTGTGTCCCATCTATGAAGCCAAGACTTGCACACACCTGTAAAGTTCATCCAACCAAAGGCTAAGAGCTTGAAGCCTCGAGACCACAGCACACTTGAAAGGTCATTATTTATTACCCTTCATAAAACAAGGAGCAATTAATTTTTAATGGAAAAATCAAGTCAATACATCAAGGGTTTTTTTTTTTGACATGCCACAGCTTTATGAACTGCTGGGAGAAAATGAGGTAGCCTGTAGAGAAGCAGGAAACTTTTCATTTATTACTGAGGAGAATCCTAACAAGTCTCTCTTGTGTTGTGGTATGAAAAGTAAAAGACAGCCGGATACTAAAGCAACATTTAAAATCACATAGCTCAAGTATTTCCCTCTCTCACACAGCCTGATTTCCTTCTTTCCAAATATTTGCACTGAGAGTTCATTTTCCCTCCTGCTTACCCTCTCACTGAACAAAAATAATGCTAGCAAAAACACACTGCATGCAAGCAAAATGGAAAAACAGCTAACAGATATAAAGTAGTCAGAACGAACCAGGCTGGTTTAATCTCATTTGGATTTAATAAAGTTGTTTTGTTTAACAATTATTCTACTTCCTTTGGAAAAAAAACAAAACCAGAGAGAAACAGTGCAACCATACAGCTTCTAAGTAGTAATTCATTTACACAAATCTTCTCTGAATAGTAGGAGAGGAAGAGACTTGTAGTCTCTCCTCTCTTAGGATATTCCTTTCTAGAGCAAGTGCTTTCAGAGGGATGCTAACCTGGAACATAGCCACAAAGTCCTCAGGCCTCGAAGACATTAATGCCTTCAGAGGCATTAATGACTCTCCAGAAAGATTGTGTTTGTATCAGCTGCACTTCAGATAGCCCCTGCAACTCAGTGGGGGGGACAGGGAGAGGAGGAGAAAGAAGAAAATCCTTTTGTGTATTAGGATATCACAGCTGTTGTTGGAGATATAAAAGGGACCCTGGCAGCTCAGGGACTGCCTGATGTGGGGGTTGGCACTTAACCAGCACGTGCCGAACAAGGAGATGCACAGTCAAATGCTCCACAAATGCTGGAGATATTCCAAACTTTGCTGATACTCCCCCAAGACATAGAGTGAAAAGCACATTCCTGCAAAATGGAAATCACATTCCTGATTCCTCCTGGCTGGGGAAGGAGGAGAATACTGCACACAGAGTAAGGTAGCTTTTTGTCTCCTAAAGCATCTCTAAAATATCAAAAACTGTACTATGCTAGAAAGCCATTGAATCTCCTCTTACCAGTCACTGAGGAGCTGTGGAACCTGGTTCTGGCAGCCATCCAAGAGGGCAGATAGATATAAACACAAAGGAATAGTCTAGCAGACACCTGAGACCATAAGACAGAAAGATTCAGAAGCCAGAGCCATGGCCCAGCAGTGGACAACCACACTCTAGCAGCAAGCACAAGTTGACCTCTGCAAGTGGGCACAGATAGTATTAGTTGTAATGGAAGGAAGTCTTCCCTTCTGCATCCCCCAAATAAAGCTTTCCTACCATCTTTGCCACTTCTTACATGTTTGTCTCCCCAGAACAACTATTGCTGGGACAGGATGGAAAACACATGATACTGTATTTTCTATCCAGAAGGATAAAAAGGATGCAGAACTTTCATTAATTCTCACCAGGATCATCTAACAAAATACAGCAGCAACAAAACATTTCTTAGTCCTTCTGCAGGTGTTGCAGAGAACATCTCAATTGGGGACTGTGCTAACTGGGCTTAGGGTTGATGATTTTGCCACAGATATCATAGAACAATTTTTTTTCAGAACTTGCTCTGTGAAGGGGCGAAATCCTTAAAATACTTCAGCGATGATTTTTTGACACAGAAGGGGAAGAAATTAATTAGGAGTGAGACTTATCTTGATTTGAATCTAGCAGGAAGTGATGTTTTGGGAATTAAAAAAGTAGAAAGCAATTCCACTGCCACCAGCATATTATCTTTATTTTACAATTGCCACTCTGCAGTATTGTATGGAACCTCTGAATATTTAAAGCAGGTGGAAAGACAGGCAGACAAGTATAGATGAGTGAGTACTAATGGTGTTGGCTGGACCAGCTGGATATAAACCATAACTGAAAATGCATTTCACAGTGTCTTCAGCAAACATCACCACCTCAGCCCTTCTGTAGTGACTGGAATTAGGAATTAATGGATCCAAGTATGTTCTCACACCATTATTACTGTGGTCACGGCCTTAATTTTAGATTATTGCCTTACTGATTTACAGTGAGTCCCAAGAGATCAAAATCAAACCACTGATCTCCCTGCTACTTCCCTTCTTATATCTTACTGCCAGAGAATCCATAACAGCTAGTCAGATTTAGCCCTTCCATAATTCTAACTAAATACTACCTGAAAGCTCTAGTGTAACATGAAATTTGGTCTTGTTTACTGTATTTAAGTTCTAAAGAGATTATTCTAAGCTTAGTATAAATCACTATGGAAAAAAGTCTGCACCCTAGAGTAGGGATTTACAGGCCACTTGATGAGTTATCTGTACTCTTGGTTTTATTCTAATGAAATAACTGAAGCTCTCTGACCCTATGAAATGTCTTCAGTACCAACAAATCATTATTAAAGATACATAACTGTGATGTTACAAAGAACCCAACCCCAACCCTGTGTCCCTTATCTTCAGGTCAGTGTAGTCCATAAGCATCACAAAGTATTGAAATTCCGCCAACGTCCACAGGAAGATTAGTGCTAATTGGTAGTGATCTTCGAAAAGAAATCCATCCAGAAACGTTAAAAGAAAAATATAAAGTGGTAACTAAGTCATGGGTAATATCTTTGCTAAGCAGTTGTACTAATTAGAGAGAGGGGAACAAAAAAATATGACCTCAATCTAGCAAAGGGCTCAAATAACTTAAACCCATATGAACTGGGCATCAAAGTTATTCACTTTTGAGAATTAAACATGTAGCTCTTGCTTAGCTGGACTAGAGCCCAGAAATCGGAGACAATGTTTTTCATCTTGAAAACTGCTTTAATTATATGTTGGTGATCCAAGTAAGGTTTAATTCTCAGCTCTTTGGGAACAGCCTTCATTTTTGCAGTTCTCACTCAGTTTTCCCACTTTTGGACCCACAGTACAAAACATTATTCCTGGTACTTGCTGGCATAGATGGCCCAGGTGCTGAGTGCAGCATGGCATGGCAGTGCAAACTCTTGGCATCTTCCTCCTCCCTCTCAATAGCTGAGTGCTTCAAGCCATCAGCCTCTCCCTCACCCTCACTGGCAATCAAAAAAAACTTTGAAGTCTTCTACCCCACCTCTGGCAGGAGCACACCTCATCTAGTGTGGGGCATCTGTCCTCCCACCTGCACCCCACAGCTGGGTCTTCCCAAATATGCCCATCTGCCTTGCCAGCCTCACAGGAATCCAACCTGTTTCCTATAATTCTTCTGTCTTACAACTAACCTTTTTTGAAGCTTCTGAAAGATGTGGCTGTTCTTGGGCACCATGACATCAGTTAAAGGGCAAAGGCCTGGGATGGGCCCCTTCTCCCCATTAAAGAGATAGTGATAGGCATTTACGAAGATTTTCTGATCCCAATAAGAAGGGAAGGTACTCAACTGTTTTGAAGAACTGGTCCGTTTTTAGCCAGATACTGGCTTGCATCCCTAAGAGCCCTAAAAGCCAAATTAAAGGAAATGTTCCCTAAAGTGGCATCCTTTTCTGCACTCTTGATTGTAAAGGAAGGTATTCACTGTCCTATAGTTCACTGTATCCCACTGCCATTTGGCAATTAAGGGAGGATTTTTTTCCACTATGTTCATTTTATCAACTATTTTTCCCCTTTCAGAAGGCCTCCAGTGAAAGGCAGGTTTCACTGAAGTCAATGACAGCACTCAGTGATTTGAAGCTGGGTCAGTATTTCAATTCACTTCTTCTCTTGGGGCTGACTTCTAAATTAGCGTAAGGAATGCATCAGGAATGCATAAGAATTGCATGATGGTGTGGCTCCTTTATAAGAATGTGAAAATTCAAGGCTAGCAACAGACCTGAAACTCTGGTTGTGCCCTGGTAAATATTTCCATTCAAAATGCACACTTCATTCTCATCTCTAGCACAGGAATAGGGCCAACAGCACTTATCTGCTTATTTTTAAGCACATGAATATTGGTGTTCTTGGGTGTGCCTATGAAAAGATTTCAATATATTATAACAACGTAAAAATCACTGAAATGCAATAAACGTTGTTGCACATTTATTGCTTTTAACTAACTATAAAAACTAAAATGTAAGCTTTGTTTCCGTCCAATGGTTTTGGGAGAAAGCCAATCCTCACTCCACAGCGTTATTTGCAAAATGCTCCTACCTTGCCAAACCATTAGATGTAAACCTTTTTAAACAGTGTACAGGATGTCATAAACCCTAGATAGGCTTTGAATGACTTCTACGTCTCCATTCTTTCCCTTTGGAGTCATACAAGTGTTATTTAAACATGATACATGTTTTAATACACCATCGTTACTTCATATCTTTAGTCAACTGCTTCCCAAGCACAACCAAAGTGATCCATTTCGCTTGGCATTAAGGACTTGGAGACAAGGCTGTTACAAAAGAAGAACTGCCTTAAGAATAGCCTAAGATTTTCTAGATACCACCAGAGGGTTGAGGGGAGGAGTGGGGTCTACAACTCAATTAAACCACTTGAAATCCACAGTGTTACATTAATTCTAATGTTTTATTACTGTGCATGAACTGGATTGGCCCAAGCAATCATCTTTAATCAAAAAAAGAAAGAAAAGGAGGAAAACCTCAAGTCCAAGTCATTTAACTTTTAAAGAAGCTTGACATTTAGTTCCAAATTAAAATCCATAACCAATATAATTTTGCTTCCAGGCCCCACAGTTAAAGCTGCAAGGAGGCACACCTTCTTTTATTGAAGAATCTAAAAGATTTATGCTTATTTATGCAGAGGCCTAACACACAAAACATAGCTGGCAGCATTTTAATTTCCATCAAATTCAAATCACAAAAAGTCCTTGCAGCCTAATCTAGCATCAGTACCAAGACATACTTTGAACCCATCAGGGCTCTAGAATTAAAAAAAAAGCATCTGGTAGGAAACTTGAAAAACCTGCCATTCAAAAGGTAAGAAAAACCTTATTCAATTCCAAAAAGATTAGGAAAAATATCTTATCAGTAATATTTTTCTGGCTTCCAAAGAGAACACTCTTCCTGCTTGAAATCCATTCAATTGGCAGACCAGAATTGCCTAGATGCAGTTCTCTACTGTATAAACTTTACATTTTTAGTCTCTTTTAATTACTTTGATTTAGACAAAATGAAGCCACTTAAGACCTGGCAGAAAATAACCCAATTAATATTTCCCTTCTCATCAAGTCAAAAGATTAATTATGAATTCTAATAAAGGCTTAAGGACTTGTTTCTAACAGCTGCTGACCATTTTCATCTTAAACCAAGAAAACCTTTAAACACGTGCTTAACTTAATTGGCTAAAATACCCTTTCAGAGTAAATGGTTCTACTGATGGTCCTAAGAACTTAAGCAGAGGAGATGGCCAGAATCTTAGTTTAGAATCTGGCAGGCAAAAAATGAAAACAAACTTAAAAAAAGAGAGATAAAATGATCTAACTGAAAAACTTAATAAAGCAGACAATAATTCATGTTTCTCAATGCATTATAGTACAAAACGAAAAAACAGCAAATTAACATATTTATGTTGATACTGGTGGAAATTAGGATAATGACAGAACAACCAACACCAACAAGTATCAATGAAGACATGAGATTTGCAAAAGGCTTAGATAAATTAAAATGTAAAACATCTCAATTGTATAACCATCAGTTGAGTGAGTCTGACACTTCCTTTAATCTTAATCTTGTCAGCCGCAAGAGTATATACAGTATTCCTTCTAATTTCAATAGAATGAGCAGGACAAGCATAGGCTGACCTGCTCAGCCAAGAATTCAGGGATTGTATTCCACATCCAAAGATTAATTAAGTACTCTTATATGCTCTTACAAAAGAATTAACTGATTAAAAATAAATAAATAAAACACAACACAAACCCCACAACTTCTGCCAAATGTGGTTTTGCATGAGCTTTTGGAGGTGGGTAGGAGCTGTAATACTGACTGTGACTGCCTTCAGATCTCTTAAGCAAATTGCTTAGAAGTGATCCAAATCAGAAATTACGGGGTATTTTCATTTTTGTCCTTTGATTTCCATGCTACAAAATGAGGATAACTAATCCCGGTAACTTTCCCATTATTAGAGAAGCTAAGGCTTTTAGGCACTTTAAATATTAGACAATTTCTGTTTATTTAGGTGATGGCAAGGATTTTACCAGTGCAGTTCTGTGGCATCCTTAGCCAAGTATGGGAAGGCAGCAGCCTCACAGTGCTACAAGCAACACCACCGTAAGGTGTGCTCTGCCTCCCCTCCCCTCCAGGTGAAGACAGTGAAAACCTTGTGTGTTTTTAAACAAAAATTAAAAAGGAAAGCAGAAACAAGATTACCAGGTGTGTGATTTCACAAAATAGTTGGTCTGATTTAACTGCCTTCAGTAATTGATATGAACCTTCCTGAAATCAAGGGCAGTCTTTACACCAAGCATCATGACAGCTCTGCTAGGTGTGCATTAATGACAGCTATTTTCTGGAAGAACTCTGCACTTCTGTTTGCTAAAAGTATCTGAAAAAGATCTGTTGGTAGAAAACATGACACAGTGAATGCTCAAAAAAACCCCAAATCCCACAAAACCAATAAAAAATCCCCCATTCAAAGAACACCCCCAAAACACAACCAAGGCGCTAAACACCCCAAATAGAATCCTCAACTTTTCACTTTTCAAGGTGAGAAATAGTTGGTTATTACTCAGGAAGAAGGGTCTCGGTAGGAGCTCAGGATTATCTAATAACTGCTCACTACAAGCTCCAGTATAGCTAATACCTTGATAAAGCCAGAAAAAAACAAAGTGACTTGAAATTTGATTTCCAAATCCTGCCAATTCAATCAAACAAAACCATTATTCAAGAAATATTTTGTAGTTTCTTGATCCAGCCTTATGCTCTCAGTGTTTGCAATGCACTTCTTTTTAATTTGGAAGAAAACAGTTTTTCTTCCTCACTCTCCTACATTGGATTAACTCACTGTGGTTCAACATGGCATGAGCTAAACCAAGGATCTTACTTTATGCCCTGGTATTTCTGTTTGGTATGAAGCAACTGCTATTGGATCATTACTTGTTTTTGCAGCGTGTTCCAAATACCGCTCATGGGATGCAACCTAAATGGAAAACAGCAAGAGCCTGAGATATAATAGTGGAAGTTCACATCGACACTTAAAAGGGAAAAAAGCATTCTGCACTGCTTTTGTTAAGGATCTTCTTTAAGGATCCTAAAACTGATAGGAGCCCTTTTGGTTTATGCTAGGACAATATACTATCCACTGCTCTTAGAAACAGCTGAAGATCTGCTAAAATTCTTCAGGAGAATGTTGCCAGATAAGAGTTGTCAGAAAGCTCAGTTCCGGTTTTGAACTCCTGAAATCCATCAGTATAAAGGCTTAACTTAGGACCCATATGAAAAGCAGGTGTGGGTCACAATACCCAAATTCCCTTTCTAAGGAATCTAAATTGAAAGAATGACAAGTCAGACTTGGCCATCTCCACACCCATCTTTAACTGGAAAAGTTTTCACATGGATAAAATTATTCTGTCACATGACTGGATGCGATCTAAACTACTTTCTTTGGTTATAGAAAATAAAATATGCACAGGAATGGAAAATCATCTGAATTCACTGCAGTGACTGAGTCTGGGCTGAGTTCCAGTCTCATTAAAATCAGAAAATCATGGACCAATCCAATAAATTGGCAGAGACACATGAGCAATAGAGACATTTCTCCCTGCTTTCCTCATCTTGACATTCACATAGGAGGGCAAGGACGAGTGTCAATATTGTCCCACCTAAAAACATAGTGAGAAGGACAGTACAAATAAGTTGGCATAAAGATTTGTAATCAATGGTCAAAGAAAGCAGCAGGCAGCTCTTCTGCAGGTGGATGTAGCTGAAGGGTAGTTTTGGCTTGGTAGTTTGCTATTCTGGAGAGGCACTTTTTCCTGTCAACATATGCAGCTTCGGCCTTTTGGAAATCGGGGTTTGGGGTTGGATTCTGGGTAGGTTTTTTTGGTTTTTTTTCACGTAGGCAACCAGGATCCAGTGGAGGAACATGAGCAGAGTGTGACTTCGCGGAAAACATGAGCCTCTAACGAGGCTTTCTTTCTCGGCTCAGCTCGGGGAGAGGCAGCCACCCAGCCTCTGGGCTATTTGCAAAGAATAGTATTCTAGAATGGAGGACATTTTCGTCCCATTTGTATGGTAATAAATGAACTTCAAGTTAATGTGATCAAGCAATCAATAGCAGTTTTTCCTTTACAAATACCACTGATCTTAAAAGACAATTGCTTCTTCAGTGCCCTGCACTGAGAAAAGGTATTAGCATAAGAAAGTTGGGTATGTTTTGTGCTATTCTTAACATCATCGCTCTCTGAGTGGAGGTCCCTGTTGAATTAGAGCTAGTGATTTCTGAGAGGGAGATCAATGCTACTGTGACTTGTCTGGTTGTGAAGTTGCTATGGAATATCATCACTACAAAGAATCTAATACAATTACTATTACTATCCTAATTCACTTTCTTATGATGCAGATTTGTAATGGAGAAGAGATTTTGATAATTGATCCTTAACTAATGTCAAGGAAAAACTGGTTTGCTTTGTCCTTCAAGCAGCTCTTCCTTTCATCTAACATTCAGAGCCATTCTCTAACTGGAAACAATTCTTTATAAAAAATAAAATTAAGATGTCAAAGACAGTTTCTGATACAAGTGAAAAGATCCTTTGAAAGGCAATCCTTACAGATGTACCCTGCACTGAGCACTTGTCATTAATAACATCATAAACTTGCAGCTGAAATTAGAAGCAGTTTTAACATGCAAAAGGAATCCATAGATCAAACACTACAAAGGAGGAGAACATAATGTAGCTTTCAAACAGATGTAGATGGAATTGACAGGGGAGAGGTTAACTTGGGTTAAAAACACATACTGAGGGGAAGAAAGATCAGGCCACAGAACTCATGGGGTTTTTGTTAATTTCTTTACCTGGGCCTTCTCTCAGTGATTCTTTTCATTTAGATACTTTGATGTTCCTGTCCTCTAAAAATGCTAGTGTTGTAAAAAAGAGAGGAGGGTAGAAGGGGAAAAAGTATTGGTTGTATGAACAAAATCTTTGATAAAACTCAATATATGCAAAATTATTCAGCTGAAATTCCAAAATTGTTTTCAAACATTTAATAAGTGATTAGAGCCTGTGAGACTAATAAGAGATATTGCACCAATTTTACGAAAGGGAGTATACAGCTTGGTGGAAACTCAGTGGCAGAATTGAGATTAGAGGAACAACCTCTCCTAGGACCAGAGGAGCTAGTAAAAATCACTGGTTTGTCAACAACATTTGGCTTTAATCTTCCTTTGGGAAAGGAGAAATGTCCAAGAGCTGTTCTCATTCTGCTCTCCAGATCAGATAATTTCTAAGTTGTGCTGTAATTTTTATCCTTAAGGTCTGGGAAAGAATATCCCCAATTCTCATGTTCTCCCGAAATGAGATATCTCTCATAGGAATTACAAATCTTTGGCCTAAAAATTCTAAAGTGCCCTTTTCATTCTGGAGTGGAACTTCTACCATGTTTACAAGATCTCGATACCACCAACCCCGCAAACATGTTGTCAGATTTGCCTTTGGCAAATCCAGAAGCAGCTTTAGCAATCAGAGGGTGGGAGCCCATCTTGATCCACACCAGCTGCAAAATTTCTCCATGCAGAAAAGCAAAAACAGGAGCTAAAGCATCAAGGTGAAAAAGAACAGTAAGGTGAGAAGCAGTTATAAACTTATCCAAGGGAAAAAAAGACAAGCATTTATGGTGGAAATAGATACATTCTCTTTTCCCATAAAATGGCTTAAATCCTGAATTTACAGAGACACTTCTGCTCAGCTCCTGTGTTGTTCGCTCTATAAGAATGTTGAAACTGCTAGACTTGGGTGAAATTAATGGGACTTCTAACCCAATAAAATACAGCTATTTCTGAGGATTTTAGGAGGCACCCTTTACTGGGAAGGTGTGGAATATACTGCATGCTGTTAAGTTTAACACTGGGTTTTAACCGAATTTCCTTGATGCCAGCTGAGTGAGTCAAATACATTTTCAATGCCTTGTGCAATACTCATTTTGTAGCTCAAGCTGGAAACATAAACAGCCAGGCAAAGCAAAGAGAAAAGTGGAAAAATGGTGTAAAAATAATGGATAACTGCAAATTGAAAGTATCATTAAAATACTACAGAAATAACTGTACAGGTCTTCTTAATAAAACTTGCTCACTAATTACCCACTTCTCCAAAGTTCTCAATGGTGTCTTTTCTTTAGAACAGCTGTGCAGAATCTCACCCTCCACCTATTTGCAGGCTGCTTGTTGGCTGTGTCACAACTCATGGCAGCAAACCCACTTACCACGTGCCAACAGCTGTGGTTTGTGTGCTGCCATGGCCAGTCCATCTGCCATCAACCCGTGCCAGTACAAAGGGCATCATTATAGAGCGCTGAATAAAAAGCCAGAGGAAGGAAATACCTCTGGCAGCAAAACATTCCTGCTTTCAGCGCTTCTCTTTGCTTCCTCCTTTTCTTCAGCGCTCAGTTCTCCATCTGCTCTCCAGGAGTGCTATGGCAAACAGCAGTAAAAATGAACACAGTGCAGCATGAGGGGAACCACCACCAAAAAGGCATTCTTGGGTCATTTCTAATCTTGCCCTGAGAGAGGGAGATGAGTAGATGTATCATTAGTCTGATGATTAAAATCTAAATGAAGGTACAGTGCAAGAAAAGTGGGGAGGGTTTGAGGCATGTCCTAATCTCCCAGACTCCAAAGAACGGCAGCTTTACCAAAGCTGCAACACAGCAATTTTTCTCTGCCCTAAATTGACAGAGAGAGGGTACTAATATGTATTACATCAACTCATGGAACAGGCTTGATAAAGAAGGGCTGTTGTGTACTGTGGCAGACAACACAAGCTCTCTAAGTAGACTGCACAAGCAAGAGTCAAATGAAAAACCAGTAGAATTCCCACCAAGAACTGAGCTACCATATAAAATCTAATTAATTTTAAGCAGATCAGAAGTGCTAGACTTCAACTGTTGTTTCTTTGAGAGAAGATTAAAAATATTTCAACGGAATAGAAATTTTCAGGGATAATACAAGGGGGAATAAAAATCAGATTTTCCAGAATATGCAAAATTAATTAACTGAAATCTATTTCAATGGAAAATTCCTGAGTGTTGCCACCTACTCTGGAACAATAGACACAAACCTTCCACTGGTGCCACTATCGAGCTCCTGCCAACTACATTTTGTGCACAGGGGTCTAGGAAGCAGTGGTCCCTGTCAGACTCTGCTTTCCTCTTTCCAGAACTGTCTCCAAGGCTCAGAAGTAGGGAGCCAAATCTTTCTTCCCCTCTCCCTTGTCACACCTCAGGACAGGACTGGGGAGCAGGAAATGGAAAGAAACTGTCATCTAACTCTCAGCTGACTGCCCTGAGCAACAGCAAATCCCTACTTCTAAGACTGCTAATCCATATTCTTCCTAACAAAAATACTGTTTTTACTCCTCCATTAGTAGGACTAGCGTGAGTCAGCAGACAATGCATTCTCTTTTTAAGAAAGGCATGACAAATGTAATTTCACCTTTATGTTGCAGATTGCTCCGTTTCATGAAACTAGCTGTGTTTTTAAGCTAACTGAAATGAAACATCAACATTCTCCTTGGAAACTAAACCTCCTTTGCCATTGCTGGAGTGGAGCAAATAGGGATTGAGATACAAGCTTAAAGCTTCACAAATCACCTCAGTACGTGACAGTTAAGGTATCTAGGGCTGAGGTCAATAGAGCACAGCCAGCTGAAAATTGAAAAACTAGGAAGTTGTTGCAGTTTATAATGATTAAGGATCTGACTCATTGATTCCAGTTCTTCTTTTCCTCTCACTAATGGAAAGGCAGAAGTTGTCTTATGAAAACAAAGCATAATTGAAGAAATGGACCTGTAGTTTTTAGTAAATACCAATCCCTTCTTCTCTACATGCATTGGTTGAAGTACTACAAGTTGGCAGTCATGAAATGAATTCTTTTTGCAGTTACAGCTGGATAAATTCAATGCTTGGGATAAATTGGCCTCGAGCAAACTTTAAAAAAAAAAAATACTTCCTTGCTAAGTGATCCCAGGAGACATATGTCTCTATAAAAAAGTTAAAGGGAAGCTGCTGACTTGCACTCAATGGGTTCAACAATTTGAAAATTATTAATTTTATATCTTACAGATCCACTTACATAACAGAGAGCAAGGAAAGAATTAATTTTTTTTTAAACACTTCCTATTTGGAAGATTAAGATGGAATCAGTGGTACATTACTATGAAATTTTAATTATCAGAAGTTTAGCACTGGGATGAATTTCACTGTGTTGCTTTGTCAGTGCACTCTGTCTTCTAGAGACCCAACTTCACACCCAGCCTTGAGCTCCAGTTCATTCAGTTTGGAGCTTGCCTCTCTACAAGGTGCTCTGTTTTGGAAATGCTGAGAGAGGGAACAGTTATTTCCCATTGAAAAAGACCTCCTGGTAGCTTTCCCAGTACAGCTCTGTCAGCCCTCCTGCAGTTGCAGGGGAGAGTGACTTGTGTGCCTCAGGAGCATGAGGTGAGATCTACAGCAGGCTCTCTATCCTGACAGAGGACTGGCATTGCATGTACCCTCACTCTCTTCTACACAGAAAAGCGGTGGGACAGCTAGTGCAGCAAACAGCTCCAACAGCTCCGTGCCAGCACACAGCTCCTTTTTGCCAACTGAATTCCCAGATGGCCATTAGCACCCAGCTATTTGACTTGTGTACTTTCAAAGGCTCAGAGAGCAGTGTCTGCACTCAGGCCAGATCCCTACAGGATAACTGCAACCATACCATGATCACTTCAGCTCTTCCAGCAGGCTTGTTGAGACATGGACCAAAGTTAAGAATTTTCAGTCCTTAATTACAGTAGCCAAGCATATGCCATGTTCATTCCATTTGATGAGAAAACTCACTTGTGTATGTATTTTTTACAAACATATGTTGGATATGTTTTTTCTATTTATTAGGGAAGGATTCTCAGTTGAAATAATCCAGAGTAAGTTTAGAGGTGCTCTGATTTATGGCAAAAAAATTCTCACAGATAGAGGCTTTAGGATAAAACGTGGCACAGAAGGGATGGGCATTCTTATTTGTCTCTGGTATAGCCAGAAGTAAAAGAAAATTATGTGGAAGCAATTCAGGAGAAAACGCTGCTTTAATAGTAAGGGCTAGAAATTAAGTATACTATTAACTACAAATTCTCTGTGTGTTCTTTCAGCACCTACTGTGCTACTCATAGACACTGTCTATTCAGGACAAAGCTCTCCCTGGGGACTTCACCTAAAAGTAAATAGAGTTATTTCAAGAATTAACATAAACTGCTGGAGGTATATCACACTTTATGGGAATTGCAATTTTCCCTCAGGTATGAATCAGAGAGACAAAGCCAAGGGCAGAAGTAGGAGTGGGGCTGGAAAGGGGCTGACCATGGAGCAGGTAGGATACCAAAAACATTGTCTCTCGAGTAGTTTTTCCTCTAGACCATCTTTGTGGCTCCTGGACTGAGCATCAGTTCAAGTAGATGTCTGGGGTTAAAAGTGGGATAGAGACAAAGCAGAAAGCTGATTTTGGAGTGGTGAAAGGGGACTGCCAACCCTGCTGTTAAAAATTGGGTTTAGTTAAGATAACTTGAATGGAAGGATAAAAATTGAACACTCCTTCTTAGGGCATTCCAGGAAGAATAACCTGAAGAAAGGGTAGGGATAGGATTTGGTCTGGAAGGAAGGTACAACTTTCTGCATCTAAGCAGAGCTGAGGAAATTCATGTACTCCTCCTGGATTTTGGGGAGTGAAGAAAAATAACCTGTTACATCAGTAAGGAGAGGCAAGTAACCAAAGGGACTTAGAGAATCACCTACAAGGAAGGGCATTTTCATACTAAGGCAGGAACTAAACACAATTGGTTTTGACCTCCATAAGAGCTGGAAATAGAATAAGTCAAATGGATCTGATTGTAGGTTTACAATCTATATAAAGAGAAGCCAATTTTTCTTTGAATAACATGCTTATATTTAGGATCCTAAATCTGTATTTGGAAACCTAAGGAACTGACCTGATTTTCTGAAGTGTTCAGCACCCAGTGAATGAGTGGAAACATTTTTAAGTGGCTTCTGTAGGAACTGCTGCATTCAAGAGCTTTGGATGGGAAGAAGGAAATCAAAAGTTTCATTCTATTTCTTAACTTTGGGTTTACAAATCTAAGACTTGCATTTTCAGAATTCATCACTCTGCAGCAATGTCTGGTTTTGCTTTAACTAGTGTACTGTTGGAACTACTAAATGTCTATATTTTTAAAAAGCTTTCAGACTCACTATGATTTAAATAAGGATATTTAACACAGAGTAAACACAGACCTACTTTGCTGCCATGCCAGTTTGAAATCTGAATAAAATAATCACTACAGCTAAGGAAAACTGTATAAAAAAACTCATGGCAAAGCCATATGAAAGCCAGGAGCAAAGTACATATGGGAATGCTCACATTATGTAAAAGGTAAATTTCTAGTATCTCAGTTGAGAAAAAAAGAAGAGCTCTAGCAATTTAGTAGATGTGGAGGCCTACATTTCCCTGAAAATGGCCTTTTCTCAGCTCCTGCTAAACTCTTTTGAGGTCATTCTGTTCAGTGTCTTAGAAGGGCACTGGTACCAGTCTCCCTTCTATTTAGAAATTTTCCTATATCCTCCTCAAGGCCACAGGACTGTATAGACCTATTTAGAAAAGAGATTGTTTAAACCCATGGCCTAACTAATCCATATCAAAACACAAGGATACATCATGAATTACTGTTGTAATATTTCCTCTAATGGCACGATAGCATGAAAATTGCAGTTTGCTCTACACAATATTCACAAGTGCAAATATTTTTAAAGCATTACTGCCTTTCTTCAGAATTTCTGAAAATTGAGAGAAGAAAAATATATTCTCATTGCGTTGTTATTTTTATTTCACCATGACCATTTCAAAGTTTTAGTGTAATTCATATTTTAATTAAGATTTGGGTGGAATCCCACCAAGAAATTCTGAATACAATCCTCTGTGCTTGCCCTTCAGAAACATTGGGGTCTACAAATCTCATAAACCCACCTGATAAATGAGTTGCACGTTAAAAGCACACACTCTAAATTAGGCACCTTTCTGCAGAGATAAGTTTTACAATTTAGTGCACTCTTCATACTATAAAATACTCATACACACAAGATACCATTATCAGCAGTCATGAAGCAAAGCTCATTAAAAAAGGAAGACAATTGGAGTCTTACTTTTCTCAATGCAGAAATGCAACTACCCAGAACAAGAAAAATGTCAAGACTATAATTTTCAGCATAGAAATGTCTACAGGCCCCAAAAACAGTGCCCCCAAAGGCAACCCTTTATGATAGGCTCTGCACAAATACCAGCTAGAGGTGGTCATTACCAGTAGTCATTACATTTGTAAATGGACAGACAAAAGGCAAAAGTAGAGCAGAAGAGAGATGGCCCATGAGATAAGGCCAGTGAGGAATTAAACAGACCCCCAAGTCACCCTTCCTGCAACATCAGTAATTTTTAACAGGTCAAATCTACCCCTCCAAGTATGTTTGTGTCCTTTCTGCATTTTCCATAAGTGAGTGTGTATGTGAAGTGCTTTCAACAACTGTAACAAAAGAGAAGAAACACAACTGATTTTTCTACCTCAAAGCTCTTATTTTAAGTCATATCACCTGTTTCCAAATTCCCTATGGACCATGGATTGCCACTATGCCCAGGCAAACAATTTTCCAGACTCTTCTATAATTCAGTGGCATATGGATAGCAAATTCAGGCTCTCTGCTGTCTGAAAGCTTTTCTGTCACTCCAGGGCTGAATTTCAAGGCAAGATTTTCAAAGCACTGCAAGGAATATAATCACTTTGTGTTATTTTCAATGGAAAGCACATGAATCAAAGCCTGCAACCCCTCAAAGAGCTCAGGCTAGGCTGTCCTTCTTATCTTGACCAATGCTTACTTGTATAGAATCTTTGAGAAAACTTGTCAAACCTGAATCTATACCAGATTACTGCTCATAAAAATGAGCAAAAAAGACAGATGACTTTGAAAAAATTAAGAATTTTTTTTTATTTAGTCAACACTGTTTTCCCTTAAAACATTACTGGAAGAAATATTTGATCATTATATCTACAGATCAGTTTATTTATAAGACCGATTTTTCAGGGAGATGTAGAACAAAACCACACTTTGTAGGGGCATGTGATATACCGAAAAACATGTGTTGTCTGGGCAGCACAATTATCTTGCAATTGTAAAGCTGCTTAAGAGTGTGCTACTTCCAATACTATAGCTTTCAGGCAGTGTAAAGCAGTGGTTTAATAGAAAAGCTGGCTATTAACAAACTTAATAGTCTTAAGACAGACACCAAGTTTTGCCATTAGAGTTAAGGTCCCAGTTGGGACTGAAAGTTTCTTCCCTGGGAACCATTCAACTCATAATTCAGCAGTGACTGCAGTTTCTGCAAGCAGGCAAATAGTAAATAGCTCCACTCTATTGCTCCTGCTCCTCACAGCAGAGAAGAGCTCTCCTGCAGTCCCACAGACAGCTGAATCTCTAAAATTGGTGCAGAAGTGACCACTCCATAGCAGACTACTACCCCTGAGGGGCTGATGCATCTCCAGATGTCTGAGAGCACTGGAGGAGAGCCTTAAAAGAAAGGGAGAGGAATAAGAAGGAAGCTTAAAATCCTTGATTTAAAGGCATTTTCTAATGCCATGCCACTGAAGTATGGTACAGCTCAAAACACTTCTGTCTCCAGGATTAACAGAATGTGCTGCAGAAGAGAAGTGGTCTTGTGGATGTCAATAAATCACACACACAAAGCCCCAAGGAAATGCATCTGAGGTAGACTGCTGCTTACAGAGCCTGTGCAGTACTGATTTGTCCACTGAAATGCAGCAAAATTTTCCATTAAATTACTGACTGATCTAGAAAGGAACATACTAAAAAAGAAGTGGATTTTTCTGTTAAAAGGTGCAAAAGTTAAATGACAACACTGCTTAACTGCAGAAACAAGTGGATTAGAGTCCACACAGCAATGCCCAGAGCTGACCATCTTTCATTCCAACTCTCACATAAAATATCAAGTGAAAGATATGTAAATAACCTCTTTATAATCAGAAACTCAGTGAAACAATAATGATCTTGATTTCAAGTGTCAGTTGCCTGTAATTTTCGTTCATATTGTATGTCAACTATTTCTGAACTCAAGACCACAAATCAAGTACAGAAAGAAGACTAGCGTGATCTCTAGAGACAAAGTTCCCCACAGCTGGTAACAAGCCATAGAGCTTAATATTCTCTACACTGCAAAGATGTACTTTGTGGTGCTTAAAATGGTTCATTAAGTCACAGTGTTTCAGACTGAATGTTTGAATCAAAGGGAACTTCTCTCAGGAAAAACTGCCATAGGATTAAGATGTGCCTGACTGAGGCAACAGCCTTCCTTCTCTCTTGGTGGCACAGAATTCCAGTGTAAGGAGAACAAGATGACACACACAGTGATTTCCTCCTAAAGCGACTTCATTACCACAAAAGAGAAGTTGCAAAATAGGCAGCCAAGTTCTGTTTTCTGCTGGGCTATGTCTGCTCAGCCGGTTCTTTAGGGTACAAATATGATTGGCAAAGTCTATGGAGGTACAGCTGACAACAAGACATTACTCAGGGGAATGCACAGATTTTACAAACACCTACGCCTTATTCCAAAATTAACTTTTTTATTAGCAAACATTCAACAGTCTCTGGTCTGCCTTAGAATAATAGTCTGCTCTTGAATGCTCATCAGAAAAATGCTACCTATTCGTTCAGGTAATCTGATCTTGGAAGATGCACGTATAATATTAACTGGAACCAATGGGTAGAGGAGAAAAGAAAGCGCTATTTAACATGTACTCAGCACCACCAATTACTTCTCCCTTGCTTACTACTTGATCAAAGTCATTTATTGCACATGGTATTGAGTCCTGGATGGTTCTGGTATATAATTATGGCAATAAAGCCATCGCTGATGAAATTCTGAAGGTAGTTTTCCTGACAGATTTAGTATTAACTTATGATTTCAAGGTTTAGGCTTTCCATATGCATTGCACTGTCTTTCCGGGACATTTGGTCAGACTGTCATCTGATGTAAGTGAACCTGGCAGCACTGCAGGGAAGAGAATGATTTCCTTTTCCACCAGCTGAGTGTCTGGCACATACTTTCTTCTAATTAGTATTCATCTTTAGGTTTGTTGAATTTATGGGAGGGAATTAGCTGCCCATGGAAGTTCTAATTGTTTAGAAGCTCAGTTTCTGTTGTAGTCTGCAACTCTCACTGAAAGCATCTTAATTATTAAAAAAAATATCAATTGCCCCCAGTAAACTGACACCCACTGTACAAACTAACATTGATCTAAATGGATGTTTGTGGTGCTCTTCACCCTCTCACCTCACACAGTTTAACCGCTAAAGAAAAAAACCCATTGTGAATGAAATATTTTGGCATCATCTTCAAATGTGCATATATTTAAGGTGCCTCAGTTTGAGTAGCAGAGATGCCACATAATGTTTTGCTCCTATTGATTCCAGGTAGAGTCATCAGCACTTCCTAACAAACATGGTTATGGAAACAGCTCTCTAGACATCACCAACTGGAAAAGGTTGATGGTATCTATAGAACCTCCAGCCCTCTGCTCATTTAGCAGCTTAAGAAAAAAAGTGAAACTTGTCTCATACATTTTGCCTTGAAGTCAAACAGACCTTTTTCAAAAGCATTGGTTACAAAGTTCATGGAAACGCATTGGCCCATGGCCTTGAAAGTGCCATTACACGAACCACATACAATACATGAAAACTTACATGAGAGGAAAAAGTAGAATACAACCCTTCAAGAAAATACAGACCTAGATAGCTGCTGGGGCTAGATAATCCTCTACATGTACAGGTGCTGAGTTGCTGAGTTATGGCTCAAGGGAGTTCATCAAGCTAGATGTATTGCCTAATAAGAATTAGAACTCTATGCAGGAAAGGGAAATAAATAGTTAAAGAAATCACTGAGGTACTTCTCAATTATGCTTTTACATTCCAGAAGTCTAAACAAATTGCCAAGGCAGGAACTGAGGGGATAGAAATCCACTCACTGCCTGATGCCCAGAAACATTTCTAAATGAAAACAGAGTCATCTAAATAAAACATAACTTCTACACAATCCAGTCATTTCCAGGTCCTAGAAAATTCCAACCAAATTTGGAGAAAGTTTTTATTTCATTCACTAAAAGAAATTTGTGGGGAAATTATGGCAACCTGGTAAACAGAAAAGCAAAGAATTAGCACATTTTCCATAAGCACTGAAATAATGGAAGAGTCAAAGTTGAATTATTAAAAAGTGACAGACTTCTAATCCCACAGATGTTCAGAGAAATATAGCCTAGTCTTTAAATTGCTCTTAGATTCCTGAGTCACTTGAGTACATTTGACATTTTTAAACCAAATAAACACACACAAAATACTGTAAATTTTCAAAATCACAGGGGGAAACCATTCATAAATGAAGAAGAATTATGGAAACACTCAGCAATTCTGTCTACTCTCTCCCACCTCCTGCCAACATTGTCATGTAGGACCTGATCTACAAAAGTATTCTACATTTTCATTCTTTATTCCATAGGCCATTTATTTTTCTTCCCAAGGAAATACTTGTTCCAACTTCCATTTCTTTTAAGTCATCATTTTCCCTCCCTTCTCCACTTTTGCTCATTTTTGTCCATTTAGCTTCTCCCATTAGAAGAAAAATAATTCAAAGCCCAAGGACAAAGTTAGGCCATGTATAACTTGGGTGACTTGCACAGGTGCCAGGCACAAACACTGACTCCAATAAACTGGTCAGAGTCAACACAGCTGGAATTGCTACCAGGTTCTTGAGGCTTGGTACTAGATTGTAGACACTCAGCTGTGACTTCGTTCTCGTTCCCCTCCCTTTCCAATATTTTATCTACTGTGAAATCTGAGCAAGACCTTTATTTCTAATTACCCTTCCAAAGGAAGCCACTGAGGCAATAGGGTACAAATTTTAGAAGAAAGTTCCACCAAATGAACTGCCAACACAATTTCTAGCACTAAGGCACACCTTCATATAATGAAAGAATCTTTGTTGTATACAAGTTGTGTAGAAGGCAACTAGACTTTCAAAATGACAGACCTACAGTTTAGTCCAAATTAATGCATTGGATACCTCTGCGAAATAGCACTGATTTTCAAACCTTTTGAAAATACACTTGCTTGCAGTCAAAGAGCTCAAGATATATGCAACACAAATCCCAGTCCCATGCCAAACCTCTGATGCATTCACACAGGAAAATTGCAGTGATTTGTGTGAAATTTTCTTCTGTGGATAACAACTCAACACTAATGTGTATTTCTTCTGGGAGAAATAAGTGCTGTATCTTATTGTTAGAACTAATTTAAGGATTTTGATTCTGGATATCTCTAAACAGAGTTCTATGTGTTTTTACATTAAAAAAATTAAGTGCTGTGCTTTTATAAACATAGTCGCAGGCATGGCAAAGCTGCTGACTGGTACAGGATGCTAATAGGATCCAACACCCCTGCTCAAGCATGGTCACCTAGAGCCAGTTCCCTGGGAACATATCCAGATAGCTTTTGAATATCTCCAGGGCGGGAGGCTCCACAACCTCTTTCAGCAACCTGATCCAGTACTCAGTCACCCTCTCAGTAACAAAGTGTTTCCTGATGTACAAGGGGAAACTCTCCTGTGTTTCCTGAGTGCCCATTGCCTCTTGTTCTGTCACTGTGCACCACTGACAAGAGCCTGGCTCCATCTTCTTTGTATCCTCCCTTCAGTTATTTGTATACATTAATAACGTTCCCCCCAAGTCTTCTCTTCCCCAGGCTAAACAGTCCCAGTTCTCTCAACCTTTACTCCAGTAAGAGATTACCTGTGTCAGGGATGAGCAAGGAAAAACAAGCAAGTGCTCTACAAAAGAGTTCCTTCAAAGATACTACAATCCTACAAAGATTCCTACAATAAATAATCACATTTTACATGTTTGTTTTTTCCCCTCCTCACATTTAAAAGAGAACTTCTAAGCAGAAGGTTCATACAACTTCTTAAATCTATGTTTTGGATATTTGCAATTAAACTATGAGGATATATTTTTTCATCAGAGAAAAATTATTTTAATAGCCATAATCAACACAATCAAATATAATCAGTCTGTCAAGATAATAACATTTTAGAATCATCTAAAATAATTTTCTACCTTGCCAGCTCACATCTATATGAAGTTGATTACACCCGGAAAAGATGTGCCACTTCAAAGGTTTCTGCCTCTGTTCCAATACTGAGTTATGTGATGTATTTTCATTTTGTTCTTCTGTATCCTCACCCTCCCGTTCCCACTCTGTTTTAACTTTGAGAGTCGTATTCTTGGTCTTTCCCTTCACTATCTACATTCTCCTCCTTTTAATGCAGAACTATACTTTTATGCAAATAATTAGGATAATACATGGAAATTTTCTAAGAGTCTTAAGCATCCTAAACCTCATCAAAAGTGAGGGAAACAGGTTTGCTTCACATTATTGTGGATTTTCCCCCAAATCTGTGCACTGGCATTCCCCATTTATCTCCAACTATGCCCAAGACATATCCTGCTGTGTTGCCCAACTTATCTGTTTTCATTTTACTCCAAACACCCCTCCAGTGCTCTTACTCTGTGACAACATGGGTATCATCTCCTATTTCCTACCCTTCATTTCCTCAGTCTCCCACTGAATTCTGCTCCTCTCCTTTGCTGTCATTTTCATTGCAGTCTTCTGCTCTGGATTCTTATTTCCTCAAGAAGTCTCATTCTACTGCTTCAGTCCCCATACTCCTACCCTGCACATAAGGCTGCCTTTAGTTTCCACTGGGAAGTAGCAACACTAAATTCAAGCCTACTTTTCTTTCTCAAGTCTCTTATTTTGAGCCTGCTCACACTCTACAGAGGCTTTCCTGACTGTGGTGCAGACCTTTACCTGTCCTCAGTTTCTCCTACGCTCTCATCTTGCTCCTGACATCCTGTAAGTCTTTTTTTCTACCTCTGCCCTACTCCTCTTTTTTTTTTTTCTTTTTTCTTTTTTTAAACTAGAACAGCTTGTATTTCCTTGGTCAAGAAGCACTCCCCTCTTTCTTCTTCAAAACAATTTTTTTAAATCCTCTCAGGAACCCTTCCTTAGCTTTTTAACATAGACAGTGCTCTTAGAGGCAAAATATTCCAAGGAGGCACAATTTCTTACCACCTCCCATTCACAGGGCATTTCCCAGACTCAGATAAGTTTCCATGAACAGATGGTATTTCTAAGCAAAAAAATTGAACTCTCAACTTTTTTTAGCAGTGTGCTGGAATCCCTCTACATCAGGACAGAGTCCTGATTGCTACTGATGCCAAAAATCTATGTTTTATACTCCTTTCTTTAATTAAATTGATAATTTATGATAGCCCTAATATAGCTTATAAAATCCTGCTTTAATTAGGAGCAAAAACTATCTGTTTACAGCCACGGGTGAAAAAGAAGACTAAGACATTACAAAATACAAGATACATTTCCCCCCCCGTTGGAACCATTAGATTTACTTCAAGAACCAGATAAGGAGCTTAGTCTTCAGGCCAGCAGTGTATCTGGGTACTCAGTAGCTGCCATAACAGAAAGTTAAGGAGCAGAAGCCACTTGCTCTTGTTTAAATGACCATGATTGCAGAAGAAAGCGAACTAGGTTGATTTGTAACCTGCAGGAAGCTGGTCTTCTGTCTTTACTGCAGGCTGCAGATATTCAGCAAAACACGTAGCTGTTTGTCTCAGCTTCTGAAGAAAACAATTCTATTCAAAACCATCAGATATAGAGCCATGGCAGGGCAGTTTCATACTAAGATCACAAGCACTGCAGAAAAGGGAAGAGATAGAAAGAAAGCAAGAGTATTCTAAGCCCATGCTGAAGACCACTGTAGTTCTTCTTGAAGGGAACACCACCATGTTTGTGACTTATGTGTTGGAGCTACTACTCATGGACATATAATTTCACTAAACAGTTAGACTTATGGAAAAGTCATAGGTCACTGTCAGACCCATACTGTGCTATCCTTTCATTATTTTTCTTCAAATACAGAGCTCCTAGAAGCAGTCCAAAAAACGCGGGCAGTTTTATGGGGCTGTTTGTTATTCTTTAGGCCTTCTTTCCTAGCCATTCAATATGCAAAAAAACCTTAAAATGCTTGCAAACACTAACACATATTGACTATTATTGATTCTCCCCTATGGTTAATGGGGAAGTATCACAGAAACTGTCTGGATATAAAAACTGATGACAGCAGTTGTAAGTCTTGGCTATAGTTCCCTTTTTGCTAGAAGGAGTAATCCTTATGAAACCCCGTTGCCAAGAGCACACCTAAGCATTTCTCTTCAACTGATTTTAATTTGCAAGAGCATTGTACTAAAAGCTCAAAACATTGAAAGCTAGAAAGGTCTGGACTATGATTTTGAGGATCATAGAAGCGTAAAAAAAAGATATAAAAAACTTCTCAGTATGTGAATCACTTCCACCTACAAGTAGAAGACCCTTTCCCAAGCTCCCTGCCTGCGTCTTCCTCCTTTCCCATCAACCCTGTTTATGACATGAACTTATTCCTCTGCCAACATGACTTTATTGCAATTAGCTGCTGCATTTATTACAGACAGTGTCTTTCCGGACAGATGATCAATGCATTTATAAGCATAGCAAGACACAGTGAGTTATGGACTGTCTACTTTAAGGTCTGGTTGGGCCTGTCAACAGGTAAGAAAAACAGAAGCAGTTTGAATCACATTTTACCAATCAGTACTGAAAAAGACCAAAACACTGATAGAAGGAAGTTTGTTGCAGAGCTGTGAAAAAGCCTTTCCATCATTTGAGTCTTGGCCCAGTGCTTCAACTGACTCTGTACTTACTTCATTAGAGGCTTTTGTGGGGAGAAGGATTTTGAAGTGAGGAAGAAGACATTACGCATTGTTTCTTGGGCCCTAAAGTAAGGTAATTTACAACAGCATTACCAAATGAGTTTTTCAGGATTTTTTTTTTGGTTCGTTGGTTGGTTGGGCTTTTTTCTTATTTGTTTGGGGTCTTTTTTTAAGAGACACAAAAAGTAACAAGTAGATATTACAGTGCTCAAGGACACTCAAAGGTATATAGCAGTCACAGCCCTAAGAGTTCCTTTGAACGGGACAGCACAGTAACAGACTGGGTTGTATTCTTTGTAAAATAAATCTGTTTCATGTATAGAAAGGGATGGTGATATTTTTTTTAAAAGCCACGGGGATTCTGGGCCTCTCAGACATTTTTTAGACTCAGGACAACCTCAATGCAGTAGCACAGATTCACATTCCAGATATGGTTGGATTTGGAATATATCTTTGTTTCTAAGGTATATAGAAGTAGATGTGCAGACAGAAATATAAATACATCTCTACCTGCTTCAAGAAGGCAAGACCTTTTCAATAAATTACAAAGCCGAGAATCAAAAGATCTGTCTTTAGTTCCACTTAATTAATTTCAGTTCATTTACTTACAGCTGTCTTTAGAGTTCTGATGTTTAAAAAAGCTGTTTCTGGAAACAGTATTTTCCTTGCACCTCAGTTTCTTTGTTGAGCCAAGTAATTAATGGGAAGAAGGTGAGGGATGACTTCAAGTTTGTTTTCTTGTTTAAAGAACTCATTTCCATTGTTCTAGGGTGGTTCATGACCAAGGTCATTGCAGTCATCCTGGAGACAAAACAAGTAATTATCTTTATGTCCTCAGCCTGGCCAAATGGCTTGTCATAAATAACTTGTCAAAACACAGCCTACCTCTAAGTATATTAACAGTGACATCCACATAAGGACTTATAAATATATTCTGAACTATAAGAATTGAACCTGGCAGTTAAGAAGGAAGTTATCAATCCTAGCTTGAATTCTTAATATTGCTCTAGAATACAAGACTGCAATCACATGAAATTTGAAAGTTACGTGTTTATTTTCAAGCTCATTCTCTGCTGTCACCTAGACTGCCCAGTGTAGCACCTGGCCAGTACCAGCTTTACATGACATGTTCTGAAACATTTAGCAGAGTATTAACTAGGTGTTGAAAGCCAGGTGAAGTCACAGCTGTACTAAACCTCTTATTGAGCAGCAGCACTTTCTCAAAGCAGGTGGCAGGCAGGAAAGTCTGACTGGGAATAGAGAGGGAAAGCAGTGTTATGACCAGCAGATCCAGACTAGCATAAAAAAACCAAAGGGAACCTGAGAAAGCATAAGGAAGGAAAGAGGACAACAAATACAGCATAAGATATGCTGACCTCTATATATTTATCAAAGTCCAAAATTCTAGAACAAAAAGAGGCAGCAGGGGGGAACAATAATTTCTACCCTACTCATTGGACACTGCAAAAATAGAAGAGCTCAACTGAGAATATTTTACTAGAAGTCTTCATTGTACTGAATCAGGTCAACAGCCAGGATAAGTCAATGCAGTGGAGCTTCACTCACACACAAAATCCCAAAAGCATCACAAATAATGCACTCCCTTCACATTCTACCCCCATCTTAGATTATGAACTCTCAAATCTATTTCAAAATCTTTACTCTCTGAGCAATTTCACTATGAAAGTTCATTGGTGTCACTTAGAGATGCTCCTGTGCACTCTGTCAGTATTAAAAAAGTCATTCGAGACAGCTTAAAAATTAGGAAAACATACTAAGAAGAATGGCTTTGATCAGAAAAAGAATAAATGCTGATCTTCATGTATTTGGTTTTATAGCAAAGAACAATCCTAATTTTCTGTGTAACATGCATTTCAGTAAAAACTTCAATGCAGGTTTCCATTTTTAAAAAACTTTTAAAAAATATGTTTTCTGAAGTTAAAAAAGAGCTTTGAATTTTCAAAATATAACCTGCTTTTTAAGAAAACCAATCTATTCTTGCTTTAATACTCTAGAATATATCTCCGCATTTATCAGAATCATGGAGGTAGACACCCCATTGCCAGGGAGGATGGCTTCACAATATGAATCGTGAATTTAAACCAGCACTAAAATGTAATTATATTTAAAATTACTTGCACTGGTCTCTAATTTGCATACTAAAGTACAATATTTCTGCTTTATTAACAGCAGAAACATTTTGGCCAAATGCTGCAAAATTCCTTGTTCATTGTGTATGCCCATCACGATAATCCAAAGCAAGGTGAACCTGGAATTTTTGCAAGTGCCAGACATATTCCTCCTGTCAGTTGGGTGCCACATCTTGCTGTATGTAAAATCCAGTTCACAGGTCTTGGTCTTGTACCACAGCAGTTTTATAAATGGGTTTCTAATTCACAATCATTTTGTTGGAAGTGGAAGGGCTGTGTCTAACACTACAGGTCAATTTTCAATGAAGCCTTTATGGTTGGCAACAATGTCTTTTAAAGAGAAAAATTTAGGTTTGGGTCCTTGGCTTTAATGTGTCTTCATTATAGTTTTAATACACCGGACACATTTTTCATGTAAAAATAGTATCTGTGCTTGCTTGGGAGCTGAGAATGCAAAAGAGTAGCTGAACATGTAAGTCCTTGCATTGCCTGAGTAGACATCAGTTTTGGGAAAGCAACTGAATGTTCATGTTATCTTGCAAGAATTTTAGGCAACTGAATATGAAATCTGCTGCTAAAATGAAACAGCTCTGCTAATTTTGTGAAAAGAGTTTCTATAAATACCAGGAAGAAGAAGAGTGTAAGTCCAAAATGTGTTCAGTAGATAAGGAATTGCTCAGTTCTGCCCTTTATCAATCTAAAGAAGCTTTTAATACTGAGATGGAATATCAGAGGAGATTAGGTAGAATGGAGATAAACTTGAAGCTAATTAGAAATCATGCTTCACATTATTCTTCTAGTAGGAGCTGTTTTGAAAGATTGCTATAGGGATGATCCCACTGCAATACTGGCTTTTGAAAGCCTTCCAAATCCTGTAAAATGTATTAATCTGTGACATTCATATGAATAGCACAGACAAACGAAAGCAATTACTTTCTCCTCTTTGTTCTGATTCTTTGTTATCTTGGTTTGATGTGGATAGCCTATGCCAAAAATCTATCTGTGATACTTCTATGATTTGATTTAGGATTTATTTATTTTAAATTATATGATCTATTTTGGGGCTTCAGCTAATGGAAAACTGAAGACAACAACTTCACTACATAGGAAAGAAATAAAACTTTCTTCCTTTGATCATCCTTCAGGAACCCCAGAATTGGAGGTCTTTGTTAAAGTAGTTGTTGGTACAAAAAAAAAATAATAGAGATGGGAAAGAAAAGGGAGAAAAGATGTTTTTCTGAACTAATGCAAAATCTGCTACCATAGGCAATCTGTACAAAAGTCAGAGTAGAAAGAGAAAATGCTACATATTATAGTTGAGATAAGTTTGTAGAAATGGTCAGGAGAACTGCAGCAGAGAGCCTGGCTACAGAATTCCTGAGCCAATCTAAAGGATATACTGCCTACTTTATTTTTTTCTTACATTGATTCAGTGTAATTAAGAAGAAAGAGGATCTTCTTTCTGTCCTGAAGATGCAACACAAACAGTAGCAGCGCTTGGATGTGGGAGGATAAGGGAGAGTGTCACCACAGACAGCTCCTGCTGCTCTATAATAGGAGGATGTTCTCAGAGACATTTTAAAACCATGGCCAGTCTCAGGCTGCCCCAGAGCACACACTGCTACAGCTTTGCTAAAGTTTATAGGGGATGCTTCAAATCCCCAGGAGCCCTGCTAATGTAACCCTATTCCCTAAGGATATTAGCAAACTCTGCCATGCCATCCCTGCAGGGTTGGGGAGGAGACACAAATTAACTTCATGCAGGCTGCCCCAGAGGCTGCTAATCTGAGATCTGGGTTTGGCTTCCCTTACCACAGCAACGAGATCTCTCTTCTTTGGAAAGCACCTAGAAAAGCTTGAGAAAGGTCACTGGCCATCTTTTGAAATATTAGAAAC
Organism: Platyrinchus mystaceus; assembly: GCA_035041135.1. Taxonomy (NCBI): domain Eukaryota; kingdom Metazoa; phylum Chordata; class Aves; order Passeriformes; family Tyrannidae; genus Platyrinchus; species Platyrinchus mystaceus. The sequence goes on from JAWWLV010000179.1 coordinate 13,769,950, forward strand.
AAGAACCATTTCTTAATAAGCAAACGTGTAAGGAGTTGAGAAGAGAGGACTGCAATAAGGAAGAACTTAGAAGTCACAGGAAAGGCAAGCTCGAAGTTAGCTCTCAGAAGTCTCAGAGCCTAAAGGCTCCTGACTCTTGCTCCTTATTTTTTTCATCCTTCCAAAGCAGCCACAGTGACCTGGCTGTAATTTGGAGGCTAATTTTTTTCTCTCAACATACAATTTGTTAAGGAAGAGAAAGGGACAAAATGTTTTGTTTAAAAAGCCTTCTGCCTGCATTCTCCTTGAGAAAGCCAACACGCCTGAGAGATTACTGCCATCACAGCTACATGGACTAGTACTTCATAAATACAAATAAAGCAATGACCTGAAGCCACACTTGCTCAGCAGAGTCCCAAGCCTTGCTGCCAGTTTTTAAAACAGAAAGATTTGATCCAAAAGCCCAAATGGCTTTGGATCATACCCTAAGCCTGCAGCATTATCTTCTGTCCCTGGCACTTTGAAACGACATGTGAGGGGCCAGGCTTCCAACTGCCCTGGATCAAAACTCAAACAAATGGCAGAAAGGGAAGGGGCAGTCCAGGACAGGAAAATCTGACAGATGCGAGCCAGTTGGGAGTGCTGTTCTCCATGGACACAGCCAAGAGGACAGGAAAGAAGGAGGCATGAGCACGGGGGAAGAGAGGAGGGCATGCCGGCATTAAAAATAAATAGTTGTGTCACATATTGTGTATAAGGCTTAAAGATAAGTGTTTGCTGCTGACGGGTTTTATGGAGGGTTTCTCCTGTGGCTTGTTTTTTTACCCTTTTAATGCATACATCACATTACCCCAAAGTGACAACTCTAGTCAACCATTCTGCCAAAGCGGCAACCCTGCAGATCCCCTTCTGTGTATTCTGCTTGCCTGGACAACCTGACACTTCCTTTGTGACAGCTCTGGAGACCTTAGGACATGCTCTTTCTCTAATGCATGCACGAGCTCCAAGTAATGCAGATCACAGCTACCCAGGCAAATCAAGCTACCCCCACACCCTTTTTTTTTGTTGTTTGTTTGGTTTTTTTTTTGTTTTGTTTTGTTTTGTTTTGGTTTTTTTTTGTGTCCACAGCAGGTATCCTTTCATGGGAAATTGGAATCCCATGTTGCTAAATCATTCAGTCTTTCACTAAATTCTGGAGAGGATGTCTGATGTTTCTTTCTGCTGGTGCTATTCCGAGCCCAGTTTTCTCACAGAACCTTTAAAAAAATGACATCCAAGAAGTAGCTGTTCATAGTCTGAGAGGCAAGAGCAGATATGGAGGAATGAAATGCATGACTGGATTCTCATATTAGATTCCAGTTTTCCGTTACTTCAAAACACCTGAATGCATCTAATCATATTTTGCAAAGTTAGACAGAGTCAGATTTTGCAAGGAATCTTCAGAAATCATATGCCCCATCCCATTTACCTGTGAGGAGTGCTGGATTCCTAATCCACTTAGACTCACTTACAAAAATCCCAGCTAACACCCTCAAATCTTTTAATCTATTTCTAGGGCTGTCATCACCTGTAAATTTGGACAAAACCAGAATTTTCTGAATGACTCATCCCTAACAACAGGGAGCAGGAAAAACCCAGCTTCCATTGCAGGAGAAAAGCTAAGAGTACCCCCTAGTGTTCTGGGTGCAACCTGAAAGTTTAGCCAGTCTGAAACCAGAGGCAAGCTCATTTTGGAATACGGCCTTTAGTTGCTTGGCATCCCTCTGGAAAAGGACACTTATTGCAGGGTGATAATCTGAAGGTGCCTCCAAAGTGTCCTGTTACCACAGCATGGTGTGTCACCACTGGCAAGTAGAGTAATTAATAAGTACCTTTATGATTTAAATATACTCGATTGGATTGACACCAGTGAAACCCTCTTTGCATTTGCAATCAGTTAAGGGTGCTCCCAGTAACCTAGAGCTGCTCAGGTGACATGCAAAATCACTAGGGTTTTGGTAACTCAACAGCTTTTGATGCTCTTTGGATCTCCTATGAGAGCTGTATGTCTTAATTAATCTGTCAAGTGCTTCAATATCCACTGAGAAGGTGCAGTATAATGCAAGAAAAGGTTATTTATAACTCCCCCTCCTTTCTGCACACAAAGCCACATTACCTCATATTAAATCCTATTTTAATGACAGCAAAGTTAAAAAAATAGTGCAATTTCTGTTAACTGAATCCATTCCAGAAACCTGTTTCTTGCCCTGCCAGGTCAGGAGACCAGCAGGTTCTGCCATTAACCTCCTGCTGTGTGAGCACAGCAAATATTTTCACTTTTCTGGGCTTCTCTTCCAACTCATCTCTCTGGAGATGTTCTTCCTGTCAGAGTGTATCACCATGTGCATTTACTAAGTAGTAGTAATTATTTTGTCAATAACAGAGGAAATCTGCTGTTAATTGTAACCAGTCTTACTATACTTTGTCTTCCTTGCTCTTCTGGAATAACAACTATTGGAAGGCAAGTCTAATTTAAATCCAGGGAGACACATGTGGAGTGCAGCACCCAGCAGTACGTATGCAGATAATAACATGCTTGAGCAGCCTGGCCAATACAGTACTTGCAGTAGCCCATCCATCAAGACTTAAGTTATAGCAGATGATGCAAGTTTAATGATTAGGTATAAAAGCTTAAAATTCAGCTAGTAGCAGCAGCTTATGGGGGGAAGGAGGGGGGGTAGTCATGAAAGCTTGTCACCTAAACTTCATCTTACACTAGGAAAGTGTCTTCCTGGAGAAAGGCAAGCCCATTAATAATGCAGCAGTGCCAGCTGAGGGGAACGGCTGGTTTGTAAAAGCAGTTCTGACCATTAAGGGTCCAGGAAATGGAATCTCAACAGGATAAGCCACACTTACAAGCTCCTGCTAAGACGGCTCCTTCAGCAAGCCAGAAAATAACTTAAAAATAAGTCACAGCTTGCACTTCGCCAGCACACTTAATACAGACTCAAAGTGCCCAGTCTGGAGGGAAATACACTGTAATTATAGAGACAGTGTAACTCATGCAGGCCGGGCCACCAAACGCCCCCTGTGGGTCCTTCAGAGCCTCTTCCAGTTTTGCAGGGCATGACTTTAACACAAAGCTCAGAGTGATTTTTATTGCAGGCCCTGTAAGGCACATAATCAGCACTTTCTGTGATTTTTGTGATTACTGATTTCTGGGATGTTTACTTTTTCCAAGAGATTGCTTTGCAATTTTTCTGTGATTTTAATTCCTCCAAAATGCTTTGCTATTGAGTTATCTGGTTGCCTGTACTTGGACTCTTAAGTGCAGCTCTGTGGTGTTAAAACCAGGAACTGAAATGAAATACAAGGCTCTCTGAAGCAACAGAAGATGAGCTGGATTTTCTTAATTTTCCCTTAATCCAGGGTTCAGTGTTGCCCCTCACCTGCTTCCTTTTCCTGGTCTGTCACATAAGGTAACAGTTGTTATCTAGCAATCTCAGAAGTAAACTGTAAAGAACAGTTTGTCAACACTCACTTAAATCCACATAAACTGTTTTGAGCATAGGAAGCACTGCTGTGGTACCTAATTGGAACCTTACAATGTCTTGCTAATCTATAAAGAAGCAGACAAGATGAAAAAGCTCTGTTGTTTTGTCATTTGTTTTGTTGTGGGGTTTTTTAATGGACTGCATAAGGATTGTTCTCACTTAACACACAAAAGCTCTTGGAAAAAAGAAAGTTTCTATCCCTAAACAACCTGAAGTATAACTAGCCACTCCACAGTACATAAATGCTCTGCTGTGGGTGCTCCCCATTAAAATCAAACACAGGAAAGTGAGGAGGAAGGGAAAATCAGTACATACACAGAAGACCTCTCTCCAGAGTTACTAGGTGATAATATCTTTAGTGTAGGTTTCTCTGGAAAGCTGGATAATTTTTTAGTGCTCCACTATTTGGTGAGCTTAATTCTCATTTTAACTGACCTGTTCCCTGCTTTAACACACATGAAAAGGGTTGGGTTTAATGTATTGCTGCACACATTCTAGCTTAGCAGCACGGAACAGCTTTTCAAGGAATAACACAAGCATGTTCCATGGGCCACCAGGTGCACATACCAGAGTGCTTGAATGTGTACGTTACTGTTCAGAATTACACAGCCCCGAGCAAAACACAATCCAGTCACAGTTTGTTTTCCTGTCAGGGAGCTGAACTGAGAACAAAGAGGAGACTCACATAAAAAGATAATGCATCTTTTCTAGCCATAATAAAAACAAACAAGGAAATGGAGTATGTCCCCCCACTTCTTTACACTCCAATTCCCTTGTGTATGCCCCCTGCTCCAGAGGACATTCATAGATAGTCCACCTTTCTCTTCTGCTTCCCCGCACAGAAATCACCACTTCAATTCCACACTGAGCCCCTCTGGCTTTTAGTGACTCCTGTGCCAAATTCCACGCTGCTGGGAGTTCTGCTGTGGCTTCAAGGAACATTAGGAAAGAACATTTTTCTCAAATGAAGTCACACAATTTATCCTATGCAGAACTTCTCACATTGTTGTGTGACATCAATTTGCTCTCACAATATCTGTAAATATGCAGGATGCTGGGAGAAGGTAGTTGGTGTCAGGCAAAAGACATTTGAAATTAAAAGTTGTGAACAAGGGGTAGCTGTTTGAACCTCTGTGTTGAGATGGGCTTCAGGAGGTCAGAGGACTTCTGAGGTCTTGCTGCTTCCACTGTCAAATATTAATTTCTGTGTATAAAATTGCAGCAGTTCCTCTCCTCTCCACACCATCACCAATTCCAATTTAACACAGATCAACAAGGGTACATCAAGCTGGGAAAACACAGGACTTCTCCAGGTAGCAGCTAAGGAGGGTTGACTTACCTCAGACTCAGTGGAAGATCAGTGCAGATTGTTCCCCTGATGCTTCATTAATGAAAAGGGATAGATGAGATCAGGAAGAGCTTTTATGCTTAGATATTTCTCCTAGTTTATCAAAATGGTTGGTACACAAGCAAAGCATTAGCTATGAAATTTCTGCCTTCTGGTACCTGCTGTCAAGTGCCCTAGTTTGACTAGTGTAAAACTAATGCCAGCTGTAACCTAATAAAGAAAAAGGCCTTGGACTTTAACATGCATATCCAAAACCTGAATGACACTATAAACCTGCTGTTATGACATTTGTTCTCTCAAAGGTATTATAGTTCATCATAAAATGGAGGACAACAGAGGAAGATACAGGTATCTTTGTTTCACAGACCTACAAACACATGAAATTGAGTATTTTGAAGATGAAATCAACAATGCCAACTTGCTGTATGAATTGTCAAGTGGGAATTGGTCAGTGAGTATTGTAAATGCATCTTTGCTTAAACTCTGCCTCTCTCTCTCCCCCTGCAAAAAATCAATAATGGCCAACTCCTGCCTCCCTCCCACCAGTAACTGGCTGCTTTCCTCCATCACTGGCACTACCCAGTCCTGAGTGTGCCCAGGAATTGCACTGCCTGCCTCACTGATGGTATTTCTCGGCAGTCCCTCATAAGTACAGGACATCATGTTCTGCCGTCATGAGACCCACAGCATGAGAGTCAGGCATCTATTTTAAAAGGATAGGTATTCCCTGACCATGAAGAGACAGTATTTCTGGCTATATGAAGTTGACAGCATATTCCCTGGCAAAATAAGGCAGTGGAGAGGGGATGAAACCAGGACTGATATGATATTCCTGTCCTCAGGCCTGGTAAAACTAAATATTTGGCGGTTACTCCTCAGAAGCAAGTGAACTAACAAAACTGCTAAGTTTGGATAGTGGTTTAGAAAGCTACCTCTGTAGCCTTTTGCTCTCCTACCAAAGAGAAGGACAAATGGCATCCACTAGTTCTGTTCTTATAGGATATCAAATTTGCATTTTCCAAATTCCAAACTTTCCAAGTTCTCATAGGATACCAAATTTCCATTTCAACAGATAAATGTGGGATCTCCAGAGGCCCCTGCCGCACTTGGCAGATGCAAGATCTTTGTCTTTATCACTGAGCACAAGTTTATCCCCGACAAGTTGCCCAGTGTTTTCACCCATCACCAACATGTCCCCAAGGCATTATAAAAAGCTGTCTCTCCATCTCCCCAGCAACACACATTTTTGGGATCACTTCAAGATGTAGTTAATCGATTACAAGTAGAAGGGATAAATTTTCCATGCACTGCAAACTCAATGTCAAACACATAACAAGAAACTGAGAAAGGGAGAAGCTATAGACTGAGGTTTTATAAGTGAGTGTGGCTCAATAATGAAAGGTTCACAACTGTTCTAATGACTGCAACCAGCTTTGGACAGAGAATACAATTCACTGCTCCGTGGATCTCGGAAGTTGAATTCTCTACCAACTGAAACAAGGCACAGATTATCTACCCATTTCCAAAACAGCACGATTGTGGTCTAGGTGGATGCTTTCTCTGAAAAGGGGAAAATATGACAATAATAATAGTCTTGCAGCTTAAGCACTGAACTTCAAGGACTTGCATGTCACTCCTGAGTCTTCGAGAAGCTTCTTATTTCACTCAGGCAAGTCAGTTCAGAGTAAAGTCATCTCCCCAGGATGAGGCTAAAAATATATATACTGATAAACTGCAAATGTCATTATATATATGGGTTTCTTACTCTTCCATGTGAATAGGAATAAATTGACCACAAAAGAAAGCATTCCTTAAATTGTTTGTGTATGCACCTAAGCACATAGTCATGTGCAATCAGCAGACAAACTCCACACAGTTTTTTCTTTGGCCAATTTAGAAAGAATACCTTACTTCTCTTCCCAGGTTAAAAATAAAAAAGGACGCACACTGCTTTGTAAATATAACCCTCTGTGACAAAGAAGTCTATTATGAATATCTTGATGCCCAAGTTAAAAGGACAGCCTGACAAGAAAATTGTGATCATCCAGTTTGCAAAGTCTTTAACTATTTCCAAAAGTTCTATTCTGTACACCAGCAAAACTTGATTTTTTCCAGAATAAAGCCAGTGAGCAGACTTGCAAACACAGCACATGCACATAAACATTGTTCTTTCTCTCCCACGAGTCTTGCCACTCGTTAACTACTGCGGAATTGATTTCCTATGGGGCTAAATTACCTTCTGTTCTGATATTCCTGTTATCTTACCACCTCCTTTGTCACCATAATTTGGTCTGATGTGGACATTGGGAATAAAACATACCATACGTAATTTTAAGGCCACAGTTGAGAGCTGTGCTTGAATGCAGCTCTAAACACGAATTGCTTTCCTGAAATCTGCTAGTTTTAGGATCATAATGAGAATAAAAAAACAAAGCTATGTCTTAACCCACTTCATTGGACAGCAGTGCCCTTTTAAATAAGTTAAAAGTACACATGAAATTATGATATGAAGGTTGTATCTTTTACCAGTCTCACCAGATTTTCAAATAATGAGTCAGGGAAAAAACAAGGCAGCAAGCCTATTCTTTTTTGGAGACATGACATCCTTGGAGGTGCATAGGAGTGTTCCCGTTCTAATTTTAAACCAGCATGAAATGGACTACAGAACTTCATTTTTCTGAATGACCCTAAACTCAAAACATGTCTAACAGGCTAAAGGTACTAAAGACTGATGTTTGCATTTTCTTTCACTGTTCCATTAAGCTGTACCATTAATGCAGCAAATGAATAGAGGCATCATAAGCCACAATGCTCTGGTATTTGGAAGTTGGCTGGCTCCTGACCCATTTACTAGTTCTATCTTAACAGAATTTTCAAAGAAACAGGTTTAATGAATCATGTTTAGTCATGCCTGAATGCTCACGAACACTGTAGCTTAAAAGCAATACCTGCTCTCAAGGGACATTTTTGCCATATCTATGTTCCACACTATGTTCTGGGTTGTATTTATTTACTTCCTAGAAGCACATACACTTCACTGGTGAACAAATACAATTTCATCTCTGCTGCTCAGTCCTTCCCATTCACAAATGGGGAATTAATGCTAGCCTACCTCTTTCATAAATCATTTTGAGATATCCTCATGGGAAATGCTGTTTAACACAACAATATTAATCTTTGCCACTGATTTCTAGCGAAAAAAGAGCAGAACACTGTATTTTTCTTCTCCCCTCCAACTACCTGCCATTCTCCCCCTGAAATTAGTAAAAAAACCTACAAGTAGTCAAGTACAAAAAGTTATTAGTTGAAACTGAAAGAACAGTTCTGCAATTTGACTCAATGCTGTAGAAATAAGTTCCACTGGACCGAGTTGGGTGTGAGCAGATCAGAACCTACCTAATAGTGTGTGAGACAGGAGACATAGTAATAGGCTTCATTGATATAACTCAATACTGTGGAACTTTCAGACACAGTGTCTCAAGCTGGGCTTTTAGTCAGGAATCCCACTGCCTCATTACACCTGGCTCCAGGCACAGAACCCAACAGCCATAGTGTCACCTACAGTGCCAGCAGGATAAGGGTCCAGAAGCATGAAACCCAGCAGAGTCGCTTCTACTACATCTGCTGCCAATGTGACCTTACAACTGAAAAACCAATCTCCAGAGAACACTGAATGCCAAAACCTAACACTGGTCTACAAATCTTTCAGGAATGGTTTTTTTCCTCCTCGCTAATGCATTGGCTTCCAACCCCAAAGAGTTTTTCTTTAACTTAGTTCAGTTTGGTTGCCTTTAGTCTTCTTTGCACACAATCATACCCCTACCCTGCACGCTTTTTATTTTCTTTAAAGCAAGAAAGCCCATCACGATGGATGAAAGAAGACACTAGTTTTTGACATCTGGCAGGCAGCCTCACACATCTGAGATTCTACAAAGCATTAATATCAAAAGTTGCCAGAAGCATGCCTCGTGCAGTAGGGATCAGCCAGAAAATTAACATGTCACTTACATATAGTAAAGGCATAAAACTAATTCTGTGGCACAAGGAACACTCTGATCAGCTGAGGCTGTGAAAGGAGAGCCATCCACATCTTTCATTGGGGCATCACAGGGGATGTGGGCTGAGGACCAGCTCAGTGCATTCCAATGAACAAGGGAGATACCATAGGGCACAAACCTGGCTGCAGGGAGTCTGTTATCCTCTGGAAGTCTCAGTGGCATGTTCTAGATGATTATGTGAAATGGTGGTGAAGATTTCATTTTAATATGCTTTCTACTTTGACAATCCCTCATTACAAGCAAGTTATATCTAAAATAATTGTATTTAATTTCCCATTCTTTTCGCAGTGCCACAGAGCACCTGGTCATTTCTAACCTGATTTTGCTGATTTCAGGGAGAAGAAATATGACAGATTTTTCATCTTTTAGACTTATCTGAAATCTCCGCAAAGAGCTTTCTCTGAGCAAGGTGCATAAGAATACAGACTTGCCCAATTAATTTTACTGAGAAAATGAAAATAAAACAAGAAAACAAATAAGGTTGGATATCCAAAGACAAGCAGAATTATCATGCTAATGAAGTAATGTCTAGATGTCTCCATCATTCTGGAAAGGAAAACCACATCTCATGACACCTTCACCTTGTGTTCAATGCACAAGACTTAGTATACTATGAGCATATACTATTTGGAAGATATATGTTATCAAAGAAAATATGCCAGGATAGGCAAAAATTTCACTCAGATTCTTATTCTTCCATTTATGAGTCTAAGAAAAGACTAAGGAGAAGAAGATAGATTTTTTTAAGAAAAATTGTGCTGAATCCTAACTCAGTTCAGCTACCTTCTTTTTCTTTCAGTCTTACTCCCGTTGCTCTCAAATAGTATTTAGTTGTTGCCAAGCAGCAGAGAGCTAATTAGTGCAATGTCATGTTTCCTTGTTTTCATCTCTTGCTCCTTCCCACTTACATGCACATTGCTTCTCAGCTATACAGGATGAATTCCCAGAATAAAGAGAAATTGGCTTCAAAAAGCAAGAGAATTGAAAGCATAGTTTTACACTCAACCTGTAGAAACACCCCCTACTTTAAAGCACTTGCTCTCATTGGTAAAAATCACCCCTTAAGCTTTGGACATAGAACACATCTCTAGCCAAGCAGCTGGAAGGCTTGGGCTGTGCTGCCAACCTACCCCCACACCAGCCAGCTGAAATACAGCAGGTATTCCCACAGGAGATATGGTCACTGCAGTACTGGTGAGGCTCCTGTTGAGGGTAATTTAGAGAATTTAGTATTTGTGCTGCAGTGCACATTAAAAAAAAAAAGCTGTAAGAAAAACTTAACAACAGCTTCTGTCAGTTCATTTGCTGGGATGAAAGAGATGCCTCATTTTAAAGCTATCCACTGTAAACTATTTAGGCAAACCACCTTTTGCCCATTTTGCATTTCTTTGCTTCCTCAAAATAGTGATCTTCTTCCAAGTGGTGGAGAGCAAAAAGATTTTGTCTTCCAAGCTACAGACTGGCTTTGCACAAGCACTCTTTTTTTAAGCCAACGATACATGTCCCTATTAGCTTAAGAAGAATTTACTCCCTTCTCAGAAGGCTCCAGTCTATTTCTGTATTTGAAATAGCAGAAGGTCCTAAGAACAACTACTGCTCTCCTTTCATACAGGACAGACAAGAAAGGGATCCCAGAATGCAGAAACTGACTGCACATAAAAATCTAAAGAGAAGGAGCTTAGAGGGTCAAAATAAGGCAGACAAGGCAATGTCAAGCTGAGATTGACTGCATTGGTGACTGAAATCACCTGCTTAGAGCACATCAAGTAAGGTGGTTGTCCAGCTCTCACAGCCACTGTACTTCACTTTAGTTCTCCACATGGTTTTCCACCTCCAGAACTTTTGCCAAATGCCAGAAGGTTACGATAAACCAGAGGCTTTATCTGAATTTCTGCTTACAAGACCATGGCTTAAGAGTCAGCCCAACAGCCATTTGTAACTTAGAAAAATCCACAGTTATGCAATTCACTGTGTCCATTGTGAAAGCAAACTAGTGTTGCCTTTCAGCAGGAGATCAGCAGTTAGCCTCTCTTTTCCGTAACTGCTGACGTACCACCTTTCACTACATAAGGGTTTTTTTCAAAAATACAAAGGCAGGTGTTGCAAAATAAGACCTCTCTGCTTCCTCATCTTTGTCCCAGTTGCCTTCTATTTAAGGTCTAGTGTTAATGACCACATCACATCCAGGGTCCTGGCTCATGGGATTAATGAAAGCAGGCCACTCTCCAAACATTTGCCCAGGAAAGTTAAGCCACCCGGCTACCATTAAACCTAAGTGAGAGCTGGGAGGAGAAACTCTATCGTCAATGTTGAAAATATTTAATCCCAGAGGGCCAGTCAGAGATTCAAGTCCGCTTACAGGAGCATGACACAGTAATAAATGCATTGCATTCTGCTTCTTGCGTTCGTGAGCCACTGAGTCAGTCTAGATATCCTTTATGTTCAGGCACCTAAACTATCCTGATCCAGTTCCCTGTCTGGCAGGCAAGGGGAGGGCTGGGTAAGTGCAGCATATCTGTCAGTTGCACTAGACAAGAACATCTTGTACTTGAGCTGCTTGTTGAGTAGGTTTGAAAGGCAGACAAACCGGCAGACTAATTAGATTTTTTTTTTTAAACTGTGGTATTATGAAGTCAAATCCTTATAATGTTCTATCAATTTAAACAGGTATGAGCAGGATACCTAATTATCTCCCTGAATAAGAACAATAATATTTAAGGGTTCATTTCAAAATAAAAACATTCCAGTCTAAACTGAGTTTTGAAGAGATCCCAGCATTCTCCATCCACATTTTTTTGGCAATCATCACTTAAACCAGAAGATGCTTCTGCAGGCTAGAATAACATACTGAGACTGAACTAACTCATTATACCCATCTCTGCTAAGCAGCTGACCAAAAAAGTAAAAAAGTAGTTTGCAACAATCTGAGGGGCACTTTGACCAAGGAGGAAAAGCAAAATAAAGCAGCATGTAAATAGGAATAATGGAATGAAAGCATGATGAGGCCAAAAAAAAAAATCATTGCACTTTGGAATTCTCCTTTAATGAAAGACAAGTTCAGCCCTTATAATACTCTGAATAACCCTGGAAAGGCCTCCCAGTTGCAGCAGGATGTACAAAAATACACCTTTTAGCGTTTTTCACTTCCAAGATTTGTAAGAATGATGTCACATCATATGCCAAAAACCTGGGAGAAAGCAACACTTATTAACTCCAATTTGCTCATCTTTAATACTACTGTGAGTTGTGTGTTCATGTAAAGAGTTAATAGGGTTTTCTGAGCAAGGAGAACAACTCATGCTAATGGTCATTACGCTAGAACACAGAGAGCACCTGTAACATCACGCTCATGAGCAAGCCTATGTTGTTCAGGGAAAAAAAGCACCTTTAAAATCCAATGGCTCTGTTAAATCCCATGGCACCTGCATAAGTATCTACCAGTTTTTTAAGGCAGCTTCTTAACCTTGCCAGTCTTACAGCACTGCTGACACCACTACTCAAAATAAACAGATCTGAGAGAACTTTCTACAACTCAGCTTTTCAGTAACTCTGACTCTTACTTGCTTTCAGACTGCAAGCTTTGCATAACTATTGAAAAATCATGACTGTAGACACAAGAAATGATTGCAGCAGGCACTGCATATTTCTGAAGAGCTAGGTTTTGCTTCCCTCCCAGTGATTTGCCTGCCGCATGTCCCTGAATGAGTCATCTGTGCAGGGGAAATACCTCCAAATTAGCAGATTAGGAGTGGCAGATCATACAGAGTTGAGCACAGTGTCACAGCTACACTCCTTCCAGATCCAAGCTCTCTCTGCACGTGCAGCTATGATGATCTTGGACTGCATGGTCCCACCTGTACATCCTCCTTCCAGTGCCAAGCAGCGCAGTCTCAGCACAACGCTCCACCTGGACAAAAAAGCATTCTCCTACAAGGGTCTACTTTTCCTTGGGCACACAAGGCAGTTGAAAAGTGGGGAGTACAGTTGAGGAACAGGAAAACAAAGGCATGCAGGGCTGGTGCACACACCCAAGAGGCAGGTCCTGGCCTTCATGCACATCCATACCAGGACATGAGGGTGTAAACCTATCACATAACTTACAATAAATTATGCAATATTTAAGTGTTCATTGACAAGCAGAGGCTACCACAAATTACCAGTGAAAACAATCTAATAAAGGAAAATTCTGAATAAACATGACCTATTTTCATAACAGGCAGACCAGGATTTTGGGCCAAGAAATTATGCATATTATCCCAGGAATAAAAGTTACTGAGCTATAAAAAGTAACAAGTCCACTACTAGTATTAGAAAAGACAAAACTAGGAATACTCTTGTTTGCATAAGTTGCAGTTGATCTTATTTGGTAAGACTGTAAGTGTCCTAATTTGGTTTTAAAAGTAAAATCAATTGTAAATTTATTTAGACCAATTTACCTGCCTGCCTGTTGTACATCACTGGGCTTGTATTGATTGTTTGAGATGGAACTCATTCCAAATTGTATTGATTTAATTCATTAGCAAATTTTTAGCAAAGCATATTTTGTTTTTTCAGGGCAGAAGTACATAAAGCTCCATTTAGAGGCTGCAGGACTGGAACAGGGGTAGGATGGGAGTGGACTAGAGTTTCTCCAATGAGTAAGATTTACAACCAGCAGTAACATGAATCATCTGTTTCACACAGAAGAACCATTTTCTAAACAATAAATAAGAAAAACAAGGAGTGGAAAAAGCCTAGATACATTGATAGAGGGAAAAAAATGCAGTTGGTGAAATAAGAATGGGGTGAATAATTCATAAATAGCACAGTGTATTGGTCGTTTTAACAGACATTTTGATTTATAGATTTAAGTGCCTAAAATAGCTCAACAATTTATAAATAATCTCAAAATCAACAGATCATGAGTAGATTTGTCTGGTTTTACAGAGAGGCAGTTGAGCTGCATTTGTTACCCTGGCAACTGAAGGTACTTCAGTTACCATGGCTACAGCTCCTTTAAAATATGGTTGGCAATTCCTCCCTCCCCAACTTTTGTGACTATTTTGAAAAGGAATTTTAAAAAATTGAAATCCTACTACTCTGTTAACACTTGCATTGAGACAAAAGGTCTGCAAAATGTAAATTTGCAACCCACAAGGCCAGGCTAAAGATAAGCTAATTTTTCTGCTGCAAATGTTTAGCTCACTGAGAGACTGTTTTATGAAGAGCTTGGATCTGGGAATTCATAATCTTGGATTATGTAGAGCTTGGTCATCACATACTCAGAGCAACACTTCACATCCAAACCCAGCTCTGCTGCTCGTTGGAAGAAGCAGTGCAGAAATGGACTCCCACAACTCTATGTATCAAGGTTCCCCACAGCCAGGCAGCTGCCTGGATTCCTTAATGAGACATGGGAAAAAAAGTGAGAAATAGTGGATTCTTGCTTCTGAGGCAAATGAGGTGGCAACAGGGAGTGCATTCACCTTCCTGGACTCCAGTCCGGAAAGGACAGTTTTATAGAGGAAAGCATTTACTTCACTCAAATCACTGTCCTCTGAATTATCCTGAGGTTAGAGTGGCATTTATGTTGCTAAGATGCAAATAATCTGTTTAGGGAAGTTGCCTGCACCGAATGCATCAAGATGAGAAAAGGTTTTTCTGGCTTTCTGGAAAATTATGCATCTTAATCTGAAGCACAGGGCATTCAAGGAAGAGGTCACAATGGGAAGCTGTCTCTTTCACCTCATTGAGGTTATACTGCAAGTTAAATATAAAAACACTTCAAGCTCTGATTGAGAAATCATTAACAAATTTTTTTTAAATAATCACAAACTTTGATTTTGACACCTTTACATTCCCAACTAGTTCTATGGTTTAAAACCACTTTTTTCTGCCTGGGAAACAGTTTCTCGTGCTCTCCTACAGCATTAATTTGCACATAGTTCATGCTCTAAGCAGGCTTATGGCAGCACAAACTTGGCAGAAATCACTCAAGAATTAGAAACGGAGTGAGTGAAAACAATCCCTCTTGGGAAATGCTATTTTTCATCCTGTCTATTTCATATCTGTCTGGAACACAAATCCTGCCTTTCTCCTCTGTTCTCCAACTTCATCTCCAGGCCCCTGTCCTCCATCTCTGTGTTTTCTGTAACTGGCTGTATTCACCTTACTTATTACCCACAAGTCTATGAATTGCTTTTTTCAACCAAGTCAGCGTTATGGACCACTCCTTACTTTTAAAGGCCTTATTTCTAAATAGACTTTTAGAAGTAACCGTTTGCTAGAGCTCTTATTTAAGCCAGAAGGGTGTGCTGCAAAAAGGACATGGGACAGCAGCCTGTCTCACATTCAGGAGAAAAAATACAATTTATCCAGACATTCTCAGACAGAAATTACATTCTTGAAATCAATGCGCATCTGATGTCAGTTCTTTTCACTCAGTTTCCCTTTAATTTTTATGCAGTTTTGTGCCTATTATAAGGATACTTGCTAGGGAAGATTTCCAGAAGTGATTAGTGATTTCTGGTGATTCACAGTTAATGAGTCTCCAAAGAAAAACCTCCTTAGGGGCCAAATTTTGATAAACCAGCAGTCTGATCATGTTAAAATATCTGGTAAGTAATCTTAGTGTTGAGGACTTCCAAGTCTCCTAACAAAGTATTGAAGACGCCAAAAAGGGCAGTGGAGATGCTTCCACCCTTCTCTAAACCAGAGTGGCCATTTCTAAAGGCATTGATGTCACAGAGTTGCACAAAAAGCAAAACACTCAGAGCCTACACAGATCTAAGCACTGCCCCCCCAGTTCTTTACACACACCCACCCCACATTTGCTCTGTGTTGGGACTTGCTGCACTGAAGGGTTAAAAGGAAGAGCATGGCTGAAAGACTAAGCTGGGGTTTCACAACAGAAGGCTTTGAAAACATAAGTTCTAGGGGACTTATCTTTGCCAACAGAAACAGTACCCTAACAACAGCCCAGCACTCTGAATTTCAAAGTTTATCCATCCCTATGGAAGTTTGGATATTAAGACACAGGTTTTGAACAGTATCCCCTAACTTTGCCCCAATCTAAAATCTCAATACTGGTAGCTGTGTAGTCAAAGTTAAAACATGCTTGAGAAATACAGGCTCTAACCTTTGAGCCTCAAAATCACCTTGTCTATGGGGCAGAAGTAGTACCTATTTGTTTTGCCTTAAAAAGCAGTTGCAGAGATTGATACCTATATTAACATTTCAACAGCACTTCTAAGGCATGGAGTTCCACACTGGTAAATGCTAAGCAGTATTTCGGGTTCCTTGTAGTGCTGGTAGATGCATAATATGCAAACAAAGCTATTTCAAATGAAAGATATTTCCTTTATGTTGGAGGTTAGAATTCAGAAAGTGAGTTGATTCTTCAACAACAGTTCACATCATACCTAATGTGCACTAGAATAAACCTAAGAAATGAAAATATGCCACACATGATACAGACAGAATACAGCAAGTAGTAATAAATGAGAGGATCCTATTATCCTACAAGATGTTGAGTGTACTGCAGGACACAAGATAAACACAGTTGCATAATATTGCCACCAAACTTCTTAAAATACTGTAAATTCCTTTCTTGGTAAGCAGAAAACAAACTTTCTTTAGGTTCAGGCAATGACTTACCTTGTGATCATTTCCTAATATTTCCATCTTTCTTTTAACCTTGACTGCACAAGAGGTTGGTTTTAGAAGTGTTTGCTTGTTGCTTATGCAACATACACCTCACAGTAGGTGTTTGATGTGCTCCTCCTGAGCCTTTTGTAGCCCTGACTAGAAGGGGTTCACAGAGAGAGGTACTTAGTGCATCTCTCTAGCACCAGATGAGGTGGTGGCTCTCCCAGTAGCCACCTACAAAGGGCTGTTGGGAGCCCTTTTGACAATGCTAAGCAATCAGCCCTGCAGCAATACACCTGGAAATCCTCTCTGCAGAAGCTCCAAGTTGCTTACACTGAGCTGGCTTATGGGAGGGGTGGTCACTACATTAACTGATAGCAGGGTATCACAGTGTGATACTGTATATGACTATATGTGGCTATAATTTGGCCTTAAAAACATAACAGTGAGGACAAGTTTTTTTCATGGCTCTCCTCCATATAAGCACAGCATTTTTTCATGTCTGTAGGTATGCACTAGTGT
>JAWWLV010000179.1:13794875-13841569 GCA_035041135.1 Platyrinchus mystaceus
ATTAAAATATATCCTCTATTAACAGAAATTATGCAGGAGTGTAATTTCTTCTCTCTCCAAAATGAAGATATTTTAATGTAAATTATATTCTAATGAAAATCTCCTCCTTTAAAATGTCATCTCTGCCTTCTCTTATGGCCTCTGTGATTTTGGACAATCTGAGATTTTTCTTTGCTAGTATTAGAGCCAGGAAAAAAAAAAAAAGTGACAGCAATAGCATCTCTCGTATAATAGAAATCATTCATGTGACCAAGAAGCAAAAAAGAGTTTTGATCACTTCAAACACTTCACCTAGGTATTTTCTTTAATTTTACAAAATTTTAGATGCCATATGTAACTCAACAGGACATAACATCACTTCCTAAAATCCTCACTCCTGTCCCCCAGCCCATTCAGATCCTGGGAAGAAGAGAAATGCTGCTATAAATTGTAAGTAGAACGAAGATTAAGAACCACTGAATTACACAAGATGAATCCATTGGTTTGATTTGTTTTCAGACCATTATTAGTGAAACAAAAAGAGACAGACTTATTTTCAAAGACAGTAGAACATGTGTGAGTCCCATAGTCTTCACTAGATTTTACTAGCATCGTCCATCTCTAGATTTGACAAGTTATCATGTTGGGCATGATGGGTGATCTCTGTTGGCCTCTGATGGTGTGCCAGAGAGAACTCTTTTTTTTTATGTCTTTGGCAAGAATTAATGCTGGTCTACCTAGAAAAGCATACTTTCTGATTTTTGTGCTATTAGATTTTGCTTACAGTTTGCTAAATCTCACATCAGATAATTAACAAAGAAAAACATTCAGATGAAAAAAGGGGTCGGGGCAATATGAACTGGGTATCACAAATATAAATCTATGCCAATGATATATTATTCATTCATTTACAGTAAGCTGCTAAATTTCTGTGTCCCAAGCAGCTGCTGGTGATAAATCTATCAGAGATGGGTGTCAGTGTATGAATCATCAGGCATGATTCTCAGGCATTTCTGCACTTCTTTGGATCAGCCAAGAGACTGGGGAACCGTAATGGGACCTTTATGAAAAGGCTGCTCTCCACAGTCTTCTCCTTTCAGGCTGTGCAGTCATTCTTCTAAAAGAAAAAACAAGGGCCTTTCAATATTGAAGCACGGAATGACTAAGGAGCACTTCTACTTCCAAAATATAACATAGGTTTTAGGACTAGATAGTAATTCAACAGAGAAAAACAAAATTAAAATGGAGAAGAAATACTGTGGTTCTTCCTGTCAATGTCATTACTCAGACATAGTTTTATGAAATCTTGAAAGCAGACTCACACTTTCAAAGCTGCAAAGCATACAAGAACACGCCTATCCTGGGAAAGGGCTCTGGATGCTGTTAAATACCAATAGAAGGAAGCAAAGGCTTCACATTCATTTAGGAGGTGCTTCCTGCTCTGCTGAATTAGGGACTAAAAGCTCTCAATTTCCCTCTGAAGCCACAGTATGCATACACAAGGGCTAACAAGAGAGATCACGGGTGTGATGTTCTCTGCTGATAACACTGCTATCGTGTACCACTGCAGAGAACTCAAATTCCCTGTCAGAATTGGTTATTTGTTCCCTTTAATACAGCAAAACATCACGTTTCAAGATACTTGCTGTGCAAGGTCAGCCTGAAGGTTGTCCTAAGCAGGAAAAACTCACTCAGGAGATATATTCAATGTACACCAAGAGGAGAATTGCATTTTGAGTCAGCATAAAGAAAGGGGCCATCTTTACAGACCCCTTAAAACGCAAAATGGTTTTATTCCCCTCTCTGCTTCTTATCTGTCAGTGCTACCTGACTTAACAAAGTGTCAGCATTTCCTTTTGCCACCTGAATTCTCAGGGCTCTACGACTACTTAAAAATCTGCCCCAGGCTGAAATAAAGCAGACATGCTAAGGCTCCTGAATTCTTGGTGCAAGATGCTTTTGTTTCTCCTTTTACACAGACAATTAAGCTTCGAGTGTTACCAATGTCATACACAAAACTACTTTGACCACTTAAAAGACTCTTCACCTTATTTTTCAGGAAAACTGATGATATATTAAAGTCAGCAACATTTAGATAAAAGCATGTAGAACCTGCACACATTTATATAGGATCATAAAGCACAAGACCAACACCAGCTGGTATTTTTTTAACTTCTTTTACAGATGGAGAAACTCTGCATGGAGAAATTCCCCTGTTTAACAGGAGAATCTCATAAAAAGATAGCTGCAGTCCTGCTTCTCCATTTCCCTAATCTTCATATTGTTTATCTCCCAGATATATTAGGCACTGATTTTAGCACATATCAGCATGTACAGTAGATCATCACATAACAGTGCTGTGAGAACCTGAAGCATTTAGGGGAAGGTACTGTTTGTTGGGTTTCTTTTAAATCTGTGAAAATGGTTCTGATCTCTTTGGCAACAAAAATTAATTTGAAAAGCAGAAGAGCCTGTTTGCTTCTGTATCCTTCCAAGCTTATTTGCTCTCTTACTGGCCAAACACTGGCACAGGCTGCCCAGAGAGGCTGTGGGATCTCCAGCCTTGGAGATACTCAGACCTGGACCAGGCAAGAGCATCCTCATCCAAATTTGAAGTTGTACCAAACAACCTCCAGAGAGCCCTTCCAACCTAAATGGTCTTGTGATTTTATTCTCTCCCAGTTCCTCTGTATTCTATTAAGTGGTTGACCTCAAACTGTGGCAAACCCATGTTTTTGACTTTGCTAATATAGAAGGTCAAGTGTAATTCTGCACTAGGTCTACCCAGGAAAACAGACAGAAGGAACTTCTTGATTGCAAGAGAGCTTAGGCAGCTTGATGCATAGGTTATTTTTATCAGGTCTGTTCCTTTGGCAGCAATTTTGGTTAGATTATTGCACTGCATTCACTGGCAACAAACAATTAGAAGAAACTAGTTCTTTTTAACCCCTATTTTGGCTATGCTGTTGAAAAGGGGACATCATAAATAACAGGACACTAGAAGAATACTTGAATAATATTTTCATTATCATAGTTTCTTATGCTCATGAAGACAGGGAAATAGATGATCTCTTGTCAAGCTGACACACAAAACAAAAAAGAAAATAATAGATGCAGGGAGTGAAATGGGAAAAGGTATTACCATTGCAGTACCACTCCAACACAAAAACAGACTTAGATATATGCAAATTACTTAATTGATTAAAGGAGAATGGAGCAGAAGAACTGTGGTTACAAGAGTTGTGAATTTTGGCCTAACTGTACCAACTGTACCCTTCAATTATTGTGTAATACAACAAAGAGATCTCCTTTAGGCTGAGAAAAGACTAGGAAAAGCTGAGAAAGCTGGAGTTGTTCAACCTGGAGAAGAGAAGGCTCCAGAGAGACCTTATTGCAGCCTGTCAATAAAGGTGCTTGTAGGAAAGGGGGCTTATAAGAAAGATGGGGACAGGCTTTTTAGTAGGGCCTGTTGTTATAGGACCAGGGGTGTAATGGTTTTAGATTGAAAGAGGGAAGATCCAAGATAGATATAAGAAAGAGGTTTTTTACAATGAAGGTGGTGAAACACAAGCACGAGTTGGCCAGAGAGGTGGAAAATGCCCTCTCCTTGGACACGTTCAAGGCCAGGTTTGATGGGGCACTGAGCAAACGGTCTAGTTGAAGATGTCCCTGCTCATGGCAGGGGGATTGAACTAGATCATTTTTTAAGTCCCTTCCAATACAAACCATTCTATGATTCTCTGAAAAGCAGAAACTGAAGCAGAAGAGGGAAACGCTCATAAGATAGACACACTCATTGACTTTGTGGGCTGCTGCCACCTTCACTGTAACTTGATGAACCAAATTGTAATCCAGCATCCTTTAAAACAAGGATTCATCTAGTTCTGATACAAGTCTCATGTTGTAATGAGAATCTCTTCAAGAAAACCATGTCTAGTAAAAGCCAATAGATCTGTCTCTTTTGGGATCAGCTGATAGGCTTACCTGAAACCTCTTTCTTAGCCTCCCTGTCCCCCACTCCCAAAAGATCTGGAGAAGGGAACTGAGAACAAAGGTGTTTACTTTAGGAGAGCTTGGTTTGATATATGACTGTTCTCAGCCTGTCCCTGGGATTCGGCAAGAAAGTCTGATGATGCCAAACAGGCATCCTTTCCAAACATGCTCCTTGCTGTAGAGCCCTCTTGAGACTGCCCCTAGTATTTACTAGCCCCTTGCTGAGATCTGAAACACCACAACTGTCACTCAGCTGGGAACAGGAGGCAGCCACTGACACAATGCTGGGAAAAGTCTTGCAAAGTTTTTAAGACAAGGAAGTAAGAGAAGACCAAGTTCAGGAAAGTAGAATTTCAATATGTCCTTAACCTTACGTCTCAAACAAAGCTCTGAGATTGAAATGATTGCTTCAAGTTACACTCATAGTAAGGTGCTATCTGTATAGGAAGGATTTTAGCATGCACTTAAATACTTCTCTCCCTCCCAGTTTGATGTCTTTCTAGGTGAGACTTGGCATCTTAAGTCCACAGGCTTGGCCTTATCTTTACTTTTGATACAGCCCTTGTCTATCCCTGATGTTTCAGAATCAAAGCCCCTGTAGTCAACTTACTGTTTAATATTTCTCTCATATCTTTCTTTCCACAGTATGTGGCATTTGCCTCCTTGTTCTTCATTCTGGTCTCCATCACCACCTTCTGCCTCGAGACCCACGAGAGATTTAACCCCATTGTGAACAAGACAGAAACTGAATTCATCGGGAATGACACCCAGGTGCGGCACTACAGGGAAGCAGAGACTGAAGCCTTTCTCACCTACATCGAAGGTGTCTGTGTGGTCTGGTTTACATTTGAGTTCTTGATGAGAGTCACTTTCTGCCCAAACAAGGTGGAATTTATCAAAAACTCTTTGAACATCATTGACTTTGTGGCCATACTGCCTTTCTATCTAGAGGTTGGACTCAGTGGCCTGTCTTCCAAAGCTGCTAAGGATGTCCTGGGCTTCCTCCGTGTAGTCCGTTTTGTGCGAATCCTGCGAATTTTCAAGCTGACCCGCCACTTCGTTGGGTTGCGGGTCTTGGGACACACCCTCCGTGCCAGCACAAATGAATTCTTGCTGCTCATCATATTTTTGGCATTGGGCGTCTTAATCTTTGCCACGATGATCTATTATGCCGAGAGAATAGGTGCTAAACCAAATGACCCTAGTGCCAGTGAACACACACACTTTAAAAATATCCCCATCGGCTTTTGGTGGGCTGTTGTCACCATGACGACCCTGGGCTACGGAGACATGTATCCTCAGACTTGGTCAGGCATGCTGGTGGGGGCCCTCTGTGCTCTCGCCGGTGTGCTGACCATTGCCATGCCTGTCCCTGTCATTGTGAACAATTTCGGAATGTATTACTCCTTAGCTATGGCTAAGCAGAAGCTACCAAAGAAAAAAAAGAAGCATATCCCGAGGCCACCCCAGCTGGGATCCCCCAATTATTGTAAATCTGTCGTAAACTCTCCACACCACAGTACTCAGAGCGACACTTGCCCACTGGCCCAAGAAGAAATTTTAGAAATTAACAGAGCAGGTAGGAAACCTCTTAGAGGAATGTCCATCTGACCGTTAACCTCCATCCCGCGTAGTGATTTAAGATTCAGCCAGACTGCTTTCTTAGAGCAATGGGTAGCACATTTATCCATTCTAGTCCCACCATCACACAGTGAATAATATGTGTGAAGTCTAGGTTGCAGGGACAAATGGTACAGTGTAGGCTGATCAGCAAAACTAAGGATGAGAGCACGCTCTAGGAGCCCAAACTTTGGTCCTGGTTAAGGGCATACAAGTCTCAAGATATTTTGAAAAGCTGTTACATCTAGTGGAAGAATTTTGAGAGTTCTACAGCTGTGTTGCTGGACTATGTAATGCATTTCAGAGGCTCCTGAGAGCTGAATGCTTCACAGAGCAGAGTAGGAGCCAAGTACTCAGCAATTACAGAGTTTTCTGATGAAACAGGGCTGGAATTCGAAACAGCCAGATGCTTTCTCATTTGTTCCCATTTGGGATCTTTCAGCTGTTTTAAATGGCAGATATTGTACATCTCATTACAGAAACTAGGTGCCTAGTAAGTTGAAGGGACAACTATACCATCATGCATATTCATGAGACAATCCCGTCTCTTTCTGATGATTAACTGCAAAGTAGAACAACAGCTCAAATTCTTGACACTAATGCAAAATGACTCGCTCTGAGACAAGACTAGATGTAAGGATGTTTATTCCATGGCATGCAAATCAATCTATTCTATAATATTCCACTAGAATTTAGCATTTAGAACTATGAAGAGTTTTGAACCACATTTTCTAGAACATGCTCCATTTGCAAGTATGGGTTGGTGAGTTACAGCTCTTTCAACCTTCTAGCAGCAAAGGCCAACTGGAAAAGGTCTGACTGGTCATTACTGGCTTGTTTGGCCTAAACATTGATTGCCTCATGATATGGTATTCTTATTTTTAATTATACTGATTCATGTTAGCAGTAGGTGAAACCAGAGTAAAATTAACCATACCAATTCTACTGGGAGGGGGGAGGGAAATGGAAAAAATACTAGTGACCATGGAATATATTATAATATCCCATGGCTAGTGGTTAATTATGGGAATATCTCAGTTTTATGAGACTCCTCCTATAGCACACAAAATTACGGGGCTCCAATTTGATTATTTAAACCCCATAATCTACCTCTACCCATGGAATATCACTATTTATTCTATGGTGTAATTTGAAAGTAGATAACCATGTTGAAAAAAAAGCCAACTTCATTTTTGGCAGATGTTCCAGCCAAGTAGACATTCTTCAGCCTATTCAGAATATCCCCTGTGTTGTATTAGATAGGACAGATCGCCAGCCAAATGATCTTAACTGACATATAGTTCAAAAGAGATGTTTTGAAAGAGTTAGCATATACCTATGATGGTCTTGTGTTATCATTTTTTTGCTTTGAAGAAAATTCTAATTTGTTACTCATTGTGAGTGAGGTATTATCTCGTCATCTCATAGCCATGCATGTTGATGTCATTGTGAGAAGCACAAAGAAAGTGAGACTTTCCTTTGTGTGTGACTTCACCAATGCCAATGCTAATTTTGGAGGGGAAGAGCTGGTGGGAATCTTTCTCTTCTTTTCTATTCTCTTTTATCTTCTTTTGTTGTTTTTTTTTCCCTTTTGTGCAACTATGTAAAATCCATTCAGAAGGTAAAGAGCTTTCATTTTGTTTTTGTTAAAGGCTATTCCATTGCAACAGGCCAATCACAATTCACGTGACTGATAGACTGTACCAATCGTATCTTTGGCGCCTAAGTGATGGTTTTATCATCCATTCCCCTCAGGTTGCAAATGCTTATCACAACTCATGTCCAAGCAGCAAAATTCCTCATAAGCAGATGTCTTTGTGGCATCACACATGAAGAGGGAAAGAAGGCACAACACTGTTGCATGTCTCCTACTGTGAGCAATATGCCAACTACCCAATTGTAATTTGCAAGAGATGCCAGACTCTGGAGTACTTTAGCAGTCAGCTACAGAGTGATTGCTCAGAAACCCCTTACTTTATAAAGTTCCTTCCATTACCCACCCTGGTCCTCTCTGGGAACTAGAGGACTAAGAACTCTACGAGTTCAGTGCAATTCCACATTGGTATCCTGAGAATACGTGTAATTTTGTTTCAGTGTGGAACTGTTTTGCCACCACCAGGGCTCTAAAATCAGCTGTTACCACAATATCCATGAAGTATTGATAGTAACAGCATCTTATCTATTTCTGCAATAATTAAGAGAGATTATTTTTGTATACATATACAAGCATATATATTTTAAGAAGTAACGAAGCACACTTACACTTCAGCTAACAAAATGGTAACACCGTAGCTGGAGATCTGTTTCTGAAAAGTATTATGCACCACTAGCAGCAAAAAATATTGCCTGCATCTTTCAGCTTCCTGATTTGAAAAGGTCTATATGTGTGCAGGAGAAAAATGAAAAATAATAAGTAAGATCAGAACCAAACTGTTAAAATAAGATCTGCATTGCCTTGGATGTTGAGTTTCACTTTTGTAATATGAAGCATTCCTAGGCATTGACTTGTTCCTGAAACCATCACCTGCACATTATATGAAAACAGAGACTTGCAAGCAATGTTTCCCATACTGTAAAATATTTGGATTTCTTAACAGCACCTAACTGTAAACAACAAGTTAAGATTGCACTAAGGAACAAAATGGGTGCCTCACGTTTCTAAAATAATGCCTGAGTTGTCCAAGATATTTCTTGTAATTTTTAACTGTAAAGCTTCAGTGTGACAGTGTCTAGGTCACATAAGATCATGTGATTTGTATCTAATACATTATTTAAAAAAAAAAAAAAAGCTGCTTAGCTGCTCAGGTGTAAAGGACATCACATGAAGTCATTAACTCCATATATTATTTGTGGTGGAGTGATTAAACACTTCACAAAACAGGGATGGGTATGAAGTAGTTCCTCATATGACTGTCTCTCTGCAGCCCTCTCATGCACCGAGTCAGCAGTTCACATCTGTTCTCGGTCTGTGCACGCAGGGCCAAGGGGGCTCTACAGGAGCTCTGCACAGCCACAGCCCGGTGCCTCCTCCCAGGCTAAGGAGCACTTTCCTGGCACAGACATAAAAACAGCAGAACTGTGCCCACAGGCTGCACAGCTGCTGCCAATGATGCTATGGTCATTTGCAGGCAAAGCAAAGATGCTTTGAATTTAAATTCTGGTAGGTTTGAATTAGTTTTCTTTATTGTCCCCAACACTCTCAGCAGCTCAGTCCTGGGCTAATCTACACCTGGCAGGAGAGTATCTTTAATTAACAGCACTGGATTTTAATTCGATATAAAGGATGTCAGAGTTTCATTCTACCATACCTTCCTCCAGCATCCCTTCCTGCTTTCCATCCCATCTGATCCCACCAATGGGTGGCTGGGAAGGCAGCAGAAGGGAGGAAAGGCACTTCAGGGTAGAGAATGGCAGAGCTACTGCTGCAGGCAGGCCTTCATAAGCAGCACTGAGAAAGTAGAGATTTCCTCTATGCAAAACACTGTCTTCAAGGCAGTTTCTGTGCCCATAAATCCTTAAGATACTGCTTATATAGTGCCTGGAGGAACAGGGTCTGATACAAAGGAGCAGATTTCACCTGACCAATCTGACTAAAACTCCTTGACCTGGGGATATCTCAGACTATAGAGGACCATGTGTCCCCTCGCTTAACATATACACACTAAGTTCTACCATCTCCATGTCAAACTATTAACTTTGTCTTGTTGCAGTGTTGTTTACAGGCCCTGTTCAAGATCAGGGCTTCATTTTGGCAGCATTTTATACTTGTCAACCATGATACTACAATCAAATACCCAACAGGCTAAGTTGACAGCAAAAAGAAACTGGAAGTAATCTCCAGTATTTCCATTGGACACAGAGCTTAATTTAACTGACCAATACTACTTGAAAGGTCTGTGGCAAGGCTGGTAGTTGAATATACCTAAATAAACATCAGTCAACCATAGTCTGCTGTGCTGCATTGTCTTTTATCTAAAGGCTTCTGAGTATTTTAAACAGAAAGTATCATAATAGAAGTAAAAAACCCAAAAACAAATAAATAAACAAACAAAAAAATCAACCCCCCAAAAAACCAAATGAAACAAAATTTCCTTCAAACAGAAGCAAGATAGAAAAAGACAGTTTCAACCACTTAAATTTGGCTGATTTCCATCCCCACACTGTCCTACAGATAAAAGTAATTTAATTCAATACATAGTGAAACATTTTAAGGTGCAAGTTTGTAAGAAAACCTCAAAACACGCAAAACAAATATGGAAAGCTCTCAGTTTCGTTTTAAAAGTGTTGCTCAGCACCTCAGTCACTCTCTGCTGTGAGCTGTGTGCTTTACCTGCAGGATAGGTTGACTGCAGGTTACATAAGTTGCCATTGGATGAAGCAGTGAATGTAATTTTCCAACACAGTAAAAGAAATTTAGAATATGAATGGAATCTATAACTTCATTTGATGCCTGCAGTACTGTCTGATGCCACAGAGCAATTTTCTTAAGAATGCATCCATTATACATAAGCCCAGGTGATTGATTATTTGGGATTTGTTCAGAGATCTACCCCAGCCTTTTATTCTTTGCATACACATACTTATAACACCAGCACACACAGTGTTTATATTGACTTTAGTATGGCCAAAATAACAATTTCTCACCTCTTTGATCCCCTCTGCATGCAGCTTCACTTGAGCTATACTCCAAGGATATTGTGTCTTCATGTGAATATATTGTGCAGCCTCTTTCACAGTGTATTATTCATTGCACAGCTGTAAAATATGGGAAAAAATTACTAGAATTCAGGCAACTGAGAGGAGAGGGAAATTGTCTGTCATTACTAATACAGACTAGCTTCAGAAAAAAAAATGTGTGGTTGTTTTACTTATCTACCCCAAACCCAATTTTCAGTAACCCACTCCTAGACTATCCCTATGTCTGAATAGTAAAAGTAAATCCAAGTTTATCACTGACAGAGGGAAACTACATAGTTGCAGTGACTCCAGTGTACTCCATGGTCAGATGAACTGGAACAAGCTGTGATATTAGGAACCATTTATTTCAATGCAATTTCCTGAGAGAGAGCTGGTCTCCTTTTAAAGAAATAGTGTGGAATTACCCATTCCAGCTTTATCACTCATGCTTTCTGAAGGAGCTGCTCTTTTCTCAGGGCTTCATTTTTCATCCCTTCAGTCACCATAACCCAAATAACCTGTATTCCTTGTGCAACACACCAGTTCTAATGTCAGAAGTGTGCTGAGCACGGTGATTCTAGTGCCAATGCTCAGTGGGAGCTGGGAACTCTTGGCAGTTCTTGTCAGAGGCCCATTCTGCTGCCTAACATTTCACTGTGGTTTGTGAATCTCAGTGGCTTTTATGGATAGCAAAGAATTGTTAAAGCCATAGGTATGTAGTCACTGTGGTGGTCCTTCAAACCACAGGGAAGCAAATCCTCTGATCAAATGTCTTTGAACATTATAAAAGAAACTTTCATCTAATTTTAGTGTCATAAAACCTTTGACCCTCTTGTAAGATGAACAGTAGACAGCAAAGTAACTGCTAAGAGTTTAGGTCTGTTTCAGCTCAAAAAACTCCAATGTTTAAACGTGTTGGACATAAAAAATACAAAAAAGGCAGTGGAAATGGTAATAGGGAGGTGTTTTTTCTTTGCTCACTATACTTAGCCTTCCTAGTCTTTAAAAATCCAAAACTCCTCACTTCAAAATAGCAAACGAGGTAATAATCACCTCTTGATATCACCGACGATGGAGTCCTTGGGATCTAATGGAGAAAGTGTTAACAGCTCAAAATAAAAGGAATAACACTCAGTTCTTCTTACCTAACTTAAGTTGCATTTGCCTGAGGTCCCCCTTATATTGGAAGAAGAATCAGGCAGCCTCAGAGCTGCCTGACTCTCTAATTCGCTCATTTATGATCCGAATTGTCCTATGGGGGTGTCTTTCTCCATAAAAGATAGCAAGTGACTGCAGCTCTAACTTAACATCCTCAGTTAAGTGCCTACAGTGATGTGGAAGCACTTTGGATCTACTCCTTGCACTCTGCTCCATGTGGCATTTCTGCAATCTCATAGCTGTGGGGCACATGCAAATCAGAATTTATAAGTAAGTAACATAACATAATACTTTGTTGTGCAATTATTCATCTGTCATTTCCTGTAGGGATACAACTGGTGGGTGTCACTTGTACTATGGTGCTTGTTTACTTTGGAGTTAGAGTAAAACATAACATTCTCTATACCAAGTAATTTGAAAGCAAAAAGGAGGAGTTATGAATTCAAGGACAGTGCTTTGTGTTTCCTGCTTGTCTCTGGCACTAGGTGAGACATGAAAAAAAAAATTATAATTTAGAAAATCTCCCCACACAGATCCCGTGGGCCAGAGCCAGGGCTGAGTGTGTGAAAAACAATTGCAGAACTAAATAATAAAATGTAGGACTTTTCACGCCTTAATAACTTAATGAGCACGAGGCACTTTAAGTCATGGGAAAACACAGATACAAGCAGTGCAGCCAAATAAGGGCAACCTGTGCCAATCCCCCAGCACAAAGCAGATGTAAATATGGTAAATCCTCTTTCTCAAGCACATGCCTGCCACTGCAGCTCCCATGCCATCCAGTGCAGAATGCATTCCTGGAACACAAAATCGGTACTGTTGGCATCTCTTCCTTCTGCTTGACGAGTATGATTGGTGTTTGCAGGAGAGATACAAGAAAAGGCACCTCTGTGCAACAAGTACATCTCTGTTGCAGTAAAATTAAACAGAGTAGATGACTTACCTGTTACTACAAAAGGCCAGGGGCAAAAGGGTGTAGGGTATAGGGTATGAGGTGCCAATTCTGTGGCACCTCAAGAATATTCTAATATTCTAAGAGGGATATAATTCTGTCAATTATATCCCTCTTAGACTGTACTCGCTGGAAATTTTCTCCAAGCCATTTGGCTACTTGCTTGTCTGTTTATAGGCACAAAGTGAAATAACAAGCAATGTACCATTCCTGCTGTCATTGTTCTTTGTATTCATTCATATTCCATGTCTCAGACACCTTCCATACTGTACAGATCATCATACTGTATTCCTCAATCAGAGCAGTAATATAAGGTTGTAACATGACTCACCTGACTGCATTTTCCTGCAACCTCTACCTGACCTGTCAATAACCCTCTGTACTCTACAGAATATGGTGTTAGTGAGACTCCCAGAAGTTCAGCATAGGTATAAGTGAAACCCCAGAAGGGTCAGGATAAAACTAGGAAGGATCTTCCAGAGCTGTTTGCAATGCAGCGTTTCCAGGAGCAACAGTTCTCAGCACTGCGTTAAGCACATATCCAATAATGCCTGTAATAGCAAGATGCACTGGATCTACTTTACTAGAGCTCCTGTAACTCTCTAGCATTACCAGTAGGTAGTCAGCCAACATATTGTCACCTCACTTCAAGAAGTAGTACCTCTCAAGGGTGATATTCTCTGGGAGTGATGTTACTATGTTGGCCAAGTTAGTACTGGGAGAGACGGTCACCACCGTCACTGGAGTGCCTTTCCTGGGGGACACGGCTTCCTGGAGGGACCCAGGTCAACACGGTGGTGAGTAAATGTTGAAGAGGTAGGTTGGGTTGGAAGGATTCTGTGTTCTTCATGTAGCATACTAAATTCTGCTCTCATGCCAGTGTAAAGTCCGTCAGTCTGATATCTACTCAGAAGAGCTTCATAGCAACTTTCAAAATATGCAATATAAAAATCAGGAAACTAATAAAGATACCTAGATAAAGATATTTATTTTAATGGCCTTAGAATATTGGGGTAACTAAAACTGAGTTGTTATATAGGAATCTTAATTCTTTTACATGTTCTTCACATTTTCTCTCTTTTTTCTCTTTCTCTCTTTCACTCTGTTTGTTAACATTTACTTGTTATTATTGTGCGTTGCTTGCGACTTGTGTATGTTACAGAGTGTCACATTTTAATCTGTGAAGTTTTTCTCCAATTTCCATCAACCTGAGCTCCATGTTGGGCAGCCGAGGAGATTACATTACAGTTCTTTAATGCAAAAGAACAAGGAATGTCACAGACTATAGGTAACTTCACTGAGCTTGTGACAAAACCTGATGCGAGGTATTAATGCAAAGAGTAAGTACTTGGTATGAAAATAGAGCTACTTAGTTAAATTACTTTTTTTTTTCAGATAGTCTGCATGAGAAAAATTAATTTTCATTACTCTCCAGCAGAAAAACTCCCAAACCTACCAATGCAGGATTTTTGTCACTGCCATTTTGAAAAACAGTGGGGCCCATGCTGACACATAATTGTTCATTTTCAAAGGCTTAAACCCATGTTTTCTATGCTGTTCTTCTCTATGCTACACTTCCTTCCATACACTCCAAGTCATAATTTCATCATTTCATCATCCTTTGTCTGTGGTTTAATATATCTTCTCCATAATTCTTTTTCTAATTTAATATAGTTATATCCCTTTCACTCTAAGGACCTGATTTAACAACAACAAAAATAAGCCCCTACCCATGGGATCCACATTTCTTAATCCTGCATGAGTCTCTGGAGCCTATAAAAATTGATTTCTGTAGCCAAACATGGTTTGGCACAGAAGTATAATTTTAGTTTGTTGAATGATGTCCTGAGCAAAGTATTTTGTTTACAATCTCTCCCATTTACCCCCCAAAACTTTGTTAAAATAACAATAAAAAATAGCTGATGGGCATTTCTGAACATTTTCTAGAGAGAAAGCATGGAGTTTATTTCTTATTATTAATTCTCAGAAAATTCAATAGTAACTCAGAAATCACTATACCATGTACCAACTCAAGAAAAGCATATTTTTCTCAGTGTGAAGTTCCTTTACTATCTGATTTGTTTTTATGCTCTGACCCTCTCTTAATCAGTGAAGAAGCACAGCAGAGTTTAGAAGGAATCTATCATTAAAAAAAAATAGAGTGATTTAGAGTGATGCAATTGATGATTGGCCAATGAATATTAATGGACAGCAAATACTATCCAGGCAACTAAAACAGAAACAACTTGCTAACAGGAGTGAAATCTGAATTAAAGAGACTCGAGAGAGTTGGGAATTTAACTGTAAATATTTCCTTTCCAAGCAACATCTCAGAGAGAAATCACTGAATCATAGAATCATGTAGGTTGGAAAAGACCTCTAAGATCATCAAATCCAACCATCAACCCAACACTGCCAAATCTACCACTAAACTATGGCCCTAAGTGCCACATCTGCATGGCTTTTAAATATCCCCAGGGATGGAGATTCAACCACTTCCCTGGACAGCCTGTTTCAATACTGGACAACCCTTTTGGTGAAGAAATGTCTCCCAATATCTAATCTAAACCTCCCCTGGCACAACTTGAGGCCATTTCCTCATGTCCTATTTCTTGTTACTTGTTACCTGTCTACAATCTCCTTTCAGGTGTTTTCAGAGATCAACAAGGTCTCCTCTGAGCCTCCTTTGTTTCAGGCTAAACACTCTCAGCTCCCTCAGCTGTTCCTCATCAGACTTGTGC
This sequence comes from Platyrinchus mystaceus, assembly GCA_035041135.1. Classification (NCBI taxonomy): domain Eukaryota; kingdom Metazoa; phylum Chordata; class Aves; order Passeriformes; family Tyrannidae; genus Platyrinchus; species Platyrinchus mystaceus. The sequence continues at coordinate 13,809,996 of JAWWLV010000179.1, forward strand.
TCCAGACCCTTCCCCAGCTTCGCTGCCCTTCTCTGGACACCCTCCAGCACCTCAATGTCTTTCTTGTCGTGAGGGGCCCAGAACTAGACACAGCACTTGAGGTGAGGCCTCACCAGTGCTGAGTACAAATGGTCCCGCTGGCCACACTATTCCTGATACAGGCCAAGATGCCATTGGTATTCTTGGCCACCTGGGCACACTGCTGGCTCATGTTCAGCCAGCTGTCAAACAGCATCCCCAGGTCCTTTTCCATCAGGCAGCTTTCCAGTCACTCTTCCTTCAGCCTGTGGTGCTACCTGGGGTTGTTGTGACCTAAGGGCAGGACCCAGCAGGCCTTTTTGAACCTCATCCAATTGGCCTTGGTCCATCAATCCAGCCTGTCCAGATCCCTCTGCAGAGCCTTCCTGGCCTCCAGCGGATCAGCGCTTCAACTCTACAAACTAAGAGGATGCCCCTCATCCAGGTCATTGATAAAGATATTGAACAGCACTGGCCCCAACACTAAGCCCTGGCAAACACCACCAGTGACCAGCCACCAACTGGATATAACTCCATTAACCACCTCTCTCTGGGCCCAGCCATTCAACCAGATTTTTACCCAGCAAAGACTGCACCTGTCCAAGTCATAAGCAGCCAGTTTCTCTAGGAGAACACTGTGGAAAACCTCTGCCTCATCCACTAAGTGAGTCATCTTGTCATAGAAGAAGATGAGGTTGGTCAAACAGGATCTACCCTTCCTAAACCCATGCTGGCTGGGCCTGATCCCCTGGTTGTCCTGCATGTGCCACATGATGGCACTCAGGGATGATCTTCTCCATGACCTTCCCAGGCACTGAGGTCGGGCTGACAGGCCTGTAATTCCCCAGATCTTTCCTAGCCGCTTCTGTAGCTGGGCATCACATTTTACAACTCCTAGTGAGCCAGGACTGATGACAAATGATGGAAAGTGGGTCGATGAGCACTTCCACGAGCTCCCTCAGTACCCTTAGTTGGATCCCACCCAGCTCCACAGACTTGTGTGTGTCTAAGTGGTGTAGCAGGTCACCTACCATCTCCCCTTGCAATATGAGGGCTTCCTTCTGGTCCCTGTCTTCCAGCTCAGGGGACTGGTACTCAGAGAACAACTGGTCTTACTATTAATGACTGAGGCAAAGAAGGCATTATGGAGCTTATCCTTTATCACTATGTTTCTCCCCCCACCCAATAAAGGATGGAGATTCTCCTTAGCCCTTCTTTTGTTGCTAATGTACTTATAGGAAACATTTTTTTTATTGTCTCTTATGGCACTGGTCAGATAAGTTCTAGTTGGGCTTTGGCCCTTCTATTTTTCTCCCTGTATAACCTCACAACATTCCTGTAGTCCTCCTGAGTTGCCAAAGGTGATAAACTCACGTTTCTTTCCTGAGTTCCAGCCAAAGCTCTCTGTTCTGCCAGGCTGGTCTTCTCTCACCAGCTCCTCTCTTGCACATGGGGACAGCCTGCTCCTGCACCTTTAGGATTTCCTTACTGACTTCTCTGCCCTTCCAGACTGCCTCCCAAGGGACTCTGTCAACCAGTCTCCTGAATAGGCCAAAGCCTGGCTCCATAAGTCCAAGGTAGCACCAAGTCAACACCAAGTTCTGCTGACCCTCTTTCTTATTCTCCGAGAATCAAAAACTCTATCATTTTGTGATTGCTGTGCCCAAGATGGCCTCCAACCATCACATCGCCCACAAGTTTTTCTCTGTTCACAAACAACAGGTCCAGTGGGGTAACTTCCCTAATTGGCTGACTAGGAAGGTGAAATCTAGGGATATAAAGTCAACGGATATTTTCAGATGATGAGCAGCTCTGAACTCCTCCACAAATCAAAGTAAATTTGATTTACTTTGAATACTTGGATTCATACTCTTAACTTCATCATAATCATTTGCTTAGCACAAGAAGTATTAGGCAGGCAAAAGTGATGCTGCAAAACTAGGATGAAAAAAGGAATGTAAAATCCTTGCTTTTTTTTTTTTTTTTTTTAGAATAAAGGCATATGAAAAATCTGTTCTTCAGCAGTCTCACTGCTCCTCTACTTCCCACTTCCAGCTAAGAGGCTTGTAGCTAAGAAAAGCTAGAGCACACCTCTGTTCCTGTACCTTTCTGTCACTAGCCCTAGAGACAAGGAAAGCCATCATACCAAAAAGAGTTTCCCCTTACCAGCATAATATGACACAGCTAATGTTTGCCAGGGTAACAGCCCTTTTACATCACCAGAAAAGTAATTAACTCAGTGGACAACATACCAATTCTTTCTTCAGGGATCCAGTTGGATTAAAGGTCTCTCCTATTACGGACCTCATGGAGATCCTTCTTCATAAGACTTTTTAGGTAGCTACTGTGTGTGCTAGGGTTAGCAACAGGTTTAAAATGAGCAAATGAAAATGATCCTTAAGTTCTGAATGAGAACCAAAGGACACTCTCAATTGTGGCTAGGACACTAGCCACAGACATTAATCCTAGGTTTGGGATCAGGACTATAAGAGGACAGTTGAGATCGAGACCAGTTGTAGATTAATTTTTAGGTGTACACAGAGCAGTGGTTTGGAATGTAACTTTACTCAGATGAGGTTACCCCAGTAGCAACATCGTCATCTCTCAAGCAACTTACTTTCTCAGTTCTGGCCCTTCTTTGCACTCAGTTGCTCCTGCCTCCTTCCTACCTGTCAACTCCTTACTTTATAACAGTGCTGCAGAGCCCTGACGCTACCTGAGTCTTTGTGGAATGGCAAATGGCTGCTCAGGGAAGTTGTAGGTACTCAAGCTGTGTCCTTGTCTCTTTCAATCTTTAAACAAGGGCAGTTGGGAGGAAGATAGTCTTTATTCTTCTGGAGGAGATTGTCAGTGACCTAATGTAATCAAAAAAACATCACTGTGTCTCTTAACTGCTGTGTTTCTGATCTAGGGCTGAGAACACTTCACCTTCTTTAGCACAGTGTGAAAGAATCTGTCATGGCCCATGTAGTCTGATACTGACTCATGGGTAACTATACATGGGTACTATGCTATGAATTGTGGGGTTTCTCTCAGCCCTGTTTCAGTCAAACCTACAACCCCCAAGAGGAAACAGTGTGAATTGTGACCATCCCTGCCCACACCTCATTTCTGATGATATCCGAAGTGAGAAGGGTAGACCAGGAACTTGTTTCTTAGCAGCTGTTGGAGAATGGCAGTGTTTGCTTAAAAGAAGAGGACTGGGGTGACTTCCTCAGTGCAATAACCATTTCTGTACCAGTGCCACATTTCCAAGCATAGATTGAGCTAATAAATATATCACTGATACTCTGGACATAAGATGCAGTTCAAATAGCTGGAGATTCAGAGTCAGACCCTGGCTTATAATCAAAACCAGCAGCACTGGTAAAGCCACTATGACAGTTTGCAACCATTTGCAGAAAATTTGCAAAAAGATTACAAAAGAGATGAGCCATGCAGCAGCAGGTCTCTACTGTGCTTCTCCACAATTAGCAAAGTATACTAATGCAAAATCCAACAGTTCTCCTGAAACACCCAAGGCATTTGGGTGTGGAAACAGATAGAGATAGGAAATGGAGATGGATGAGACAGGACAAAAACCAAGTGGAAGCCACACAAACAAGGTAGTTGAGAAACAACGACTCACCTGGGAAATATGCTGAATACTTTGGCCTCTCAGCCAAATCTCTGCAGGAGAATGTTTAAAGTTGGTGCAGTTAACTAAGTATTCACAGATAGGACAATTAGGGAGATAAGGTGCCGAGCTGAGAGTCAGAAAATTTTGTTGTAAATGACCTCTTACACAGCAGTAGGCAAGTCACTTCACTGTATGGTAGTTTTACCCATCTGTAAAACAGAGGTGATAATATTGACTTTTCTTCATGGAACAGAACCTAAAGAACAAAAAATGCTGTACAAGCCTAATTCAGGTTCAGCTAGCAGGGATGGAAAGACTCGTGTGAATTTGGCAGGCCAGAATCAAGCCTTAGAATTTTTAAGCACCTAGAAGTAGTTGTCATTATTATAACTAGACTGGTAGCCACCAGACAGCAATGGTTGCAGTAGTTTTGCTTCAAGTGGAGTTCTCTCAAAGACAAGGTCAATCATGGAAAAAGCAAACAAGCAAATGGAAACTTGAGAAATCAAACTAAAATAACACAATTTCATTCAATCTTTATACCTGATTCCTAAAGTTGTTCAGCATGTGGATCTGCTAATGAAAACAATGAGAACTCCTCACTGGATTGATGTCATCAGAGATGTGTTCTTTATTCCCATAACAGAATTAACCACATATTAAATAACAAGTGATTGTTGCGTCCTGTCTCCAGAGAATTAGGTGCTGTAGCCAGTGGTTTGGAACACAGCTACTCTAATTAACACTTACTTATATACACCAGCAATAGATGCAGTCTTCTGTGTTGGTAATTTCTCTGCTTCCTAAATATTTAGCCAAATTGTCATTGTGGATTAGCACTGCTATCCAGAATGTGAACCCTAAGGCATGGCCCATGCATGTAATGTACAAGGGACATTAATAGGATAGTTCCGTAATTTTTCTACATCTCCAGCTACTCTGTTCTCTTCCTCTTAAATAGAATTAAAATAACAAGCCTGTGGATTCTTAACAAGCATAGAGAAAAATTCATCAGTGTGAAGGGACCCTGAGGGGGCTGCAAGAGCAAGTTCCAGCTCAAGTTGCTAGAGATTTATAATGCAATTTAAGAAATTATTTCAAAGAAGGTGAATATTCCTGCCACTCAAGCACAACAGAGCCTGCAAGCTGCTTCCAGAAGGATCAATGGCTGTTACCAGCCTGACCCACAACCATTCTGCTCGGAAAGGTTTTGAGCTCCTGAAACGAACCAATTCCCCTCCATCACTAACAATTTAGTTTGCAAACCTGGGCTCAGGAGTAGCAGTGGGTGTCTCAGAGATTTCAGTGTAGAGCTCTGCTGACACAGCTGCCTCCCTCATTTCAGGATTAAAGCCATGAGCTTGTAGCAGTAGAAGCTTATGAAGCAGCCCAGTTCTTTCCTCATCCCCAAGAGGACCGCAGCTCTCCCCAAACACAGTTAAGTGATTTTTAAATCAACGGCTCAGTACCTGCAATGTCATGGTTACTATGGCAGCCGTGCCAAGTTTTTGTGCAGAGTGGTATTAAATAGCAGTGAGTATTATGAACAGAAAGGAATTGCAACTCAGTGGAACCTTACGACTTTAGAATCATATTGAAATTAGTGTCCACGAGTATTAAAATGTACCTATAGCTTTTGCCATTTTCTTTTAATGTATTGAGACACCTAATTATTTCATTGCTCACAAAACATTACTACCTCCCTCTCTGGGGAAATAACTAGATGATTCTGCACAGAGAAAAAAAAGAGGCAGAGGTGAGATCTGCAGAAAAGGCTGTTTATGTTGTGACAAGCCAGTGACATTTAAATAGAAGAAAAATAAAGGCATAGAATGCAATTACTAGTGCGTGATAGATGTGCCATATAAGTGTGTGAGTGTGCGTGTGTGCAAAGCAACAAGTATAACTTGAAAACACTTTTGCCTTCTACTCATCTATGTTGTCCATCAGAAGATCAGAATCATCTCTCCAAACCCTACCTAATGTATTTTTTTCCTTGGGCTTGTTTTATTACTTGGCTTCAAAATAATTGAAAAATAAATGACAGTATTATGTAGCGCTCAGAACAAGCTAGTATGTGAATCTAAAAGAGGCACTGAAATTAAGTCTATCTGTTGAGTTTGTGTTTCCTTAAAGACTTGCAGAATCACCCATTGCCTTACAGTGTCTAGGTAATAAGCATTGTGCAACCGAGGTGTAGGATGCTGCCAGTACCACTCAGTTAACATATCTCAGCATTTGTGGAGCTTCAGAAAGCACATTTTGACTGTTCTTCCTCCCTTCAACCAAAATATTCATATGTGCCATATTTCGAGTATATTCTCAATACACTAATTTGCACTTTAAACCCTGAAACAAATACTCCACTAAACAGCACTTTAAATTGTGTTATAAATGTAAAATCAGTCACACAGAGAAAACATATGATTCTCAGTCTATCCTCATGGGAATGTGTGGAGCAAAATGGGAAAATCTGAAAACCTATTTTCATTACTTAGAGCCAAGAGTAAATTTTACTCTATCTAGTTTCCAAATTCGTGGCCTGCTGTACTGTTTTCTGTATGTAGTGTCCTGTGCTGGCATTGCAAATACTCTATGTGTTTCAGAGAACATCAGAAAATGGATTGTTTTTTCTTAAATCCACATTCTGCTGTTGTATTTCCATATGTAACATACTCTGTGTGTCTAAAACGTGTACAGCCATTCTGCATGACTAATACTGGAAATGCTATAGAACCATCTCAGTAAATTTTGGGGAGGGGAAGAGCAGGAATTTCCCCCTCATTAATATTGCACACGGGTATAAATCAGCACAAACAGAATATACTCAAATTCTAAAACACAACTCACAGTCCACTGCCTCTCCAGAGCTCAGAGTGACAGTAGGCTCCATGACAAACCGGTCATTCATGCACCATCCAACGTCATGCGAAAACATAACCTGATTTCTAACCGCAGTCTTCTGCTCGCAGGACTAGGAACCAATGCACGCCCGTTTCTGAAAGTGCCCCTCTGTGCGGACATACAGGTGGCTGCTGTTACACCTAACGTGATCACTTTTTGTTTCTCCTCCCACTTTAACAGACTTTATTTTATTTTGGTGCAGTGCACATGAACGCAGTGTCTAGGACAGATGTGCTACCTTTTATAGTTTCGCCATAGAAGTCTTTAGCTGTGAACCCTTAATTTGCAGCTGGAACTCTAATAAACAGTGCATAGTGTTTCAATAGCCTTCTGCTTATATGTTTGAAGATTCGAAACTGAATGGTGAGGTGGCCAAGGCGGCGCTGGCAAACGAAGACTGTCCCCACATAGACCAGGCTATTACGCCTGATGAGGGCCTGCCCTTTACGCGCTCTGGCACTCGGGAGAGATATGGACCCTGCTTCCTCTTATCAACCGGGGAATATCCCTGCCCGCCTGATGGAGGAATAAGAAAGGGTATGTAGCTGGGGTCCTGTGACCATGTAGTTAGCAACCGTTTTAAATAAATAAGGGAAAGTCAGCTGTAGCTGTAGCACGCGATAGTGCGCTTGCTGTAGAGATGCACGTTTGGGCTGGAAACCACCACCTGATGTCTGCATTTGGAGTTTCTAACCTATTTCTTTCAGAAAGAAAACCCTGAGGAGCTGTAACTACCCCATGCAGCTATGCTAGGCAGTCGAGTCTTCCACCCCAGCTGGTGCAGTAAGCTTTAGCGGAGGATGCTCTACTATGCCTTTAAATTAGCCCATATTCTAAGGAGAGACCAGTTAACATTTCACAGCAATGAAGGTTTGCCACTTGGAAAGCTCACAGATCTTACCAAACTCTGAGGAGCACAGACTTGGAGGTGGCAGACAGAAGAGATAAAACACAAAGCAAAACATCCTCAAGAAATGTGAAATGACTATTCAGCTACCTTAACAGAGCACTAAAACAAATTATTTGGGTATTCATAACTGCTTAGTTCAACAGAGAAAGAAAAGCATGAACATCTGTTGGCACAGGTATCTTACAATTGGAAAATAATCCATCTAAATTCCTTTCATAAATAAATCATTAGTTACTTTCTCAGACTTCTGACAACTAAGAATATCTCAGAAGTAACTTCATTTTAGTTTGCTAATGGTCAGAATAATCTATTTAGCAACAGAAGTCAAATAATAAGAAAAAACCCTTCCCTTCTTAAAATAGGCTGTTGTATTTAAATAATGTAATATGAGGAAACCATACAAACCAAAATTAGAGTTACACCTATATGCATCAAAGTTGATAAGGAACAGGAAATTTGGAAATCTTTCTCTTCAAATCAGTGTTTACCACTGGTGTACTGTACATAGTATATGATATAGTCAATATTTTAAAACTGCAAAGATTGTATGATGTAACCATACACTGAGTATGGAGTATAGAATTCCCATGTGCCATTTTATGATGGGCAATAGTTATAGTAAATGCCAGTTATAGATAGTGTATGTATTTATAAGTTTAAAGCTTATCATCAACAGATATAGTAGGACCACAAGACTTTCATATGAAAGTATATCCTCTAAAATTTACCTTTGTAGCAAAGCGTTTTACTTGATTCTGTATTGGATAAGCATTGGCCGTGTTCATTCAGCCTGGGCGAGTTCAGGTGGTTCCAGTGGATCAGGGGAACACTCCAAATGGCACATCCTTTGGGATGGGGAATGTATGGTTTTCACGATGCACTGCAACCGCCTCTCGTTACTGAATGAAACAGAGGCTGGTTGGCTAAAGAGTAATATACGTCAGCATATTGTTGGCCTGTTTGAAACACGTTGAGAGCATCTTAATTGTTGTTCCAACAGAATTTCATCCATAGTTTGTGCAACTCTCTGTACACTTGCTGAGCTGTTTACGTGCATGTCTGAAAAAGAAGCGGGGGGGGGAGGGAGGGAGGGAAACAATGCATGCAATTTTTGGTTTATTTTTTCTTTTTTTTTTTTTTAATGCTGAGAACAGAGGAGTAGTATCTCTATAGCAACAAAATAAATTCTATGCTGCCTTCCCCCCCCCCCCAGCCCCAAAAGATACCAGAAACCTTAATTTTGCCTGAAGTAAAAATGCATGAAGTGGAAGGGAGAAGTATGTGTGAGTGTATGAGAGAGACGTAGAAAATCCCTCCCACTGACTCTTTTGTTTTTTTAGGGTACAACCATGTTGCTGCCTGTAGGATCAATTACATAGCCTGACCATCCTTGAGAAATGATGTGTTTTTTTAAAAATATATATATTTTAAACTTGTTCTGTATTTCAACGGCCTTCTGAGTCACGTTGCAAGCGATACTACTCTCGGCATGTCCGTGCATGCAGATGCTATTGAACTGGCTACAATGTTGACCTCATTCTTAGTCCATTCTGTCATTGATCCAATGCTGTACTTTGCATTTTTCTTTTAAATGAAGGTTACGAAATGTCACGGAGCCTTAACAGCATAGCTGGCATAAGTGGAAAAGCGATAGGATTATCCTCAGTGTCTGCGCCCTACAGCTCTCCTAGTCCAGTGAGACGTTCTTGGTCTCCCATCCCATCTATTTTGTAGCATGGATCAGTAGCAGAGAATGGTCTAAAAAGCTTTATTTTCAATTAGCCTATGCCATGTTGCATATAGTCCAGGTGACTAAGTCTGAAGATGCAATGTCTCACAGTAGCACCTGCTGGAAATGGTGTTACTACTGATGCTAGGTGACAACACTCCTAAATAGCACTCAGATGACATAGGCAGGCATTGGCGTAGTACTGGTGGGCCATACGTGCTGCATGGTATCAGTACATAGGATGAAGGGTAGATGCACCAGATAGCTTCCTTCCTGGTGCATCCTGCTAGTATGTGCTTATTTTGGCTAATGGTGGATCTACTGGCTCTGTATGGAATGGGTTAGGCATTTAGTCGATGCTGAAACATGCCAACGATGGAAGATTTTGCTTTTCTCAGGATATTTTTGAGCCATAGGAACCCTGCAGGAGTTTGAGCAAACAAGCACAGTAGGATGAAACTTTGCATGGGCACCTATTTTAAGCTGAAAGCAATACTCAGACACACTGTAGAGAGGTCTCAGTCTGGCTGACTGCATGGAAAAAAAATCCTGTTGAAGAAGAATATGGCTGCCTCTGCATGTAGCTATCTCACCTTTTCTCCTTCCTTTAAAACTAAGATGCCGAGCTTGATGTGAAAAGCACAGGGAAGAAGCTCAAGTACTGATTGTATTCTTTACATGCAGATCTTTGCAAAGAAAGTCCAGTCATTGCTAAATATATGCCAACAGAGGCAGTCAGAGTGACCTGACAAGGCAAGATGGAGATGAACATTGATGGCTAATAAACATCTGTGTGGAACTGTGCAGGCATAGAAGACCTTCTCATTTGGACAAAGTTAACTCGCTCCATGCAGGTTTTATGGATGATTCTTCATGGTTCTGGAGCTGTACTAGAGATGCAGGCTTTTTCTACGGCCAAAATGTAACAAAACTGTAGAAGATCTTTTTTTTTTTTTTTTTAATCTATTTTTTTGTTCCATAGCATGAATTGCATGAAGACAAAAATGAAAATGAAAACAAAACAAAACAAAACAACAAAACAAACAAAAAAAACCAACACACACACAAGAAACACTGCAAATGTATGATTAAGGAGAAAAAAAAAGCAAAGTTATATATTTTCTTTCAAAGCTCTTTACTTTTACATACATTGTTGTAGCCAAAATGTAAAACATTATAAAACTGTACATTTCTTTGCTATGGATCGCTTCTTTTTGTATACAAGATACAGAGTAATGGTTTTAAAAAGTGCAATCAGGCAGTCATCGGTCATATTGACCACGCCTTCACAGTTCATCACACCGACATGGAAATCAAGAACTTTTAATCCAACTAGAAGTGTATAAAAATAAGAAAAACTTTTTCCTGTCTGTTTTTGTTGGCATGCTTGTGACACATGGGACCTTCCTTCGGACCTGACAGTAACAGCTGGGTAATTTTCCAGCTCTGGTTATGTTGTATTTTATTGATGTATAGATCCATAAAGACCCTTCATAAATTGTTCATATTAAGTAATCAGTATGAATTTTAAACAAAAGAGGTGTTATTTTAAAACTGGGACTTATAGTACAAAATCAGGAAAATACTCAAGTATAAATGGTCTCAAAGTTTAAGAAACAAGACAACGGCATTGTATGCAATTTAGTACTGAGTAAAATGCATGCACAATGTTATGCAAAACAATTCTAGCATGAAAATAAATTTTGTATCATGGTTTCAGTGCCTGCTGTATAGTGTAAAGGGGAATCCTTTCCTGAAGCAATCAGGGGTTTCCAGAGACTTGCTTCTAAAATCTTGAATAAATACAGTGTTCTCAACAGAAATGTAGGAGAAAAGCTTGGTATTGCTTTGGTTCTACAATGCTAATTTTGGTTAGTAGATAATAAATGAAGCCTGCAAACACTTGATACAACCGATGTCTAAAGAATTCGCACCATTAGTAATTTTACAAGAGAAGAGTAAAAAACCCTATAATTATCTAGGTATCTTCCTTTTCCTTCCCCCAAAATAATAAATGTTTGTCTTTTTAGCTGATCAAATGAATTCAGTTTTTCTTACTTTTTGGGCCCCGTCCTTCACTTGTTCTTCACTGAGCCACAACAGTCCACCTGACACGAAACTGAAAGAAATCCAGGTGTCCGAGTCGCACTTGATTTGCCACACAAAACATGCACCAGTAAGAACTGAGAATCACAATGGGATTAAATTTCATTTTAGATGCTACAAAGACAACTCTGGACTATGCGTCAGCAGCATTCTAGTTCCTTGAGCATTTTTGGTAAAGTACTTCTATACAGGAAGGACACACACCTTTATCCTCATGTGAGGAACTTCAGAAGAGCTGACAACCTTCTAGGCAAGCCACAGCATCTGCAGCTCCTGATGAGAATGGGAACATAAAGGAATAGCATTCCTACGGTCTGGAGGAAGTAGAGATTAAATGCACAAAAACCCAGAAGAAACACTCATGGCTCTGGTAAGTGCTAAATTATAAACAACAAAACCAACTGCAGCTGGATCTTGTCTTCACAAAATTCTACTCCAAAAGGAAAAACAAGGAAGACCTCAAGCTATCTTTTAGGAATAGAAGGAAGGCTGATAATCTGAATTTGTACATAATTAGAACAGTCCTTTGTAGTCCTTGATACAGCATTATGTACTTGATTTCTACTTTAGTTTCTCCCAAAAACTATTTTGCTCACACTGTTTCTATGCTTTCTTTCTCAGAAGATAACTTTCTTACCTCCAGAGGTAGATCCAGATTCATCCAGGATTTGCCTAATGAACATCTTTTCCTCTTACAGTGTATTAAGAATCCAGAAATAGATTTATCTGCCCCGTTTTTTATTTAACACTAGCTCAAGGGCCCAGTGTGAAGGTAGCTCAAATTCTTCATTACCATAAGGAATACTAACAATTCAGCCCTGTAAATCCCATGTAGGTCTTCCCCTTCCACTGCACTTTGCATACACCTGAGCCTTAGCTAACAGGTTGGGTACAACAGTCATTCTGTGCTGCTTTTTACATCTACCAGTCCTGTTTTCATTTAGGTACATTTAGGTCCTCTCTGCTCATTCTGATTTGAGGTAACCATGTCTTTTGGAGGACTTTTATAAACCATTCACAAACAGAACAGCACTTACCATCCACTGTCCTTCAGGAGATGCCCTAAAGCTTAAGGTCTGTCTAACCCCAGAGTTCCCTCTGCACAACAGTGGCAGCTCTGACAACACAGGGATAGAGAGAGACAAGAAAACTGGAAAATCTCAGAAGCTATTGCATTGAATCCTGACACTGAATCCTAAGAGAAATTTACCACATCATTCCAGCTGCCTCACAGTTAAGGAGCTTTTGTTGGGGTATTATTAAAATATTAATTCCTTCAAGCCTGCCCCCTCCCCCTCCAGGATGTACATATCTTCATTAAAGCATTAAACCTATACATGTGGGTAGATTCTGACTACAGGCTTTCAGTAATGCCACCAACTACTTCTGACTTCACACCACTGTAAGTAAGAACAGAAGTATGTTCTGCAGTTCAGTTACACTCTGCTGGAAATGAAATCTGTGTTTCCTGCACTGTAAACTCAGCTTTTGGCAATGAACTCCCAGCTATAAGATCCAATGCTGGTCCTTCATCTGAACCCACTGGCAATTAGTGACTTATTACTTGCTAACATTAAAAGCACAGCTCAACCACACCTTCTATACATAGAGCTTTTCCTCTGACTACATGAGGACTCATTTTTTTTCTGGACCAACCTGGTGTGTCTCCACAATTACAATTATAATTGCAGACAGAATAAATTTCTGAGGGTTCTGTTCTCTCCAAAAAAAAAAAAAAAAAAGAAAAAATCTAGCTAATACCGCTGTGATAACAGTCAGTGCAGCAGTCATTAATCTCGATAAAGTGATTTTTCACCTCAATTGCCTTCTCTCTTCCTAAAGTTTCAGCACCAAAAAGAAAATACTTCACTGAAACAAATGGCTGCTAGGACAAATGAGCAGACTGAAATGCAGAAGAGAGCAATCAGGGCTAAGGCAAGGGCATTCAGAAAGGAAATGAGCACGGAGCTGCTCACAAAAAAAGATGTCCTGAAGAAAAAGACAAGTGCAGTTATTACCCTGCCAGTTTGCATATCCCTTTCCTAGTTTCCAAACAAGACAGCCTGCCTGTCTGCTTTCCATATATATCCTGGAAGGAACTTTGAGCTCACACACGAACTACCTTCTCTTCATGAAAACATGCTTAAGTTATGCAGGTCATTTTTAGGTCACTCACTTACTTGAGTTTGGGCATAAAATATCTGTCTCTTCAGAAGTCCCAAAGCCTCTGCATTCATCTAGGACTGTAGGGTGCCCCGTTTTTCTCTTAGGGAAATACAAATATTTATTTGCAATCAAGAACAATATTTGAATTCAAATTGAACTTCAAGTTAGAAAACAGATCCAGAACTGCATCTCTTGACTTTATCTGACAAAGCAAATGCTTTAAAACTAAGCAGATTCACATGCCCTCACGGGAAGACATATTTCCTGGCTCAAGCTGGCAAAGTCAGGTTTTCAACCCTCAGCATTCACTTGAACATTGAAAAAACTTTATGCAAGTATAGAGGTCCAAACATGTCCAGGTACCAAATACTAAGAGCATGTGCTCCAAGGCTTCCACTGTTTTTTCTGCTGCCCATGAAGCACAGGTTAGAGATTCCTTAGGCAGCAAAAGGCAAAGTACTGGAGTTGTAGTAGCTCAGCTGTCACTCTAAGGCACCTGCACAGCTTCTAGATTCCAAAGGGCTTAGCAGGGACAACACAGTCTGTGCACAGGCTGCTGACTGTGAGTCACAGCAGCACAACAGGAGACACGGCTTAAGCCCAAGCAAAGCAGCTCCGCAGGAGCCACGCTTTGCCACGGTGGTGTCAGTGCAAGTGGGTGGCTGGAGAAGAGGCAGCAGTAGAAGTGGGAAATGAGAAGGACACGGGATGGGTTTGGAAAATGGGTGATGCAAGTAGGAGTGATGGAAACAGCAATCAGTAGTGAGGGGGAAAGAAGAGCATGGAGAGAAGGAAAGAGTGGCAAAAAATTCATCAAAAACCACTAGCCTAGAAGGTAGAACTTTGGCCTGGGATTCAGGAAATGGGAAATTCATTCTTGACTCCACTGTGGATGTGCTGGGTTACCTTGGTTGGGGCAATTCAATTTTTTGTGCCTCAGCTTCTGTTTCTATGACATTATCCTTTTTTTAAAGTGTTCTGATGTCAAAAGGAGAGGCAGTATTTAAAAAGGAATAGTTATTATAATCTATCTATTCAGAATTAAGGCTCCAGAGGAGAGAAGCGTCTCTCCATCATTTGAAAGATGCCATGTTTCCTTGTCTGCAGAAGAGCACAATGCTCCTATAGGAATCCCTTTTCTTCTGTGCTTTAAAGCAGAGGATTATTATGGAAAATGATTAAGCACCCACACAGTTAAAATGACAGAGCATTTTCATTACTGATTGGCAACTCCTCTGCTGCCCTAATTTAGGTACCATGTCTTCATGCATTCAAATCAGTAAAAAACAAAACAAAAGCTAAACTCACTTGACATTTGCAGCCAAAAACTAAAGTCATATCAGAACATAAAAAATCTCCCAATTCTTGGCCTCTCTTCTAAATAAAAAAAAAATTATAATTAAAAAAAAAAGTAAAAGAAAAGTAAAACCACAGTCTTATAGCAAAGTCTTCACATACACTTAAAAGATTATGATGACCAGAGAGTATTTGAATAATACTGAATTGAAATTCTGCAATTTCAAATTACAAAGTCTTCATCCCAAAACCTGCAGACAGAACTCCCCCCAAGATTGCATAGTATCTGAATAACAAGGTTGCCACAGGCAAAGCAACCTGGAAACAGATGACAAAGATGGAAATGAATTGAGGGAGAGGCCAGCATGGGAACTGGACTTAGACATGACCCTCTCCCAACCTGGAAAGGCTCATCTGAAAATGAGACAAAATCCAACATGTCTCAAAATAAAAATGCCTGAGGAAATTTTGCAAAATAAACGTCACTCCTGCATTTTTTCATCCCCCAGCCAGCTTTTATTCAGGAATAATTACTTTGTTGCTCTTTTTTCTAACCAAGCTGAAAAATATGTTTTCCCAATATTCTAAATTTATGCTTCCTCAGTCTCCCACAAGGAAACATGTGGTTCATCCAGGCCATGATTCAAACACAGAGACTATTTTCACTGCTGCATATTTTCAGTCACATACTCTATTTCGATGTTCTACAGAGGCACTGATGAGTAAAAACCATCTCTGCATTAAAAACAGGTGAATGCTGAGACAACTGACGGATGAACCTGAATGAAATACACAAATAGCTCAAGAATGTGCCTGACTTCAGTCCTTCAACATCAAAATGGCTTACAAAATAACAATGGCTTTACACATGCAGTTTCTCCAAATTAACTTCAAAGGCACATACAATAAAGACCTCCATTTTCAGTTATATTCATCCAACAGAAGGCCATTTTCTATAAAGCAAAACATTTTAATTCAAGGCTATTAAGTAATTCTTTCTAACATGGAGTAAAACAAGTAAGATCAGTATTTATCAGAAAATAATAATAGAACAAAAGCTAGAAGAGCAAAGCATGTACTACCTCTTTTTTTGCATATGTACCAAGATATCCATATGTCAGAAGTAAAATGTACATTAATTTTTGTGTCAGCTAGACTTTTCAGCAAATTTGGTGTAAACAGCACTTTTCCACTGTGCACATTTTGAAGTGCAATCAAAACCACACAAGATGATTCTCTACCTCAGACTCCACCCATTCCAAGCCTTTGGGAAGCAAGACTTACGTCTTCCGCTTCAGTATTTTCTTTTTCCCTTTACAGGATTTTCACCTGCTCTGAACTATAAGCTAGTAGTAAATAGCAGATGCATGACTCAACTACTGATGAAAAATTCTGGAGTACTTTTCAAGAAAATATCTAGTTAAAAGCACAAGATTTGCTAATAGAACACGGGACTTTTTGGTGAAAACATGACATCACAATTTCAATGACAAAGATCTGCCATCATCTTGATTTCTAATACAGGAGAAAAGGAACTGGAAGTCCCAAAATTACTGAAGTCTTGTTTAAATCAGATCCAGAGTTCATGCAATTGAATAGAAAAAATAGTAAGCATTCAATTAATGCTGGACTAGGTCAAAGCCCTGATCAAAAAATTTCTGAGACTGGAAGGTGAGGACAGATGTTGCTGTTCCAGCTGAGAACTGGAAATTTCAAGATGTGCTGTGAATGAGGAAAAAAAAAATTGCAGGATCAATAACTCACATTATTATTAATAAACAGTGGAAGAGGGGGAACAATAACATCCAAGAAACAGAATAGCTTGTCTCTCATCTCACTCCCACCACACTGACAGCCTGGAATGCTGCTACACCTGTGAGATTACTCAGTCTTCAGGACCTGTATCTTGACTGTCTTCCCCCTCCTTTTCCCTATGTTTAGTTGACTATGTCAGGCTCTCTATCGACATTCATTTAAACATTTTTCCAGGTCATCTGTACATTCAAACTGATCTCCATCTGTTTTCCATTTTCATCTTGAAGTCTTATAACTCAAAACACGTCATATAAAGCACAATGAAATCTTCCTGCCCCCTCCCAATTTCTCTGTGCTCAAAACATGTAGCTGAACGAAATCTCCTGTCACTTGTGCAGAAGTGATCTTTATGGTGGTTGCAGATGGCATGAACTAGTAAGACACCAACAGGACTGACAATATGCAGATAGAGGAGGGAAGTCAGTGCCATATAAGAAGTGGTGACTGGGCAAACCAAAAGAAAGCCAGGATTCAGTTCTTCTTTCAAATGAACACAGTTCGAATACAGGGTCCAGCGTCCTAAGCACAAAAGCATCAAGTCACTCAGGCATGCTACACGAAGTCATAACATCAGTGACGATCAAGTAGGCCAAAAAATCCTCCAAGAGACAGAAACTTCTGACACAAACACACATCGTCCTACTGACATTCTTTAAAATGGAACAGGAGGATCTTGCGCAGGTGCACATGGAAGCTGCATAAGTAACAGCCACATAACTTCTAGGGCTACAAACAACAGAGGGACTCACAACAGCTTCCTTCTCCCTCCTCTAGCCCAAGAGCCTGAAAATTCTCTGGACTTAAGGTCAACAGTTCACAACTTGTTCTCCGTGGTGAATGTCAGCTCACTGGGGGGTTTACTCATCTTCGAGAAAGTGAGGGGAGAGCAGCTGCACAGACACTTGCTTACCTTGTTCCAGTGTCTTTTTATAAATACCTATGTTACAAACCTTGTCAGTTAATTTGCATCTGAACCTGAGCCCAGAATGCTTACATAAAAGGCTTGCTTTGTTTATCAGAAAAGAGCTGCTTCAAGAACTCTGTATGAACTGCAGAAGCATGGGCATAGCACGCTAGCTCTGCATTTTGCCTTGCAGAGACTGACCTTCTCCATCAGGACATCAACAGGTAGCAGTCATAAGCTCTGGACACCAGCAAAGAAGGGGCTTTTTCCCCACTTGATTAGGAGCTTTTCACTCTGTGCTCCCTTCCTTACAGAGAAAGCCTTAACTGATTTTGTACAGTGCTTTATTCTGCAAACAAAGCTACTGACACACTAAACAGGGCATTAATTTCTGAAAGAATGAGCAACAACATGGTTTTGACATTCAACTATGTCCCTTCTACAATGAATTCTATTCATTCTTCATAGTACAGCAGCATCTAGAAGTCCTGACCAACAAAGCATTCAGTACTTCCCAAAATCTTCCATCTTCATAGGCACGACAAAGGAAAGAAAATGAAGTTCTCGCCTTTCAAAGATGAAGATCTGATGCGGGTCAGTGCAAGGAACAAACCGACGAACTTCTTTCTTTCCTCACCATATCACCCCAAATCATTCACTGTGTTCCGAAAGTGAGTTCGTGTTACAGGTGTGAAAAACTGAAAAACATTTCAAATAACCAACTCACATTTATTTGTTACACAGTTTGTTGGACTGCTCTGAAATGAGCTGCAGCAACAGCACACAGAGTCGAAACACATCCAGTCCAGTAACTCCGACGTAGGGCACACATACTAGCTGTGACTAATGAAGGAACAGAATTGTTTAGAGGACATGATTACTGAAATGAGGGAACATGTTTATTTGGTACACAGGTTTTGGAGAAAAACAAAAGTAGAAGCCTCAGAAAGGACTGCCAAAAAAAAGCATGAGAAACTGTTCAGTGCGTATAGTAGAGAGGCTCCGGTATCCTGAAAATGGCATGGAGGACAGTCAATAAATAGCAGCTTAGATAATTAAAAGTACAAGAAGTCACAGCCTGGAACAATATATTGCCATGAAGAACCACAACCAACACATGGGTTAAAAAGCCCACCTTACAACAGAAGTCTTAATTTTACACTTTTTGCAGAGGACCCATTTTTTTTTCTTACCAATTCTTTTGGTATCTATAATAGTTAAAATCCACTTCATAGTCTGTTCAAGTTTCTCATCCATCAAATAGAAAAATAAAATACCTTTGAAAATGAGGCCATGAACCCTAATTGCTGTAAAACCAAGGGTGAAAAAACCCTTGCAGCCTATATTATCACCTTAATTCCTCCCCCTTCATGTGTAAGCTGACACATCATTAGAAAGTCTTCCTGTCCTATTTCCCCAGAGCCTTTCTCTGAGTATTTTTTAATTCTGTAAGGCTTCTTCCCTGGCAAGCCTGCTTTAAAAAGTAAACCACTGTTTAGCAACAGTAGGTCTCATTAAAAGGTGCATTTACCACACAGTAGAACTCTCTATATTTAGAACTTGAAATACATTGAGTACCACAGCAAATATAAGTATTGTGGGTGGTAAACACTCAGTTTAATAGCATCCAATGTATCTGAGTGAAAGAAACAGTTTTATAAATAGCTTCCAAAGTTTTGCTCAGCATAGGCAGCTAATAATATCTGAAGATATTTTATTTCATACTTTTTCATTTCTCCTACCAAAACAAGTGTTAGGCCTACGTTTTCTGTCAAGCACTCACCTGGAACAAGTACTGTGGGCATGCCATGAACAGTAACTCAGCTGGGCTGTGAAACAGAAGTGAGAACTAACCTGAAACCATCAGGATTATTCTGGTGTGCCTTTTAGGCTGGAGAACTTGCAAAATCTTTCTGGTTAGATTTTGATGTCTTCCTATTCAAAGGCAGCTGGAAATACAGGAGTTACATCTGATCAAACTGTTGTCGGCAGCTACAACCGACTTATGCCCTTTGATAAGAATTTTTAGATTGTTTCCAAGAGCTCATAGAATTTTTTCTTCCCTAAGCAGTACCTTCAGAAACTTCAGGTTTCGTTTGCAAGTTAATGATAATTCACACAGATCTGCATCCCTGCAAATCTATAATAAACTGACGCCTGGCACAGAACATCAGAAATATTGCTCCTTTCACAGTTTAAGATAAAGCTAGTTCAAAAGGGCCTCATTTCCCCCTTTTACCAGCCTTCTAAATTGTATCACCTTTTTTTTCTTTATCCTAATCTTCTGTTTAAAATGTGTGCATGCATCTACTTATGTTCACTGGTATTTCTTTGTGATACAAATGATTTTCTGAGCTGCTGGGAGCTCACAACTCCAGAAGAAACTAGTGGGTGCAACATATGCTTATGGTGATGTAAAGATACAGTAACAAAAGACCACCTTCTCAGACCATTTCCTCAGATTGAATTTATACACCAATGATAAGTGATTAACAAGTTGGTTTCTTTCCCAAAGACTTCTCAGAAGAACAAGAAGTAAAACTGTCTTCAGTTGTTTTGCTTCGAGGCAAAATATTTGTAATTCTCTCTGTGGTAAGAAAGTCAATTCCTGTGACAAGAACCCATGAAACAATTTTTAAAGCATTATAGTTTTCTATGCACAGTTGTTCCTTTTAGACTTAGAAAAAACATCTGCACTTTGCAACTATTGTATTAATCATGGGCAATTCTCTTGTAGCTCTTCTGAGTTATGAAACCCAAAGATGTCCACACACACCCGTGATGGTATGATTCCAGGTGTGCTAAGTCTAATGTGGAGTTTGACAAAGAGCCATGGAGTGTCCTGCCCCACATCCAATTAATTTTGCATAACTGAGAGCTTTGACTGGCTTTGGGACACAAACATTTGCTTCTGTGCCATGACCACACATCCCATGTTCATTCCATCCCCAGGAGAAGCACTGGCCACCTAAAAGAGAGGACAGAAAATACAGAATAAACACCAAAGAAACGTAAAAGCAAGGGTTAGTTCTGAGGAGAAGATTTGTCAGTTTGTCCTACTTAAGTTCTAAGAAATTCTGCTAAGGTGGGGAAATATGTTCTGGTTCTCTTGAAAATATAAATAAACACAAATGAATTATTCTCCATCCTGTTCCATATTGTTAACAAAACAGAAGAGATTAAAATAACAAAGGCATTTGAAAATCCCTTAGCAAATACATGGTTCAGTATTTTTGCAGAGCCCACAGAAATCTCTCTGCATTTTAAGAACCCTCCCTTAAATGAAGTGGAATGCCTGTCTTTCAAGTTCCCTCTAGTAAGCAAAAGTATCATAAATCAAGCACAGTGACTTTAATCATTCACAGCATGATCTGTAGGGCTGGGGAACACAGAGTCACAGAGCAGCCAAATTAAATTTCATTCCTAGTTTCAAGTTCACATGTCACCTTTTTCCTTTAAACCAAGTTTTCGACAGCCTGCCTTACTCTTAATCATCCTACTTCTTCTGCTTGCTTTGACATCATTTCACTGCTTTTATTATTCTTATTTTCACTCATTATTATTTATTTTTGTAACATCTACTCTTTTATATCCCAAATAATGATTCATGTATTATTATTACCCATAGTACTCTTCCTTGAAGCAAAATATGCAAATTTTGTTCTATAAATGGCTGGCATAATAAAAAAATCCACCAAAACCCCCTTATTCTGAACTACAAGAGCTATTTCTTCCCTATTTTTTATTCTTTATTTGACTGTCAGAGACTGCCTGTGACTTTTTGTAATAAAAAAGAAAGCCATCCTGCCATATAATCATTTTTCTGATGCCACTGGCATTTTTGAAAAACAGCAGGTATTAACAGCATGAAGTATCATTCTGGATTCCAAATAACGAGAAGAAAAGTGCCGAAATTCAAAAATCCAATCCCAGTCATAATTTAACTTTTCAAAATTCAGAAACAGATTATTGCAAAGCTAGCAAGACCATCTTTCCTGCAAATCCAGTAATATTTCACTGTCATCTGCTCTGTTTACAATATAAGTATATTGAAGTTCTTCTCTCCTGTAATTAAGTGTAAATATTACTGAAGTCAGATGTAATTAAACAATGACATTTCATTTTCCTGATGTAATTAAACAATGACATTTCAATTCCGTGACAATCTTTAAGGCAATGGAACACAAAACACCACTAGAACATCCCAGTAGCCTAAACACATCTCACCTAATATAGCAGCTCTGTTATTCCTATCTCAGAAGGCACCAGATGTTCCCATGGCTGTATATGCACATTACTGACAGCCCAGCCTATATCCCAAATGCACACATGTGCTGCTGAAAAATACCAGAAACTGCACATGTAACATATGCCATTTAAATATCAACAGAACATCCTACAAGTTAATGGGATTTTTTTTTTGTAAGGTTCCAAGTAAAAATGTTTATATAAATATTGAAAAGCAGGAGAAAGGCACCCCAAACCCATACCAGAGACACATCACAAACCAATTTATTCAAGGAAGGTGCATCTAAGAAAAGGCACTTTTTTTTTTTACACAGGTAATATGTGAACCCCACAGACTAAGCCCATTTAAGAGTGGGGAAACTTCCAGTGGAAAGGGAATATAACATGCTCTTGCATGGATTTTTTATTTTTTTTTCCTCCTGTCCCATCAGGACAAGAGAGAGGAAACCAGAAAGTTTCTGATCTCTTTGTATTACAAACTGCTCAGTGGAACATTAATGGTACAAGAAATATTCAAAGAAACAGTGCAGTATTAACCTCTCAAACTGATAAATATATCTAGTGAAGCAACTTTTGAAAAAGCATCATAGAAATATTTACAAGCTAGAAAACCTCCAGACATGATCATTTCCCCTAAAATAAGGATCATGGAGCCTTTTCCAGCCTTTACTTCTCCAAGTAGGTAGACAGACCACCAAAATAGGTTTTTCTACATGATTCCAGTGAGCTCCAAGGTTACTGAAATGGGATGAGAGTGAAAACTGGCAAAAGAAAAATTAACTAGGGTTTATGTATGAATGGTCTTATTCAAAAATGCCTGTTACATCTACAGAGAGCCAGGAAGAAATCTGAAGAGATGAAAGGGCAGCTGACAGATATGGAATTACAGGCCACAAAAATGTTTCTCATTACCACCAACTCAGAATCAGGAAAGCTAAAAGGCAGAAAATTTTTATTGTGAAAATAAAAGGTGTACTGTACCACATCTGCATGTAGAAGATTTAGGCAAAAGTTTGTCCATAAAAATAGCCATATGCTTGATTCATGTAAGAGAAAATAGATTTTTCAGGAAACATATTAGGTCTATTTTTTGGCAATAACATATTAACAAAACTTGGAGGAGTGCTGGGCAAAATGACTGCAGTGAAAACAGCCAGGAGGGAACAAGCGGCTATGTGAATCACTGGCACAGAAGTTGAAGTCAATGAAGATTGAATGTAATGAAGCATCTATTTAAAAAATTACATGGAAAGAATATCTGCAGAGTTAAAGAAAGACCCTAAGGAGATCTCATGGTTAGCCTCTGGACAAAGGACACCATTTCATGTCAATTTTTTTTTCCCTTGCTTGTTTTCTTTTTGGTTGTTTCTATTCACAGTTTATTGCTGGTAAAAACCTCAACACAGCCCCAGCAGCCCTACATGCCTTCACAAGAAAATTCAATTTCTATGTCTGTGCCAGACCTTCCCAGGATGAAAGACCATTAGAATGATGTGTATGAATACAGCTACGAACTGCA
The DNA here is from genome assembly GCA_035041135.1 of Platyrinchus mystaceus. Classification (NCBI taxonomy): domain Eukaryota; kingdom Metazoa; phylum Chordata; class Aves; order Passeriformes; family Tyrannidae; genus Platyrinchus; species Platyrinchus mystaceus. Next base: position 13,833,230 of record JAWWLV010000179.1, read on the forward strand.
TCTAACAAAATTTAGCACAAGCACTGTAGCATCCTCTCAGACAAAATGGTTTGTGTTTGGTGAGGTGAGGGGAGGTTGCTCCATGTCACTGTTTAAGTGAAACCACATAAGACATCGCATTCACCTTTTCCCATTTAAAACATAAATACTCAAAGTACAAATGAAACCCACAGAACTCACATGGCAACGCAGCATGATCCCAAGGGAATTTCAGTGCATTCCCAGTCACACTAATCGAAGTTTAGAGCAATGCTATGCAGAATTTTCCCCAAAACATTAAATATACAAAACATAGGGAGAAAAGGGTCCTTAACAAATCTGTTTTGGTCAAACAACACAAGAAGGGGCTAGTGTCCTCCTTCTGTCTGCAATAATTATCCAGGCTTTTTTCAAGGTAACTGAAGTGACAATGGCAATATACAAGTTGATTAAATTAGAGAAAAGTATTTCTAGGAAAAATAAAGCTACATCATAGTGGACAGGATTCCGGAGAAAGTAGAGGATTTAGGGTCACATCTCATTGCTGAGTACTTTGTTCTTCAGATGGAAGAATCAAGGTTAGCAAATAAAGATGCTCTGGGTGAGATTCACTGCTTTTAACTTAAGCCACCTAAAAATCAAGCAACTTAGCTACAGATCATTATCCTCTAGTTTTTCGCAAGAGCCCACGGAGACTCTACATGTCTCCAACAGGCAATTCATCTTATTCAAACACTGGTGTTAAAATCAAATCTATCTCACTTCAGTGACTATAAAGAGAGACCAACTGATTGTCCTAACCTAGGCATATCAGTTTTATGCAGCTGAAGACAGGTTATGTTAAATCATATGCCTACAATCAGTCTGAAGGCAAAGCAAGGAAAACTGTAAATAAGGCAGCTGCAAATATCACTGCAACCTGGCTTCAGGCTACACTCTGCTTCTAAACCAGCCTGTGCCCTGGAGGCTTATTACCAGAATCTTTAAACAATTCTCTTTTCTGTTTCTACTCTTCCACTCTTTCAACCAGAAAAACAGAAGTTCATCTTAAAGACAAGCCAAGTATCTTGAGGCCAAGCCATTCAAGAGGGAGCTTCGCATTTTAGGGATCTGTTAAAATGTTTTAGTACAGCTCTATTATATCGGCTCTGTACTCTTAGCAATGCCTCACAATACCTCAAATTATTATTTCTTTTTAATCTTAAATTAGTGCTACTCTACAGATGGTTATAGACAAAGTTACAGTAGGCAGGAGATCAGCTCAGTGCAAGTCAAAGACTTCAAACAGCATCAGGGCTGGACCACAGACAAAAATCAGGTGTCTCAGCTACCCTCCCTGGACTATTTGAAAGCATTCAAAACCTCACAAGGAACAATACAGCACTACACAGAAGGAGAGATTTAGACCATACTTCTCCCAAGGAGTTGTAAAAGACAAGCGAATAAATTTTCTTTTTTTCTTTTAAAGGCCATCTGGTGGTTCAGGGTGTCATGTAAAATGAAAGAAAGAAATATCCCTCTAAACTTTTGTATTTTTGATAGTAATAATTCTATCATTAGTGCAAAAGATCTGCAGCTTTAGAATATAAGAAACAGGATTGACATAAATTGTTTTCTGAAGAAAAAATATGGAATTGTATTAGTAACTAAAAGGGAAGTCTAAACATTCTGCAAAATCTTGTTAAAGGCAAAGCTTGGTAAGTGGAATGTAAGATGACATCATCTCAAGACACTATATGGTACCTCCAAAACTCAAAAATAACTATGAGATTCATATAGTCAATTTTTATTATGGAGCCACATTTTCAAGGAGCAAGCTCCAGGCAGCCCATCCAGTTGCTGGTGGAGTTCTTCAAGACCAAAACTCTCAGGAATGTGTGTCTGGCTTTACAGTGAGTAAGCTGGATAAAAATCAGACACGTTGCAGTGCTAACACAACACACAGATAAGAAAAACCATACATTTTTGACATTAAGTACAAAGTCATGGTGCTAAAGACATGCTGATTTCAAAGTTAGCCTCTGCTCAACAATCTGCCCTCATTCCACATGAGTAGCTTCTCCCCAGGCAGTGGACCTACACCACTCAGTCCCCTCCTCAGCTGTCATTTTACACAGGTGAAAAATCACATGACTGTGGTTCATCCTGGTACCTGGAAAGAACAACTTTCAACATCCTCAAACAGCTAATCATAACAAATGCATGATTCTTGCACTACATGGACTCCTCTGACTTGATGCTCTAAACTAATATCTTATGTGAATTATATTTTTTTCCCAGCAGAAGCACTGTTTTGTTAGTTGGACCTTCTCTCTGCCTGTACTGGTATCTTGTGTAATACAGCAGGGACTTCAAACTGGATCAGGGCCTCAAGGCCAACTGTCAAAATATCCAATTATAATCCATAACTACCTATTGAAGACAGTCAGAAAATCAACTCGAGAATACAAGATGCCTAGTATGGCTTAGGCATGTGCAGTACTGCAAAATGGAACAGTAAGGCTACACATATCCTTTGCAATTAATTTCAGTTGGGAAAGTCTAATTTCTAGTTTGTTCTTCAATATCAGTGTCTATCCCACAAACTGCAAACAGAAGAGCAGTACAGAGCACATCTAATCTCTTCTGTTCTCATTTTCATAGCATATGAATAGCTGAGAATTACAAAATGGGAAGGGGAAGGAATCGTGTATTACAAGATGATTTCCAAGCACACAGTGAAGGGCAGTGTAGCACATCTGGCACAGCCTGAAAGCTGTATATGGAGAAGTCCCACATACAGCAATGCAGAGAATTAGGGGAAGATGCAGTAAGAATGGCACTTAGAAAAAAAAGCCACAGCAGATTCATGCAAACATGTTGTGCATTTTCCTGTGCACTGTTTTAAGCATCGGGCAAATAACTGAGCCCATCCCTAGAGGAAGTGCTATCTTGCCAATTTACAATGACAATAGAAATTTTGTTCTCTTCTCACAGGGCACTTCAAAGCAGGAGCTGAATGGCTCACTGCACAAATTAATATGTATCTATTTGAAAGAATCATTCCACATTACATCAAATAAGCCACAGTTTAGGTTACCACTCAGGCTAGTTTATGACGGGTTTTATTTTTTCCTTCTTAGTTACGCATTTTGAAGCCAAAAACGGAGGAAGAAATTCACAAAACTATATCCTATGATTTAAAAATGAGACTTGCAACTACAGATCTTGGGCTGCTGCACCTTTATAGCTTCTGTGGTGAAACTCAAGCCCTGTAAGATAGAGATGGTTGCTTTGCTGTGTGTAGGTAGCAAGGAGAGAAATCTCCTGCAAGGATTATCTGTTCACATTTCTGTTTCCACAGGGAAACACAAATGGTACTATGTCTAATGCTCACAAGGGCTGCACAAGGTTTTCCTTTTGGTTTTACTCAAACATGTCAATTCCTTCCCAACAGGAAAGCATCTCCAGCTGAACACAGAACAAAACCTGGGCTCACGACTTTGTGCAAGACTGAACGTAACTGGTCCACTGACAATACATGAGGATTATATCATACACGAAGCAGCTGCAGTGCAGAGAGGATTAAGCATTAAAGATGCTTTTTTTTACACCTGTAGAAGACAAGAAAATCTTTAAATCTTGCTTGATTAAGTACAGGACAAGAACAGATGACAGAAATTAGTTAATGAAGAGATTTGTCTTGAGGTTCTGACCGTGGCATAAATGTCTGTTCCATCAGAATATCAGGCATGGCAGAGAGTGACATTCATTCAGAACTTACATCCCTGCCTCTCACAGTGACAGGCATTAAACGTGTCACAGTGCTTTAAATTTGTGTGACCAGAACTAGACAATCACAATCTCATCACAGAGCCAGAGACTGCAGTCTCATGACCCTCTGTATGATGTGAAATGGAACATACAAAAAATACCTTAGCCTAAGTGCTTAGTAAGAGGTCATCCATGCAAAGCAGTATGTCAGAGCACATCTAGAAGAGTGCAAGTTATTCAAGGGTCCCATGGGACCACATGGTGCCATGGCCATTTGTGCCCATGTATTTTGGGTATTATAGCATTACCATTTCAAATTTACATGCACTTTAAACTTATGTAAATGATCATACAAAGAAAAGGAGGGGACAGCTGCGATTCACCTGACCTACAATGTTACATCTAAGACCTAGAACTGATGGTCATCTTCAGCACAGGCCTGGGAAAAGTAATAGATGAACGCAGAAGCAAGAATCTGAGAACCCCCTCGAACTGCATTCCAGTACTACATGTAGCTTTCAAAGCACTAAGCAAATCACAGAGCAGGAGAAAGTACAGTCAGCAAGATGAGCAGCAGCATGCAGGTGAAATGACACTTCCTCCTACTTCATCGGCTAAAATCAGAAACGAGACCCCACTGGGCTCTCAGGAACTCTCTCCTCAAGAAAGAACAGCTAGGTTGGAAAAAATTATTTTGGAAATGCTTTGGTGCTTAACATGTTTCATAAGGCAACCTTTTGCAGAACTGGTCTATTTACAAGCATGAGCTTCAAGGCAATCACACAGACCAGGCTACAGATGACTGTCAGTCCTTGGCAGCTTATAAAAAATACTGATATAACAGAAGCTAAAAAAATATACCATATGGTCACATTAACCTTCTTCTTATCTGACTGCTATTCTCTTCCCATGAAGGGCTGTTTGCACTGAATAAAAGTGAGCATTCTAGGGTTTATCTCTGAAGGTGTCCTTTTCTGCAGAATACAATTCTCTAACTCAGAACCAAGAATTGAAATGTGTAAACCTTCCACATGGGCATCTTATGTAAAATAGCTTTGTGTTTAAATAGGCTTCTGTTTGAACTTTTCCCTTTTCATTTTCCCTTAGCAATTGCAAAGCTGCATTTGGTCAAGTTTCAAGATACATGATATGAATGTGCATTACTGTTGAGTGAAGTCTAAAAAATCCTGCTTGTTGATATTAAACAAGTGAGAGCTTTTTCTCCCCATGCTTAACAAGTAATCTGAGATGAATTCCAGCAGTAATAAGCGAAAGTGTTAGAAATGCAAAGAGAGAAATCAAGGAAACAAGTGGTCACTGAGTTTCTCAGTTTCCATCTTACTGACTGAACTAATAGATTTTCTCACAGCTATGCAGTTGCCACAGAACAAAAGTAGTTGCAGCTCAGCAATGACGTTATTAGGATGCCTTATTTTGCAAAGTTTCAAGTCGTAATCTTAGCATCTCGCAATGGCTCAGATGATGGCTCCCCTGCAAGTGTCAAAGTGCAGTTGTAACAGTGGCAGCACTGTAGGACATGTGTGCCCAAGAGCTTTAAAATACCTAGCTTGATACAAGCTATAGCATAGCTGTAGTCCAAGAGAGTTCCGGATGAACTAACCCTCCCTTCAGGGCAGGATTTGTGGATTACAAGTTTCCTCTGTGCTGCAACTGTTGTACTTGAGTTAACCCACTTGTATCTGGTTCAAGTGTGCCTATACCACACTGTACTGTAGTGCAAGCGCACATCTAATAAAACCCTATGGCTCATGTGCCTTGTCTGTCTGTCTCAGTTTGTGCCTGTTGTTACAGGGATGCCTATACTCGCCACTGTTTGGGGGCCTAAATGGGGTAAGTTTAGATCTACACAGATACAACAAGGGCTGGGTCATTTGAGCAGCTAGAAAAAGAGTAAAAAGTGAACGCCTTGGTAACATCCCCACGTTAACCCTGATGGCACTTACAGCCACCATTCGCCTCCATCTCATACAACGTAGTTCTGTGAACTAACGGGATCCCTTCCAAAGAAGAAATTAGAGAGAGAGTTGACAGAGTTGTGACAAAAGATGAAAGCAAGAAAAAAAAAAATCCCATGATTCAGACTTCAAACACAAACCTTAAGGAGGTTTACTTCACATGTGTGCACCAAAGGCAAGTCACATTTGCTCAGAAGGGCTGATGAAACACAGTGCTTTTACCCGAGACTGGCTGTGTAGGGCTGGGCTGGTGTTAACTTTCAATTGCAAGTGAAACAGTAGCTGAATACTAAAAAAAAAAATAAAAAATAATAATAATTTAAAAACCCAAACAAAAACAAAACAAAACAAACAAACAAAACCCCAAAAACCAAACACAAACCACCAAACAAACAGTGAATATTTTTTGACATACTTCCCTTCTGGCGCAGAACAGATATTCTGGGCAAGACGTAAAGCACAGCTTGATAACTTTTACCTTTTTACATCTGTACGGACTAATTTTATACTATTCTCCTTTACTTGTATTCACTGAACTATTTAATTACAAACCCATAATTGTTGATGAACAAAAAAAAAAAAGGCACAGAGTACACATGGGTGCGTGCAAACACCTTTTACAAACTCAGGCCAGTTAGTCTGGAAATAACCCTGCCACAGCACAGCTTCTCCACATTTCTACCTTCAGCCTCCTCTGTGGGTCAGGTGTGCTTACACTTACTCTTCATACCACTCTTGCCTAACCTTCCCTAGAAGTGCATAAGACTAGGAAAGAAACGCTGGCAGAACTCAGGATGCCACTGGGTACCAACTGACACCATTTGAGTTGTTCTGATTAGGAAAGGCAAACACCATCTCTGCCACATGAGGTTCAGAGTACACTCTGGGGACACCTCACCACTTTGCCTCCATCAGTATAAGATGCACCTAAATTCTGAATTGGGGTTAGCTCCTTAAGTAGAGGAAATAGATCAAGTCGTTCCCTGGAAAAAGGCAAGCGTAAAGAGTGTCCTGGGACAAAAACCTCCTTCAATCAATACTGCAAGACGTTTTCTGAAAGTTTCTGCTCTACATTTTTTTTGGATGCTGGCAAAATAGCTGTAGGGAAAGCAGCATTCGTACATCAGGTGTAGTGATCTGAGGCTGGAAAGGAAAAATCTCTCTTTTGCACAGTGACAGGAAGAACAGCTGATGGGCAGAGGGATTCAGAGGCACCATGCCAGCTCCAGAAGGTCGGAGACCAGAATGGACAATGCAAGCTGGGTCCCTGAGACGCTGTTTGGCACTATCCCATCTGATCCTCTGCATAACCTCAGGGAGAAGAGGAAACCAGCTGGAATGAGACAGGAATATCTGACACCATTTTGGAAAGACTATATTTGCCAGGGACCTGGGATAACAAAGTATTTTTCAGAATAAAAAAGACAAAATAAATATCTCTATCTCTGAAAGAATATATGACTAAATTAGGAATTCAAGAGTTTTGTTCTCCTCGCTTTGAAGGAAGCAGGAACACTGGAAATATGGGATCTCTGTAAATTGGCCTTATTGTTCTTTCCTTTGTCCATACAGAAAGCCAGTTTCTTCCATTTTATATTTAGCACTAGGCTAATTACAGAGCAGGAGCAGCTATAGAAAGCAACCTAGAAAAAAAGCTAGACAGAAGAGAATTACTTGGAATGTAAGGCCACACTTGGCCCTATGATAAATATTTATCATTACTCTAAAGAAAAATAGTATAAAAAGACTTTAAGTTATGGATAACATTATAATATGATAACTCAGAAAACAGAGTAAAAGACTAAAACCAAATCAGCCCAAACTTCTGGTAAAACAGAAGGCTTCAGTATGCAGTGAGAAAAGCAATACATGGCATGCATGTATGTCCACAGGACTATGTACATCACATACAAACAGATGAACACTACACAAAGTAGTTCTCACTAACCTGCAATATGAATGTGAGAGAAGCTGAATTTATACTTTACACCTCTGGAAAACAGAACAACCAAACATGAAGATGACTAAGTCAGACAATGTTGAAATGTTTCCTTAAATAACTTTAAAAGTGTTTTTCTCTGATTTAGTAATAACTGAATACCAATCATGAAAATATTTCTTGTACGGTAAAGCCAAGAGATCTTTACTCTTCAAGCTCAGTTATTAACAGAACTGTCTCTATTCATGGGTGAACCAAAATGCCATTGTTTCGATTCTAAAAACTTCTTAAATCTATTCAGAATAGACAAAGCAAAAATAAGAATTTTAAGTGTCCAATCAACTTTGAAGAAGTGACTTGTGTTTCCAACTCATTCAAAGATTTAAAAATGCTAATAATCCCCAAATAAGAGCCTTTTTAATTTTGTCTTTTTTTGGGGGGGAAGGGTTGGATGCTTAGCAGCATTTTAAAGGTCCAACCTGCTTTACAAACTTGCTGTCAGAAAACGTTGAGCCTTCTGAAAAATCAGACACTTCACAGGCAAGAATCAGAAACCCACAGAGATTTCTATTGCCCCCCAAAAGCTTTAAACAGTTTTGAACGTACTGATATAAACTGATCTTCCAAAATGTCTTCTATGCACAGGCAACTCAAAATGCTGAGCAGTTAACAAAACCTTCTATAGCAAGATGA
>JAWWLV010000179.1:13841669-13865638 GCA_035041135.1 Platyrinchus mystaceus
TGATCTTCCAAAATGTCTTCTATGCACAGGCAACTCAAAATGCTGAGCAGTTAACAAAACCTTCTATAGCAAGATGATGAGCTCTGCATTAGATGCCACATCAGCAAGCACCATTCTCTATCTTCATAGTTTTACTGCATCTTTGGTAACTAGTTCATCCAAATACACATGAAAGGGACTTAATATGTTTATTCAGCTACCTGATGGATTAAGTTTGTTACCAATTTCTGCATGAGAATGCCTATTATTATGGAGGAAAAACTTTACACTTATATAATTTCTTAGGATATAGAAATTATTTTTATGTCTAAATAGTAGCTATTATTTAGAACATTTTAAAATCACTGTGTTGAAATACGGTTCAAATAATTTCCGTTGCTCTAATTTTCAACACCTTCTCTCTTAGCCAACATGTCTTGCTGACAGGTTGTTCATGGAACTGTTTACTTTCCAGCATGAAAGGTTATCTTTTTCAGAAATTTCTTAGGAGATGTTTCTAATTAATTAGTCTACAATTCCCACAACACTTTATTTAATTCTTTTTTTTTTTTAATTAGGTGTTGTGGGGTTTTTTGTTTGGTTGGGGTTTTTTATTTGTTTTAGAAAGCTCCCAAAGCTCTTGCAGGCAGAAATACTTCTTGCTCTCTCTTCAAGAGGTGCTTTTTGCTGCTGTAAAATTTTTTGCCTCTCCAGGGGACAATTAAACAATGACAACACTGTATTCACCCCAAAGCATAATTCTATTTTTGAAGATTTCATTTGACTAACATGATACTGACCACAACTTTTCATCTGCAAGGCAATGTAAGACAAGTTCAGCCACATGTCAGCGTGCACTGGCTTGACCCAAGTCTCAGGAGGTGCAAAAATTACTTAGCTGGCAAAGTGATTAGGTAACCAGGCTGACTACATGGATGGATTCAAAGCTGCTTCTCCAACTGGTAATCAAGAAAGGTCTTAACAGGATTTAAGAAGTGAAGGCAAGCCTTGATGGGAATGGCAAAGGGACCAATTGCTTATCCTGGAAATGAGAAAAGAAGCCATGAGGAAAACAGTTTGACTCTGGTTGAAAGCAAAATCCTAAGTCATGACTAATTCCTTCATTTCCAGCTATCTGTCTCCGTTACTAAGGCTTTGCTCCTTTTGGCCATGTGACTCTAAACTTTCTCATTATAGACGGAGAATTACCCTGCACAAAGCAAAAATATAATCCTCCTTCCTGAGCTCTGAAGGGATCTGGTCAGACTTTCTCTCTGACAAATGGCAGAAACCGTCACAAGAAGTAGCAGACAGCAGGGGACTAAACCTCTGAGTGCTGCCTGAATTACTGACTAAAGGCTACTCACTGACTCCACTATTTCTACCTTTTCCCACCTCATTTTGACTACTTTTGCTATTTTATACTGTTATCTCTTTAGGCCAGGGGTCATCTTTCACTGCCTCCTCTACTACATGGTCTGACCTCACCTTGAGGATGTTGAGGAATGAAAATAAATAATGAAAAACCTGTAAAAATCACTGTTTTATCATCCACAGGATTAGATTCACACTGCTTTGTAAATCTGTAACTTCAGAAAAAAGTGAATAAAAACTCTGCAATGAAGGTGTTACTCAGTCCTGCAATCTTGGTTCCTCTGTGTATTAGAATATACTTGAAAAATGAACATTAAAATTTAATGTAAGATGAGACATCATGCCCTTTCTTAACTGTTCTTTCTCACATGGTGACTGATATGAAATAAACCCATATTACTTTATTCAGCCATAAAAAGAACTCAAGAAAGGGAATAATGAAGGTAAATGCCTGCTTTAGAGAGTGATTCCGTAGGAAAATGCTTCTCAGTGCTTTTGATTACCTATCTACAGACCAGGGACATTTGTCTTCCCCAGGGAAGTTTACAGTTTACAGCAGTAATTCATATGAACTCCTTAAATTAATGGCCATATAGAAAAGAGAAAAGGATACATAGTGAAAGCAGAATTCAGTTAAGTAAGTTCAGTACAGAGAAGCCAGGCTAAAAGCCATTTTAGGGCTCCTGAATGCATATGAGATCTGTTGAGCCAAAATCCTAAGAGTCAGCATTGATTTCAACGTTTGTGCTGTACAGACCCTGAGAATTAAGCTAAGCACTGAATTCTGGAGTCAGAACAGCAGCATTCTGTGAGCATGACATTCCTGCCTTCATGGAGGGCTACAACTCAGAGGGCTTTAAAAGGCAACTTAGTCCCTCTTTTCCTGGAGCAAAGATAATCTATGAACTGAGATTATTTTTAATTCATTTTGGTACTTATTTCTTATCTTCCATTTTCTGTGTCCAGCACCTTTTTTCCCCATAAAAAGATATCTTTTGTGCCCTTTCCATGCTGTCCTCACCCATACAGCATTTCTGCTGATCTCTGCGTGAAGACAGCATTAGCTGCAAGGATATCAGTGCAACGTAGAATTTGCTCTGTACCTGCACACCAGTAATGTCTCTTTCAATCTTTCTCTGCCAATAAAGGATTTTAGGGGATTGCAGGTGGTTTATTTTCTATGCAGAAGGCTCGGAGCTGCATCACGTAACTATAGCGACAGCTACTGTGAAAGCTCTCAATTTTTATTGACATGCCTCAAATCACCTCACTGGAAAAATTTATACAAATGAAGAAATAGAAAATTGAACATCCTAAAGGCCAAAGGAAAATATTATGGTGATCTGCATCTTTATGCATTGCTTAAATACTTCCCTATGGTAATTTGCTTCTTTTACTGTACAGTGGTAACATTAAAATAGCATTTTAACATTCACAGTTTAAACAGTAATGTAAGCCTCCACAATGCCAAAACAGAAGATACATGTGCAATCAGCTCAGGAAACACTGTAGCACATTGCTGTATTTGACAAAGATTCATCACTGGGAAACTGACACTACATAAGTGGAGAGAAGGATAAGATGCACACATTTTTTCAGAGAGCAACAAACATTTGCATAGGGATATACTGAATTATTCATCTCTTACAGACAAGACAAAAGATGCATCTTTCTAAAAGATATTTCTCTATCCAAAGGATATGCTTTTAAAAGGATTGTCCCATGTTCACAGCAGCTGAGAACTGTGTGAAAATGACACTGAGATGCTCTGTCCCAGTCTTGGAGTTCTACAACTTGATAGACAAGTTTGACATTCTGAATACAATAAAACAGTTTCAAGCTCACAGCAAAATATGAATATGCTGCAGTCTGAAATGGCCTCAAGTATCCTGGAAAATTACCAAATCGCTTACGTTGAGCTTGAAAATGCCACCTCTAAATGTGCTTCCAAGGCCATGATCCACAGTGCTGGAAAATTGATCCTTGCTAATGGCCACCATTTATAGCCTTAACCTTTACTACATTACTTCAAATCTCTCCAACAGCTCAAACAATATGAATCAAAAACATTTCCAAAGATTTTAACAATTACCACCAGAGCAAGAACTATTCCTGCAAAAACCTTGACCCTATTGACAAATTGGATTTGCCAGTCAGTGGTCACAGGAATTGCCAGTTTTGCAGTCAAGGAATCAGACCAAAATACTTAAGCCCAGTTGCCTGTTATTTCTCATTTTCAGCTCTGCTGCCATGATCTATTCCTCTAAAAAGGCACAATAATCACAATGACTTTTTTTATTCTACTCATCATCCAAACCAAAAATATTTAATAGCAAGGTTTAGGGAAAACTACTGAGCTGTTAACATAGCTCTTCTGAATCTAATACTCTTGCAGTACACAATGCAATCTAGGCTGCCTGGAAAGGATGAAAATGATGTGTTGCTATGGAAACAGGAAGGCACATGTTTAGGTTGCTCATCCCTTAAGAGCTACCACACCAATATTTTTAAAGTCTGCTAAGGAAATTTTAATCAATGATTAGAATAAAATGAATTTCACCTCCTGTTGGACACCAGAATCTTGGTTCAGACACTGTCAAGCTGTTTTAATGTTCCTTGAATCCAACTATGCCCCACAACATTAAGAATGAATTTATGCACAAACAGAATGTCAACATGCACTTTTCTAGCTCAGCTACTTAAAATTATTATTCCACACTTCAATAGATATCAGCTTCCCAATTTAAAATCTTGTGCATGTAGATTGTGCTTTTTAATGTATTAATTGACGTGCCATACCTCCCCTTCAAAACAAACCATACCAACTCAACAAATCAACTCTTCAGTTATTACTGGTTTAAGGTCATCAACCAGGGATATGTCCATTGGGAATGTGACAATTAGCCCAGCACTGGTGTTACCACTCACTAGATCCCCTAAACAGCTGCTATTTCCTAGAAATTATAGTTGCCATCTTACCATGATATACCTGCAGACAGATCTTTCAAAACACTGGGGCTTATAAAGTAAAAATGCCTTTCCAGACACCAAACAGAAAACAGGCCAAGTTATTTGCTGGCAAAACTCCACTTGTTTCACTATTATCATAGCAGTGAATCTGGCTCCAAACACACAGCCATTAATTATCTCTACAGTTAACTATGTCAGTACACTTATTTGTTATCACATTGGAAGATCAATAAACAAGACTTGGTTGATGCTATTACTAACCTATCACCTCATTCTTTACAAATAACCAAGTACAATGCTAAGAGTATCAGAGTATGGTAATAAACTGTTAACAAGCTTTGTATTTTGGACCACAAAACAGTAGAGCAAAGCTGAAAAGACAAGAAATCCATACTGTGAACAAACAGGTGCACTCTTTTTTAACACAGTTGTGGTTTAACTCAGCAGGCAGCAAAACACCTCACAGCCATTCCCTCACTGCCCCCCAGTGGGATGGGACAGCGTGTTGGAAAAAGGTAAAACTCCTGGGTTGAGATAAAGACAGTTTAGTAGGGCGGAAAACGAGAGGAAAATAATAATGATAAAGAAACACACAAAAGCAAGTGATGCACAATGCAACTGCTAACCACCCCCCAATTGATGCCCAGCCAGTCCCTGAGCAGCAGCAGCATCCCCCCTCCCAAGTTTCTTGTTCAGCATGACACCATATGGTCTGGAATACCCTTTTGGCCAGCTTGGGTCGACTGTCCTGGCTGTGTCCCCTCCCAGCTCCTTTGTCCCCTGCTAGCCTACTCACAACAACTAAATCAGTGTTATCAATATCATTCACATCCAAAAAACTCCTAAAAAGGAAATTTACTATCTCAGCTGAAGCTAGGACAGCAGTTATACATTATAAATTATAATCTTAAAATTTCAATTAATTTCCTGTAATGTATACAATATTTCTCTGTTTCAGTATTCCTGGCAGAAGGACTTCAGTGGTCCTTGGAGACAGGAAAGAAAACAACTCCCAGACCTATGAACCATGAATCTTTACTGCACTGAGATCTTGAATCAGAATGTTAGAAGTGCCAATGTCAGAAGAGATATAAATGACAACAGGAACAGTATGTCCTTTAAAGAGGACATACTTATCTGGTTTCAGCTTCAGAGATATAGAGTAGGGGTGATTTTCCACACTCTGCTCCCAGAACACACCAGCACTTACAAGAATATGTCAGCCTCTCTATCCACTGTTATATTTAGGATTGAAGTTTTCTAGAAAAACCCTGACACTAATCTCCTGATCATCCGTACCAAGATTTTTAATGTGTTAGTTATTTTTAAATTAAACTTGAAATACACTGATTTCCTCCAACAACACTCCCATTTCCTTTTCCTGGCTTTATAATTAATATGAAGACATAATAATTGCAGGCACAACCTTCCTGCAAACCAGGATCCCACTGTGGAGGCATTACGCAGTAGCTATGTTTTTTTTCCTCCCCTAAGGTATTCACTGTGATATTTTAAAAGATTTATTTGCTTACAGCTAAACAGATGATATTTACTCACATTACAAAACTTCTGTCATACAACACCAGCATTATTTAACCACCTTCTCTTAGGAGACATACCAGGGACAGCAGGTCAGGACAGTCACACACTGTCTGGAAAGGCTCACACAAAGTACACACATAGTGTTCCTTTTCCAACCATGCAAATATAACTGGAAAACAATCATTATCAGCAGGATAATTTACAACCAAATTTCTGAGTATTTTGCTAAATAAATACATTCATTTAACCCTTCAGCAATAAAAACCAGGATCTCAGCAATACAATTCCCCTTGGCTCAGAAGGTCAATAGGACAGCGTTTCGTTCCTGTTACTTTTTAAGGGCTTGGCTGCTGCCTAGGCATCCACGCTGGCTACCAAACTATTTTCAAATGTCCTTTCATCCAGGCCTCTCTCTCTCATGAGCATCAGCCACAGTAAGGAATCACAAAATAGATGCTTCAGATGCAACAGCACTAGCTCTGACTATCAACAGAAAACTTTGGAGACAAACAGCTTATGGAAAACGGAGAATGACAGTGACATTTGGAGTACAGTGTCCCCAGTCTCCCTTCCTCAGGAAGGCTTCCTTTCAGTCATGATACTTCAGCTAATTCATATGATTTTTATTGTCTAAAAGCCAGTGTGTGGCTATGCTAATCTTCTTTTTATCATGTCTGTATTTTAAACCCAAGTTATTTTTCAGAACTTTCATGGATCCCAGGCAAAAAACAGCATCAGGACATGGAATAATTTACTCTGGAGATCACCTGTGTAATCCCTCTCCTTGAATGCTTACACTATTCCTATGCCTTGAAATTTCTGCATGGCTGTGTTACACTTAGCACCACGCACAGTACACAGAGAGACTGGTGGATGCAACCGATACTCTGAGGCAGCTTAACATTTGCTCACCTAAACCAAATTTCCCATTTTTCCAAACTCTTAGGATTTTTTTTTCCTCCACTAGCACTTCTCTCCAGACAACAATCCTCATTCTTTGCTGAGACACTCAGTGTGAGTCTGCAAAAAATCCCATGCACTAGCCAGCTCCCAAATTGTATAATTTTCAAAAAGGGTTGGGTTTTCACCTTTCCTTTTTAATTTAAAATGCACATATGAAGTTAATTTCTGAAGATGGAGTAAAATGTATCACATGAATGAGGCAGATTGGCTTTTTCATTGGACACTGAAGGGTTGCTATGATTCAGACATGCTTTAATATTTAAATTTCCACAAGCTGCAGATATGCTGATATAAGAACAAACGTCAGAAGGCTGATCTATTCTGAGATCCATCTCAGAAAAAGGTCGACAACACACTTTGAAATCAGGTTCTGTTTCTGTCTATTGGAATTTGACAGATTTCAGTCACTAGAGTAAGAAAGGATTGTGAAAGAGGAATCCAGCAGTACAGTACAGCTTTCAAACCATCATGAGGAGTCACTATACTGTCATTCCTTTTGTCCTTAATGGAAGATGTAAGAAATAGTAAATTTCTTTATTTATATACATTGGGCCTCTTGGTCCTCATTTTTATTTTCAAAGTACTCTTTTTTATACAGATTCACCTTTACTGTTTGAATTTTGCAATAGTGCCATACCACTTAACTCCATCCAGAAAATTTACTCTGCTAGTGTTATTTTTGCCTTCTCTATAGCTCAGGACATCAAAACCACAAGGTCTCAGACTGTTTGGGTTTGGTTTGAGGGTGGTTATTTTTCTTTTCTTTCTTAATGACAGAAACATTTATGCTGATTCCAGTCTTAAATTCTGCCTCCTGAACAGTGCGACGACTGGGGAAAACAAGATCTACAGTGTCAGCCACTTACATGTGTTCTCACGTAGTCACCATCTGTTTGATAGTCCCAGAAGTCAGCAGCTCGTATCACAAAAAGCACTGTCATATTAAACACCCTGCTGACACAGAGACCATGGAGTGAGGGACTGAGCTTGCTGAGCCATCAGGTTACGGCCTCAAAATGTACCAGCAAAGAACCACTAAATGATAGTCCTTCAAGGTCTTTTTCACCCTCTTCCTTTCCCCAACTACAGGCTTTCCACTGATGATGAAACTGCTGCAGCTTACCTTGTATAAATTTGCTAAATAATTGCAGTTTTACCAACTTGCAACTCCACAAATGTCTCTTACTGTATGTGTTTGCAAGAAGGAGTTTATGCTGAGAGAAAGGAAAAAAAAGGTCAAAACAAAGGTTACAAAGATTACAATCCTTGTCAAAATAAGGCATTTGCCCTCCATTCAGTAAAATGACTAATGCTTAAGTGAGTGAAATAGGACTAGGGAACCACTTTGAATGGCCAAAAGGATTGTCTCCTGGGCTCTTATGAAGGAATGATCCAGAACTCCGCTGTATGGTAGGATGAAATTTGCTTTCCCCAGCTTAACTGGTCTACGTTCATGTGTGTGGGGAAGCTTTGGCCTTGGTACCCTGTCCATTCCCACGGGCTTGAACAACACAGTGGGCTCTTCATGAGTGTACTGCTTAAGCTCTGATACTAAGAGAAAAAAAATCTCCGATGCCCAACCTGCCAGTACATGATCACAATATATACAGTCCCAGTGAAGGACTTGGGACTGTCACTGCAAAACACAGCAACAAAAATTTCTGTCACCTGAAACAAAAGGAGCAAGCTCAAAAGCGGCAACCTTCATATATACACACATATGTAACACATGTACGTAGAGGTTTAAATCAAAATATGGATATATCGAGCCATTATTCCTTGTATAGCATCTTATTTACCTTAAAAGAAACTACAAATTCTTCACATCTGCGTTATTTGTGAGATTTTAGGCTTAATTTTATTGTGTCAGTTTGTTTCCCAGGAACAAGTGGTCCTCACAACCTCCAACTTCATGCTTGAGTTGATCTTGCCAACAGAGATGATGATGTAGCATTTACATTCCATAATTCATTTCAGCAGATAAGCAGATTTCTGTTTTTACAGAAATACACCAATTATTTTTATGCTATGTATACATATGCATTTTTTCTAAAGCTAGTTCTGGAACACTTAAATCTACTCATAAATGTAGAATGAAAATTTTCTTAGGCATGCAGTTCCTTTTCTAGCAACTACTATTTGACAGCTGAACTGTGAAGTCTTACTCTTCCCTTTTCCCTTTCCAGCCTTGTAGAAAGAGCCTCGTAGAGGACTCTGCTGGTGGAGGTATCACTGGATCTAACTGTTTCAGTAACAAGAACCTTGTTTCCCAGAAAAAGAAGCCCAGCAACAGAAGTGTCAGCATGGAGATATATGCAGAGGATCCTGGAAAAGCCTCCAAGACTTTCTGCCAACTTTTACATTTTGATCACTGAGCTCTCAGCTCTCAAGACAATCATGATAGCAAACATTTCACATAGTCCCAATCTATTGTGACCTAAAGGTCACATCAGAACAGTACTAATACTATTTCTCATTCGGTAGCATCAAAAGAGACACTGACAGGAATATCAGCCACTGTCCTGGCCCGTGTTCCCGATACCCTATTATTCAATACTTTGAATAACAATGTCAAAAGCTGATAATTAGTACTTGAGAATCATGGCTACGCTTCGCGAATGAAGATTTGGGAAGGACTCTACCCACGCTTGAGAATCACTTTTGTGATAATACAGCAAGAAAGCCAGTGCACTTCACATTGACACGAGGCCTGGGTTGCCAGAGGGCTCAGACCAGGTGGAACCCACCACAGGAACAGTGTCATGTTTCTCCAGAGAGCAGCCCTTTGACACAAGATCTGTCACTGCCTCGAGCCCTGACCTGCCCTCCACGCATTGCTGCATTCTCCTAACTAAAGTAAAACCTGCCTTGTTCTTACAACTGCTTTCTGAGCTACACAAAGAGCACAAAGAAACATAATCAGAGACTGCCAAACCCTAAGGAGATGAGGCAACCCAGGGTAGGCAGACAACCATGGACACTGCAGGATTAGGGGCAGAGCAGCATCACAATTACACCTCCCTGACTGGGAATAGACACCCACAGGACTGACTAGGAGCAAGAGGAAGTTTAACAACATAGTACCAGCTCAGAGCAGCAGCAGGAGATGAGCAGGCTTCCTTCACACTGCAGGGGATCAGAGATAATTCAGAAAACTGTGATTCAATTTAATATAGAAAATTAAAAGGAAATCAAGAGAAAAATTTGGGTCAATCTGGTGTGCACATGGCCTTCTCACTGATGAACAAGTAGAAAACAAGATTTTTACATTTCAGAGGTCTCCAGAAATGAGCAGCACCCAGAAGCTCAGCAGATGGCCTTGAAAAAATAGCCTGTTCACTTCAGAGCCCCACTGGGAGCTGAGCCCTTTCAAAATAACTGGAACAGTCTCTACATATCAAGCAACTACCAGCAAAGGAGGTGATTTTGCTTTCACAGCATTTCCTCTGGTTCATTCCAAGTTTTCCACGCTCGTTTGTGTATTTTCAGTTAAAATACCGTTCTTATTTTCCTAACTGGTCTTGCAGTTAGCAGCAGGGGAGGAAAAGACTAGAAAAAAAAGCACTCAGTAGTACAGCCTGAGAAATGCATCTGAATCTGCAGCCCCAGGGCTCTGACACAGCAGCACTGGGCGAGCTTGCTGCTTCCCCTGACGTTCCAAGGACGGTGGGGTACATCAGTCTGTGCATTTATATTCCCTGCCACTGCCTCGGCCTGGCCTTTCTCCTCGCTCCCCCAAGCACAGACATCATCTCATCAATGGAGAGATGACCTGTGAGCAAACTGCATTGCAGCCTGCACTGCCTGGGCACAGAGCCCAAGGTGAGGGAAACAACATGTAACAGAGCTACACAAACGATAGACATGTACAGCTCTTGACATGCCTGGCTGTCAAGTCATGCATTCTATCTGCTGCACTAAGGAGTCACCAGCAAATGTATAATGTTGCTGCAATCTCCAGAAATACCCTTTGTCTCTGCTGTATATGTAGAAACAGGGTCCAGGCTAATTTACTATAAAAAAAAAAAAAAAAAAGAAGAAATGGATGTATTGGTAGCAAAATATTTTCCTTTGCCTACTGCAAATCCGATATCTCTCACTGACCAAAATACAAAAAAGAAAGTATCTGTGAGAGGGAAGATAAGGCTTTGCTAACAGTCTAATTTTCATTTGGAGGGGAAGGGAGCCCTAGCTGAGAAAAAAGGCAGAGGAGATAAAAATCAGAGATGGTGAAAGCGCATTCATAAAGGGCAAGAAGGAAGTGGGGGAGGAAATCAATCACAAGTACAGACAAGATCAAACAGCAGCACACCAGTAATAGCCATATTTCCTTGGGAAAAAAAGCTGCAGGATGAAAAGGCAGCACAGCACCATGCTGTGAGGAGTGCTGCTCTCCGCACCCACTGCATGGGAGAGAGTTGTTCTTTCTCCATAGCAACAAGATACTTAAAAGCCAACCTGGAGACTGAAGACCATCTCAAAAACAAAACACAACATGTATCGATTTATTACCTCTATTTTAAGTCTCAGCTGGGAAGTACAGAGGACAGCATTTGTTTAGCCTGAGGAAGCATCTTCATGGAAAGCTCTCTCCTCCCATTATACCTCCCTGCCTCAGAAGCAACCCTCAGTGTGAAGCAAACTGTGGCACTTGCACATGTCCCCTAGTCTGAGGTAATGCCAAATACATTAGGCACAAACACAGCCTGAGGCGCTCATAGCTGAAGCCTATCCACTGCTGCCTTTTGCAGGGACTGCAGGAAGGCATTGATACTTCCAAACTCTTGTCACAGGACTCGAGGGGTGGGGGGGGGGAAGGAGTCGTAGGCTTTTGCTGCCAGAAAAAACCCAAAACCATAAAATAACAATAATCATAATCTTAATAATAAACAAACAAAATTCTCAAACTTGCTGTTTAGTAGTTACCAGCTCAAGTCACTGTTTGCAAGGGCTCAGAATCTGCTCGTATCCTGCCCTTGAAGCCTGCCTAAACCTGCTTGGAAACAGCTCTGCTCAGGCACCTGAATGACTTCAATAAAACCATTACGCTGACTGCATTGGCAGAGCTCTGGTAACATTACAGACCTCATCTCCTCCTCAAAGGCACCAGTGGAGCCTGCACAGCACGTTCCAGAATGCATCAGGATTATTTAAGAAGTTCATCAAGTTTTGGGTGAATGGACTGTACTGCAAAAGCTGCAGAACAGCTAAGGTTTTAGTCCTGGCCTTCGTTTAGCTTAGCTGCTGAGATGGGCTTCCTCTACTCTTTTCCTGCAAAGAACAAGCATGCAGCATCATCAGAGTTATCCAGAACAAGCACAGCTGAACACAGCACAGAGCAGCACTGTCTGTACTCAGCTCCAAGTGCTTTACAAATAGCTGGACAGACAGGGGTGGTGCAAACAAGGCCACTCTGGTGCAGTCAGTGTCCCTCGGGATATGATGGCATTGCAGGCTGTTGAGGACAGGGCAGTGCAGAGAGGTAAAGTGTTTACACAGCACCTAAGCAGGGAGGCTTTTGTCCAGTGGAAAAACAAAAACATGCTGAGGGCTGGGAAACACAAGCTAAAACTGGCACCGAGTCCTGAAGAACTAGTGGGAACTGAGTATGAGGTGGCAAACACAGTAAATGCAGAAAGTTGTTGATTATGTACAAGGCATGCCAAAAATATGGTACAGTGTGCCAATTTTGTTTCAAAGTTTCCTTCACTGCAAAATGTTACTTCATTTGAATGACCATAGAACTTAAGGAGGAAAGACTGGTTTAAGATTATCCGAAGACATATTTCCAGTGTCTGCTGTGAAAGCCATAGTTTGAATTTCATATTAGTATTAAACATAGTTTTAGTTTAGATTCACCCATGAGTCATAAGTTTAAAAAAAAAAGAGTACTGTACTCAGCAACTTTGCCTTGGCTCAGCACTATTATCTTACAGACTTCATCTGTACATCTGCTAAATCAAGAACTCCAGAAAAAAAATCCAATCCACATACACTAAACATCCATCTGTCTAACCATTTTTTCTATGGCTAATGTATTTGAATGAATATTTTGAATATAAAACACAGAAATTGGCCAATCCTTAACCACTGTATTCATTATGGGTCTTAGTTTTTCATTTCCTTGTGCAACATTTTATTCAATAATAAGATATTAATTTTTAAATCTCTGACTCAATTTACTGTTACTTTTGAAAAAAAAGTTACTTTATCCTACTACAAAATATTTCTAAAGGAGCTTTATGGAAATGATAAGAGTAATATTCATCTGCATAGATTATGAAGTAGAAAAAAAAGCATGAATCAGCTTGTCCTCATAAAACCACATTTGCTAACCAAAGCCTGTATCCCATACAATTAGTTACAAGTGCAGAAATATTTCTTTTAATAAGTGGTTTCAAAGGTTGCCAGGAGCAAATCTCTGTGGAATGCATACAAAGTTGTTCTGCTTTTTTTCTGCGTAGGTTACCTTACTGAACTCAAAATGGAGGAGCTTTTTAGGAGCTCAGGGAGCAACACTGCTAAAATATATGGCACTTTTTCTTTCTTTTTTTTTCTGACAACTGAAGTGGAAAATAAAACTATTTATGTGTCTTTAGCTCAGAGCTTACAGTAGCCCCAGAAAAGCACAGTTTCCCATGCAGCCAAGTTTTACCCTAGCTATGGAAAATTCTCTTGCGTCAGAGAGAAGAGATGCTCACCCTGGCCCACATTCCTATGTTCTAAAGCACTGTCCTAACCCAGACAGGCATGAAGATAACATTTAACCTCTCAAATCCACTTCAAAATGCCGTGGGGCTGCAATTGAGAGAGCAGCAGGCAGCTCTGGAGAGTTGCCCTGGAAGGGGCTGTCAGCAGCCAGCAGTTCCTGTGCATGGCCATCCCACACCTGCTACATCCCACCACTGGCGTCACTGCTGAGAGGGGACGAGGACATCCATGGCAGGGCAGTCTCCTCACCAGCTGGGGTAGCCAGAGGATGTTGTCCCTGGTGCTCCTGGACAAAAGCACTGCAACCACAAGGAACCCCATAACACAGCTCATTTCACATCCAAGTCCTGTCAAATCTTGGAGCATATTCTCAATAAAAGGAGTCTCCAAGACTCTTCAGGATGCTCTCCCCTGCCTTGCGAGGTTTCAACCCCATGTCTCTCCCACCACTGATCCAGGTTGGTGGTCACACCGTGACCAGACATGGCATTTTGCAGTGTGCCCTCTCAAGGCTGATGTCACCCCCACACAGGGATCCAGCACAGAACAAAAAAAAAAAAAAAAAAATATCACAAGGCACAGGCTGTAAATCACAAGGGCTTAGTTGTTCCATCTTAGGAAGTTAATTATCCTGATGATGTTATCTTAATTAAATGGTAGCTAATCTAAGTTTATATTTAAGCCTGAAATGTGAATATATTTGAAAAACTCTTGATGATAGCAAATCTGAAGAGACAGAGGAAGGAAAGGAAAAATACCAGAGAAAGCAGGGTTGGTTGAATTTTTCAAGCAACAATATTTCTAAAAACAGACAATTATAGCTCAGGTGTTTCCTCATTTAGGGTTGTGTAGGTGAATCAGATTTCTAAGGGGGAAGTGGGAGGGTCTCCAAACAAAATTTGAAAGCAGATAAGCAAAATATAAAAGATAAAATTGATAGTATGAAAAAAAAACCCAAAAACAAAAATAAAACCACCTGTCAAGTCAGAGGTTAGCAGAGAATCTTTGAAGAGTCCTGCTGTGTGCACAGTTATTTACACTTTTCTGGCTCACTGAAAACAGTGGTTGTCTTGTAAAAAATTTACAGCCATCTAGCAAGGTGCCATGCATACAAGCCAGCAGCTGCTTGAGAAAGTTAATGGGCAATGATAACTTTTGCAAAGAAGAAAGAAAAAAAAGTTGCTAGGCATTTAAGAAATTGTTTCTTGTTTCTTCGAGGACAAGAGAAATTTAACACGGCCAGCACAGAGAAAAACTGAAAACCAGGAATTACATCTGCGACTGAATAGAGAGGACTCTACTAAATGCTGATACCAACATTTCAGCATCTGAACAGTGAGAGACAGTAGATGTCCAGTCCTTCAGCTTCACCTCACCCTACCAACAGCTGGGATCCTCTCTGGGATTCTGGAGCACAAACCTGAACTCTGAGGACTTTCAGAAAAAAAAAAAGGAACAAAAAGAAACAAATGAAAACACAGGAAGAAAAGGCATTGACAGTGTTTGGGCATTTCTTTTGTCATTCTGTACTTCATCCTGACAACAAACACTGGTATGGGGCATACCCAGACAGCTTTCTGCCCTTGCCTACTCATCAGACAGCACCTGGAACATGGGCTCTGCCCTGTGACCTTCATGCTGCACAGCAGGTAACAAGACCTGTGTGGGAGCACACCTTCCCCTGCCTTGCAGTGGAAGCCAAGGCCACATTCCTAAGTCCCACCCGTAAGCAGCACTGCTCTGGAGAGAGCGCACGATCAAGACTGGCTGAAAGGGTAACACAATCTGCTCATCTACCCCGACCCCTACACCACAACACACCCCCACTCCCAGGCCTCATGCTGCCCTCTCAGCAGCCAATGTGCAGGAGTGGGAAGGATTTCCATACTCATTCATCACCATTCCCTTTTTTGTTTCCTGCCCAAGTCTGTTAAAATTGAGAGATCTTTTATCCTTTATATCTCAAGATTTTGGCCAAAGCGATTACCATAAAATATTATTATAAAGTGGGGTAAAACACAACCACACTGCCCTTTTCCTGACAAGCTGATTCCTACCCTACCTGAACAACTACATTTTGCAACCAACATGCTGAACTTTGATTCCCCTTTGATAGCCAGATGGGCTGTTCATTGTCTCCTTTCCATCTGAGCAGAGCTGGGAAGACCCCATACCCTCACACGCCTATCAGTAATCTGCACTGAGAGTTTTGCAAGGTCACATCCTGCATCGCTCTAAATTGAATTCCAGCTTTCCAATCAGAGAAGCAAATGCACCTATAACCTTTGCAGGCAATTAAATCTACTGTCCTTGCTAACTTCAGTGATTTCTCCAATACCTGAATCTCAGGAATTCAGTAATTACTTCTGTTGGCCTTTGTTCTGCCATGAGCTTGAGACAACGAGTTTCCCTTTAAATGTGTGTCAGAATCAGTTATCACAAAAGAAGTCTCTTTTAAAAAGAGATTCAATAAAAACAATCACGCTCCTGCTTTTCCCTTTTGGCAGTACAGAAAAACCTTTACAAAACTAAGAGCTGGCTTCTGTGACCTCCACACTCATTGATCCTTCTGTCAATCTTGTTTGCTAGCTTCTTTATTCTCATTTTAGACAGGTCTGAGTTTGCCCTCGGATATTAAGGAATTTAAGGAAAGTATTTCTTTACATACAAAGATGTTTTTCAAGTGGAAAATTTGATCCTTGAGTGTAGACAAAAAGTAATTCTGCAATGCTCTGGAACATCTTATCTACTCAGAGCTGTTACACACACAGCACCATGATGAGGCCCACAAACAGTGGGCAAGATAACAAGGGACATATTTTGCCTTGGTATAAACTGTTTTGCATCTGAGCTAGAAGAAGTTAGACTTCACACTGAAGCACCCAAAGAAATGCACTTTACTTTTATACAAACCCTGCAACCAAAGTTGGCAACCGAGGGTTTGCAAAAACAAGTATCATTCCAAAATGAAAACCAGAAAGGGGAGATTGAAATCATGAATGTTATCTCTTTATGGGCAATGTAAAATATTACCTTACCATTAAATACACCAATTACATTAGTCCATGAAACTTAATGAAACAGTAAAGAAGAAAAGCCATTGTCCTCCAGGTGTATCCTACTAATAAGCAAGCCACATTGGGATTGGAAAATATGTAATTTATAAAACAGAAGGACAAGCCTCTATCTTCACTAGTGTCTTTGAAAACAGAAATACCATAACTAAACACAGGAATGGGAACTAGAATACAGTATGCTACAAATGCTTAATAAATAAGTCCACTTCTATGAGAAAGTGTGATGGTTCAGTGGCCTATGTGCATACAGAGCTATAACTTGTGTTGACCCACATATGTGCATGAAGGACAGTACAAAAATAAATGTCAAAGTTGAGTTCAGAATTAGATGTAGCCAGGGTCAAGTGAGCATTTAAAAAAGTAGGAAGTTATTCTTGGTGAGACTCATTGAAAGATTACAGCTTTAGGACAGGCCCTTCCTGCCCTCTGAAATTGGGTATCTTCATTGTCCATTACTAACTCTTGTAACCAAACACTGAGGGATCCCCAGAACTATTAGTCACTTACGGGAACAATGACCCCATGAAAGAATAAAACAAGCCAAACGCAGCCTGTAAACAGGGAGCTACTCTTAATGTTAGTGTTATTATTATTTTGTTGTCTTGCTATTCTCATCTAGTGAAAGACATTATCTTCAATGAAAGAGGCATATTTGCTCTTGGAGAAACAGCAACATTCAGTCATGTTAGATAATGACTTGAGATCTAAAAAAAACCTTGGAGGTTCCTCTAGGAGCTTGCACTGGGTTCCTGGACCATTAACTTGCTGTATGAACACAATGGAAACTGTCCAAGAAGGTGCAATACAACGAGAGAAAAGGCAAGTCCCAATCAAATGGTGATGATCAATATACTGAGGCCACTAATGTCCCAAGAGGCTGTGTGTAAGAGTAAACAACACTGCTAAGTTTCAGATCAAGATTGGTTGGAAAATGAAGTGATACAGCTAAAATATTTAGGTTCACATAAAGAAAATCAATGGCAAGACTGAGTGCAACTACCACGCAGACACTCATTGTTAATGTCCTGCAAGTGCTAACTGGGGATATTTCATTATTACTGTTCTGTGCTGTATCTCGGACGTGGAGCTTTTGTCAATTCAAAGACACGTTGCTTATTTCAGCTGACTTGAAGACAATTCTCATCCCCGCCTCCTTTCTCCTCCATACTCTTGCAGGACAGAGCGAAAGGCAACACTGTGTTAAATCTTCATCATCTATTTCTAATTGCTGTTGGCAGTAACTATTTCACTTAATCACGCTGATTGCATAGTAAAGGGATCAGCTCCTGTTCTTAAGTGAGGTGTTTGTCTGTTCTGACTCCTGAATGGCATCTGCTGTGCTCCCTAACAAAACTTTGTTAGTATTGGCTGATTGCTGCTAATACATCTGCAGCACCCTGAACAGGTCTTTACACATTAACAGGATTCCTCATGAAAATTCCATGGGAACCTATAACTTAGGCATTTGGAAGTGTTCTGCAGCTCCAGTTTAAAAATTAATAGCATGCAAGAGGTCAGAGCTTTAACTGTTACCACAGTGGAGATGCAACAAAACAATGAATATATGTAATCCAAAATGAGCATAGAATGAATGGACTTTCACACTGGGAACATATCATGCCTTGGCCTGCTTAAAGTTTGCAAACAAACTTCTTACAGATTTTAAGCCTGTCTGTAGAGATGCAGAGACACACACAACTGGTGACCAAGAGGAGACACGTTTAATAGTATAGTCTAATTTTTCATGGTATACTTTTTTTGGCACCCTGCAATACTAACAATTCAAAATCTAGGGTAATTTTAGGTAATAGTCTCAACTGCTCCTTTTCTTCCTCCCTTTGGTCCTCCTATCACTCTACATAAATTCCCTAGATGAACCAAGCTCTGCCCTGAGCTTTGGGAACACAAGATCAGAGTTGTCACCATTCTGGGCTCACCACTGAGCACCACTGGCTGCAATCCAGCCCTCCTGGAGCAGTCAGCATGTGGGTTCTGCATTCCTATCTGCCTACAAAAGAGAGAGATCCTTGTGTCTGCAGTTTTCCTGGAGAGAAATCCAGTAACAGCAGCACAAAACTATCATAACATGTGGCTTGCCCAGGAACTTCAACAAAGGAAAATAAAGTGGAGTAGAAATAGCAGTTCTATCTAACATGTATCATTTAAAACATGGAGCAGGGGATTTTTTTTTTTTCCTTGAGTTTTAAAATAAAGGGTACTAACTTATTTTGGAGTGTAAGAACACAGTTCACAGCAAAAAAAAAAAAGTTCAATTTTAAAAAAAAAACCCCATCAAACAAAACATGATAAATCTGACTTATCTCCTACAAATACAAAGCAAAGTTACCCCTCTCTGCACAGGAATTGAAGTCAAGCCCAGTTTCTCTCTCCTTTTTTCACACAGGATTAGGTGGTAAGTTATCCATAAATAATTTACAAGAGTTCCAAAACTATTCCTTATATGGCAGATATTTTTGAAGACTCCATTCTGTCACTGATTCTGGCAGTTGCGAAGAGAATCTGTCCCATTTTTCCATACCATCTTTTTCCTTACAGTACTCTGACTTTGAGGAGGTGCAGCTCTCCTAACATCATAACAAACCTTGGAAGTCGAGGCATTATGCCAAGGCCTACAACTTTACAATTTCTGCAGCTTCCCTAGTATGATGATATTAAGAAATAAAAGCCTCATTAGCAGTCCAAAATTACAGACAGCTTCCAAATGAATAAATATTAAAAAACAAACTGACATAAAAACTTACTCAACGGGAGGCAACTGTATGTAGTGACATACTGAAGTTGCAGTGAAGAGGAGGAAATAACTAAACTTCTGCTATCCTTGGTGCTGACTCACCACATTCCGGCTGCAGGGTATGACATCCTTAAAGATGCTCAAGTTTCTCGAGATGCCCCTAATGCAGTCAAGTGCCTCTCTATACAAATACATTCCCTAGAACTGAGGAAAAAGTCTGTGTTCTTGAGTCCTTAAGAAGATGGCTGATACTCTCCAGGAGGTCAAGACAGCTATTGGGAGAAAAGTGGAAAATAATAAGCATTTAACAAGGCTTTTTGTTGCTGTAAGGGCAAGTGAGGTCATATCAAGACTGAGCTACAGAAAATTATGGATTTGTCCAACTTTCTCATCTTCTGTCTTCCCTGGACTGAAAGCCATGTTCTCTTGATAATATCCGTCTCCTTCACCCCAAACCAGCAATCAAAGACTTCTCAGCAAACAAACAACCAGAGGCCTAGGTAATGGAGGCAGCAGCTAGGGAACAGGAGGGACATCTGCCCCTTGCTGCCATGTTCCAGCACTGCTCCAAGCCAGAGGCATCAAGGGGTGACAGGGACCTCACTTTGCAAGGAAGATCTCAGCTCAGGTTATACAGAGAAAAGACAGTCAGGAACAGCAGAGTATTCATCTATAATGAAGCCAAGTGAATACTAGCAACAACAAAAAACCCCCCCATCCTATATCTCATAAATTTGAGCCTTCTTTATAGCATGTGCATGTACGAATATGTGTCTGTAGGTTATATGCACACACAGAGACACATTCATGAACAGGTTAAATATGTTCCCCAAAAGAAGATTTTACATTTCCAGCCTTAATCCTCTCATCCAGAAGAGACCAATTTTCACAATCTTCAAGGCCAACTGCTCAGTTCAGCTGCTGAAACTAACTTTTCATGATAAGTTTATTTGCTGGGAGGGCAATACTGTTTTGATTCAAACTTACCCTGATTAGTCCTATGTCAGTGAAAGTCATTCCTGTGTTTGTTCAAATTAGTATGCCTCTTAAATTATGGAGTGAAGGTCACTTAACAGATCCTGGAGCGGGATGAGCTCTGGACAAAAATAGGATGGCACTGTCACTGCATTTATCAGCTATGTTCAGATCAGTGTCATCCTTAATGTCTTTGCTATATTTTGCTATCTAAGTACATGATTACAAGGTAAAGCTGGAAAAAAAAGTACAAATACAACAAACCATCACATGACTTTAGAAACAAAGCAATATACAAATCTCACCTTTTCCAGTTCAGAGTGTATTCTTCTGCATAATAAATTATCCACAGACATCATATACACAGCAATAATCACATTTCACTTGAGAGTCCTCTCTACAGTCAGTATCCACAGAGTGACTGACAGAGGACCATTATTCCAATTTTGGACAGCAGGTGTAAATGAGAGTTTGACATTACAGATACGTATCAGTAGGGTAAAAGTAGAGAAAAAAAAGAAACTTTTAAGAGGGATCATAAAAGATCAGTAATTACAACTTGCTGGTATTGAACAGGACCAAACCAGTTAGCAGGAAAAATGCTTCCTGCCCAGGCTCTGCTCATCACATACATATCTTTATAGGAGGGTAAGAGTCACCCCATTCACCCTCTTTCCTCACAAGACCATTTTTTTGTGTTACATAGAGATTATTCTCACAGAAAACACATGAAGTAATATTGGAAGTGTCAGAGCCCACAGGCAAGAACAGATTTGTCAAAATATAACAGTATCCTTTTCTGCCACAAAGCCAACTTGGGGATTCACCCATCCCACCTGCTACAGTTACAGGATCAGAGGTCAGCATTAACCCAAAACTGAGGGAGAGAGAAGGGGTGAGAGTCCTCAATCTGCAGTCTTTAACAGCTCTGCCTTCTACTTGCAGACACAAAACCTGAAGATGTGGGCTAAGAAAGAAAAGGAAGAACATGAGAATTTCCCTTCTCACTTTCAGAAGCAGATTTTAGAATGAATTTAATTCCTATTAGCTATATTAAACACCACTGTTCTTATGGAACTGGGCCCATACAGAGACTGCTGCTCTCTGGCTAGAAGGGCCAGCAAGGCCATTGAGGTTCTGCTGAGCTGCCTTCCAGGAGATGCACCATCACCTGGAACATTATCCTTAACTGCAGACAACAGTGGTATTATACACTTCTTGAAGTGCTTCTTCTCCATGCAGCCAAAAGCATATAGATCCTTGAAGAGAGGAGTGTTTGCAGACCATACTGTTTGCAAGCTGTCCAGGAAATGAGTCTTTCCTATAAAAAACAGTGTTCAAACTACAAGCCAAGATGTTCAGGATCCCTCCTAAGTAATTTTGATTTCTTACAAATGTTAAGTATCCTTACCTCTCACTGATTTGCATATCCAGACCTCTCATTCTACAAATGCAGTTACAATGGTGTTTGTATGTTGAGTGCTTTATATACATCTAAAATGTTTCAGAAACAAGTCTCTGCCTCAATTCTTCATCATCTAACTAAAATAGATGCTTTCTAGTTCCACAACACTACTCTGAAAAGCATAACACGGAATATGGCATATACTGCAATAAGAAGAAATCTTCTGGTGTTCAAATCATGAGCACATGCAGACAAAATCTAAGGTATTACAGCTGAAGTGAATTTTTCTGCAGTTTGTAAAACCGTAGTATGAAAAATATCTATATAAAAAGGGAGGGTTGAGCCTCCCTAACATTTTCATGTATTAATTTTGGATGATAAGAACATCCCTAGGAAAAGCTCATCCAGTAATGAAATCTGAAATGAAAAATGACCACCCAGAAGTAAAAGTAGTCATACACAATTAATGAATTCATTCAGCCACCCAATAAATCAAACAGCAAACCAGACTCTCTTAATCATGCAGAAAAACATTTTTCAGTGCTTCTTATATTGTACTTTGCTCAAGGCCTACATTACCGATTGGTTGTTTCTTTAATTCTTAACCATTTACAATATAATGTTATTTTAAATTTAAGTGTCAGCCAAGAATACTGTTTAAGAACATAGTATCAGAAGATTTACTTTTGGGTCAAAAAAAGCTTGTGAGTATTCATGGGTTATTAAGTGCATAGATAATTTTAACCTTCCAGAAAAGGTCCTAGCTCTTCCCTTTTTGGGTCAGACTTCATACAAACAGATATACAGAAAGTTGTCACTGCCTGAAGCTTTCATTCTTTCTTTCTTTCTACCAGGGACTCAAGGGGCTTACCCTTGAGTTACAGACAAGGATATCTTAAAGTCGTCAAAGACATTTTGAAATTTTTCACTTAGTATTCCATTTTCTGTGCAACAATGGACTAAACTAAACAGTAACTCTGAAAAACCTCAAAGCAAGTGACTATTGAGAAAAGAAACAGTAGCTTGACTGAAGCCTGAAAAACCAAGTGAAACTTCCTTTGCCTTTCAGCTGTATGTGTCTCTTTCCCCAGGGCTCATTTAATACCCCCAAATAGTTCTCTCATTTTTCTCCAGTTTTCACAAAAAAATTAGGAACATCCAAATAGTGCTTCCGTTGAACTTTGCAAATGCACAGTTCAATGCAGGAGCTACATGTGCTCTGCAAAGAAACCCATCATCAAATTTATGTAAAAGAGGCAAAAACCAAGACTGTTCTCCTCCTGATTCTTTGCAAACTCTAAATGATGCTCCCAAACTTTTGCTTCAAAACTTTCGAAATCTAAAGGGTCACTGAAGGACAAAGGCCTGACACTTTCTGGTGTTCTCACTTCTACCACACTCCTTCACACTGAAATCATGTTTACTGGTTTGCTTTTTTCCCCTTTGGATACAACTTCCACACACCTGTGACCTCAACTACCACCAACTGAGCACAAAGGACTGTGCTGATTCTCCAGGCTTTTTCCAACAGCAGGGTCTAGATAGTGCCAGTTTCTACTGCCAGCTTGGTAATGAAAGGTCACACAAATTCCTCTCTTCCAGATTTCCACTTTCTCAAGGAGGGCAGTGAGGACAGCCCTAACAAGGTGACTCATGATCAAAACCCTGCCTCCAATTACAATTATTGCAGCTATGATTCCTGAGTGAACTTATTAATTGAAGTCTCTGCACAGCAAGATCTTTAATTTTACATAAATCCTTTCAAGTCACCTCCAAGCCTGGGAATAAAACCAATTTTCCTCCTCCCAAATAGTTTTAGCAATAGCCAAGACCTGCCCTGCATGCAGCAAAATGCACATGTACTCTCAGTTGTAATTGATACACCATTTCTGAGCCAAATTTTAAAAAGGTAGTTTCCACCTGCCTGCACACACTGCTGAGATCAAGTCTTTAGTCCACACTTACCCCATATTTATCAGTACTTCATGCCAGCACTTACAAACCCAAACAGGAACATGGACCTTACCACATTAGGCTCTGTACAAATACAGGAAAATATACACGTGCTCTCTACCCCAAGAAGCCCACAAATATGAACTGAGCTATAAAGAGGATATATAAATGTGATTTTTTGCTCAGGTATGTGTCGGAGGACGAGCTTGTGGAAACACTAGACGACTCCATGGGAGTTAGTAAAGTGAGACAGGCTTTATTATTTTTA
>JAWWLV010000179.1:13865738-13926781 GCA_035041135.1 Platyrinchus mystaceus
GGCATACACAGGCAGAAGGGCTGGGTTGTTCAATCCTCTGGGCTGACAACCACGACTGCCCAGCCCAGGCCTCGATAGGTATGTATCACATACACTCAGGAGTACGTGAATTTGAGCACTAAGTGAGCAAAAACGTGTCTAAATGCAAACACAGCACACTGATACTTCTTTAAAAATCTTGCCTGTGATATTACTGACACGGATTTTGGCCTGAAGACATACATACAGATTTTGAAAAAAAACAGGTAAGTCAACAGATCCACAACAAGAAGTTAACTACAGACAAGTAGTTAAATAGCAGCAGGGCAACTTCACATCCTCTGGACAAACCCCTGATACTTGTCAATTAAGATGAAACAAAACAGTTTCTCCCTTTTCTAATTCAAACTTCTACTGGGAGGATGGTGAACAACAGCTTGGAGAGCTGTGCCTAGCTGCTGCTAGCTCTATTTGGCCCTGCAGATCAGGAGGGCAGTAGGAAGAGTCCAGTAAAGGACACAGTATTGCTTTTGCACAGAAAAAAAGCCCTAACATCCTCAATTCACCTGGCCCTGCACCAGAACAGTGAGAACTAAATGTGATGAAATAGAACTGGGGGGGGAAGGGAGGGGAGAGAGAGAAACCTCCAACAGTGATTATTTTATTAAACACTTTATATTAAGCAAGTCAGAAAGCTTGCTGTGCCAGTGGAATTTGCCCTATATATTTTGACTCCAGCAATGGCAGAACATTTGCAGACACCCTGGTCCCCCAGATAGTAGAGATAGTAACCTGCTCTTAATCCAGGGGCTGCTGTTCTCCAAAATGCCTGAAGTATAAGCAAATCCACCTCCATCTGCCTGGCAGTTCACCACAGAATTTCTTAGCTCAGGCATAGGAAAAAACAAGTTATAAGGGTCCTCTCAGGACACTGTGACTTTGCTGGGAGGACACAATCGGCTGCCCCTTGCAGCCACACTGCTGTTCGCCTGTTTCTTACACAAGCTGCCTCCTTAGGCAATACACCTAGGAGTGACATGCAACACCAGAAACACTTATTTGCAGGCATTGCTTTGCCTTGTGAAGATTCAGAGCCTAAAGGAAGAACAGAGATACATTTTGTACCTTCCAGCTAGCATATTAATTTTGCAGGTCCTGTCACGCTACTAGGAATGCTCAGAATCCATTGCTTTTGCCTCACAGTGGGGCTGCGCTTCCTCCCTCTACTGACAATCCATCCCCTGTGACCACACTAACTATGGAGAGGGTGAGGACAGGGGGATCCCAGTACACACAGACAGTCCCTACATAAAAGAGCTGAAAAAGCACCAAACACAGCAGAGGTAGAATTATCTGTGACTTGACCTAAAACTCAGAGATGGTTTTTATTCCTGACATTCCTGCTGAATTACTAGTGGGTAAAACAGGCAGATCTCATCCTCCTTCTGTACCTCAGTTTCATCAATGCTCAAATATGTGTGCATGCATATAAACCAAGAAGAAAAATAGACTATTGAAGTATGAACTGGCTTTGGACATACCTAGTGCAAAAATCCCATGTTTTCTACCTCTGTATTACAACCACATTTTTCAAGCAAACTTTGGAGCTACTTGTTCTGGGAACACTTTGACCTGAAAGAAGCCTCAGATTTTAAGAGTGATGACAAGAGTTAGTTTTTTACTCCCAGCTTTTTCGTCTGTAAGTACATCTAGTATACAAAAAGTCAGGATTTTCCTTTTGATCAGCACACAGTCAGACCAAACCACACAGCTCCTTTTGCATCCCTCCAGGCCAAAGTCAATCCAGAAATTTTCCACTAAAACCTTACTTCGGAAAGATTAGATTAAAAGTTTAGAGATGATGAACATATATCATTGCCCCTGAAGCTCTAATGGTGATCATGTATCATCATCCCCATTTTTCAAACAAAAAAGGGGAGGAACACATGATGGAGGTAACTTGCCTCGTGTCAGCTAAAACACTAGTGACAGCAGCAGGAGCAGGATCTGCTTCTCCTGTATCTCAGCCAAGTGGTTATCCAACTGTTGATTTTTTTCATAACTGCCATTCTAAAGATCCACATAATTCCACTGCACAACCCACATTGGTAGCAAGGAGTGAGGGACACTGTGTGAGGAACAGCCCTGCAGGCAGCTAGGGGAGGGAGAAGGAGGGGTGAGCAGAGCTTGGACCCATTGAGCAGGGATCCCCCTCCTACCACTCAGGAAGGTATTAGATGGAAAGGGACCATTCGCGCTGGCCACAGCACCACTACCCATCACCCTGCACTGCCCCAGGGAAAGGAGTTGGGAATGAGCAAGTGGAGTTGAGCTTGGGGTGGGGGGCAGATGGTTTAGTTTTTGCCTTTGTTTCTCGCCATCTGACTCTATTTTAATTGGCAATAAATTACAACAATTTTCCTTAAGCCAAATCTGTTCTGCCCATGACAGTAACTGGCAAGTAATCTCCCTGTCTTTATCCCAACCCAAGAGATCTTCATCTTACTTTCTCCCCCATCCTGCTGAGGAAGGGGATGCAGAGCAGCTGGGTGGGCAGCTGGCACCCAGCCTGGGTCAACCCACCACACCAGAATAGCCTGCTTTGCAGGCAGGTATATCAGGATTAAAGAAAAACACAAAAAACCCCACCTCTGTCAAGGCAGTCCTTTTATATCAAGCACAAAAAGCCCACTGCATTGGCCACTTGTGTTTCTCACGTACAGGAACCACAAGGCCAAGGAGACTATCTTAAATTTAAAGCTCTACTTACACCTGTAGAAGCTGGAGTTACTCATAATCTGAAGAGACATGGAGCATTGTCACAGAATCGCTGGTGAGTTTCCCACCAGACCTTATACTGTCATACTGTCAGATACTGCAGTTCGTGTCTCCCCGCCAGTCTCACGCCCCCACAATAAGCATAAAATAAATGCTGGAGCCAGGCACTGTAACACACTGCACCACAAACAAACCAGGGATACCTATACTAAACAGGATTTCGCAGTAGTGAAAGCAAGCCATCTTCCCAGCTTAGCATTTTGGTACAAAGTGGTTTTTGATTCAGTCACGCTGAGAAAACACAAGGAAATAAAAAAGAGCAAGAGTTTTCAAAAATTAATTAAAATAAATAGTTTCTAATGGACAGCAAGAGTTCCCCTCTAAATTTAAAACCACCATTAAATGCTGATAACAAAAGGATAGGCAACTTCTGAGAGAAAACTTTCCACTTCATGGTATTTAAGGAACCAGAGCATAGCACACCAGATATTGGACATGGACAGGCCAGTAATCTGTAGGGTCGGTGAAGATCAGGAGGATGGACTACAGTATTCCAAACTCCTGAGAAACTGTGAATATTTGTGGATTTCTCCCCTTGCATGCTTAATAAATGAGCTCCTGGCTCGGTGTGCTCTCACCCAAAATGACTCATACCTGTGCAGCAAACAGCTGTGAACTGTCGTGAAATTCCAGCTCCCATGATGAGTAGGGTGGACAGAAACACCAAATGATTGAGTTTATATTCAATGATATTGTCAGCTTCCTTTTGCAAAACCATGTGAAAAAGAAAAAAAAATCACTGGCCTGTTCTGCAGAAAGGAAAGTGCAGGACAGCATATTCTTACTATAAGATGTCCCTTAGTGGCACATTAAATTACACCAATTATGGAACATGATCAGAAGCCCCCTCTAAGCTTCTTGAAGTGTTGCTGAGAATACCTCCACTGTATTGATCCCACTGGAAGCCTTTTTTTTTTCCACGGCTCTTTATTGACTATCTGAGATATGCAGTGCTTATTTGCAATATAGAAACTGATCTTCTCTGTAGAAAAATACAGATATTGGAAATGTAATTTACTTAGAAGTTTATTAACCTTTTTATATATTAGAGGATGACTCACAATAGCTTCCAATCTTAAAAAAATTCAAAGGGCCATGGACAGTCTGACTTTACAACTTTTATGGCAGCAATGTTTAGCTTACTTATAAATATGATATCAAAGTGATATTATCCAAGGACTTTTAAGCACGATAAAAGCCCTGCTAGATGGTACTTCATCATAGTCCTAACCAGACATGTCAGAAAATTAAACACATTTTAATAGAAGGGGATATAAAACAAGGGAAACTTTAAGGGCACCTCTCCCCCATGGCATACAACCATATCTATGCTTCACAGCACAGCTTAGGGCAGGAATGGACAAATGAGCACCAGCACAGGCATGTACATTCACACAACATTAAGCAGCCCCGGGGGGGGGTGAATATCTGCTTAGTTCCAAAGCAGAACTGGACATCCCAATGCATCTGACCAAGGCTCATTAGGGCTCATTAACTCCTAGAGATAGCTTCAGCAACAGCCTGAGCATCCCACAACTGTACTTTGTTACATGTTGTGACACACTGATACCGATTCAGCTACAGCCAGGAGTGGAGATCACTTGGGTCCTGCTAACGATCCTTTTTCCAGGGTAAAAAAAAAAAGCTTTGGGGCCAAAGATAGTGTTTTTCTGCTGTTTATATGGCATGAACACACATTGCTCCATGACTAGTGCTTATAGGGACTTTGCCACACTGTCAATTAACAGGTTAGTTTATAATGACACAAACTGGCAAGATGTGCTTTCCAACTTTGCTCTGAAATATAATTTCAAAGAAACTAAAGGAGTGTGGAAATGCAAAGGTCGAATAACATAATACTAAAAAGAGACTGTGTCATAAGAACTGGCTGAATGGATTCTTTGGAAGCTTCCTTCAAGAGCCCAGAGACTCAAAGGAACAGAATAAAGCCATGCTTCATCTTTGCCATCCTAAGAGGAAGATGGTAGCACTCATCTGCATTAGTCACTGAAAAAGAAAACTGATAACGGAAGCAAGCTAAAAAAGCACATAACAACAGCTAGCAGAGTGGAAAGAAAAAAGACATGAAGAACTACTTTGTCACATGGACAAGACTGAAACACACGATCTCCAGCAGTGCTAAGACCAACTTTGAGCAATGGCTTCAAAACACCCTGCTCCCTAGTTGGCTTTGCCGTCCATGAATCCCTAAAGCAAACTAGTTACTTATATTCTTCCTTCACTAAAACTTAGCATTTTTCCTATGATTGCTTCACAATAAAAAAATTCTAACACCAATCACGTGACAGTATTGAATCTCATTTCCCCCGTCACAGGGCTTCGACATTGGAGAACAAAAACATGCCCCATAAGTGAATGGGAAGACTGTTCATTTATCAGTCTGCACTACCACATCCCCTGACCTATTTTATTACTAAAAATAGTCCCTCTTAGGTCACTGCTGCAAATTGAATTCTGCTGCTTCATTGCCCACTGCAATCTCACAGAACTGCATGCTGCCTACACACAAAACACTAAGTAGGTTAACTTATTCACTGCCAGGGATGGAGCCAGTCTTATGCAGATAAAAAGACACAAATAATTTTTCCTAAAATGAGTGTTTCTTGCAGTGCAGTTTAAGTCTGAACCCAATTATTTACATTGAATTATGATTATAAACACTTGGCTTCCAATTTGCAGATACTTACAATGTGTTTTTCGGTATTATTATTGCAAAATATGTTTTCAAAGGCATTCGCTGTTACAAGTGATACAGTAGCAGCCCTAATGAACTCTATTGACACAACACCTAACAGGAACAATAGACAAGTCTTTCTCCTTAAGCCCCCTCACTAAGTCTAGGAAGGGAGGAGACCAGAGGAATCAGTCAAAATGCTCCAAGTTAAAAGACACCACTTTCTTTCAAAAGGCCAAGACACTGTATTTGTAATTCACAATTCAAGAACCTCATGATTATCATACCATGAAGTGGGCTGGCAAATTTAGACCAAACAGACGCAAGACTACTTAGAAGAGAGACAAACAGGAAGGCATGAATTTGACAGAGCAAGAACTTATTACAGGATATTAGGAAGGAGACTGAAATAGGTATTATTGATTATTTCACGCTTAATAGCGAACAGACATACAGAATATGCTGTGTCCTTGCTATTTAGTTTGAGCTAGACAGAATAAGAGTAGCATTAGCATATTTCCCTGGGCTATTACTGCATCTTCATTTGATTACTTCAATAGCTTCCCAATCTTAAACAAACACACCCAAAACCCAAAGAAAGATCAAAGACAACTGACTTCTTGTCAGCTTTTTGCTTAAATCACTGCAAATTCTTTTGGGAATTTTTTAGTATGCAGCAGATGCACACAGAGCCAAACCATTCAAATGATTCATGGCCTCATTAACCTAACTTTATTGTTATTTAGTTATGAAACCAAGTTTCTCACTTCCTGCTATTCTAAGAATAACATCTGCCAAATCTGGGCTTTCTTGACAGTCGGAAAATCCAATGTCTTCAGGGGACAACACAGTCTCAGCTCTGCCTGAGTTTCAGCCAGTGTCATTTACTGAGACCCTAGAGGCACTGTAGGTCACAACTTGTGTGAAAAATCTGTGGCCTTTCCAGCTGATAAAGATGAGCCCAAATATATCACTACAAGGGGAACCACCTAGTCTCTTATCAAGGATATATGAAGTGTGCTCACAGAAGGAGGAGGGAACTGGCCTTGCCAACCAAGGTGCAATTTCCCATTCATTGAAAAATCACAGAACATACACTGCAAACCAGCCTGAGTCTGTGTTTCTGATCATCCTGATTTGCAACATCTTGCTAGGGTTTGACTAGGGATATTAAAAAAAAAGATACCATATTTCTAGCCAGTAGGTCAAGGTAAAGTTGGTCTGTCGATATATATTTTTCAAAGGTATATTACCCACTTCAATATCATCAAGTCATAGCGCTCAAATGACACACAAGAGAT
The DNA here is from genome assembly GCA_035041135.1 of Platyrinchus mystaceus. Taxonomy (NCBI): domain Eukaryota; kingdom Metazoa; phylum Chordata; class Aves; order Passeriformes; family Tyrannidae; genus Platyrinchus; species Platyrinchus mystaceus. The sequence goes on from JAWWLV010000179.1 coordinate 13,872,552, forward strand.
GCCTGGCATATGTGGACAGTTGTTCTTAAATGAATATGTTATTTTCTGAAAGGCCTGTTAGTCACCTGAATGCAAGAAAGATGGGTATTAAGTTCTTACATAATGAAGACATGGAGTCCTCTTTACCTTTTATAAGAAAAAGGATGTTTCACAGTTTTAGACTGCATAACTAATGAGTCCTCTCAACAGGATGTCCTTTTAGCCCTTAAGTTTCTGCGAGATGTTACAGCACTGCCTTTTTATTTCTTAGGAGATCAAGAGAGTGTTATGTTGGAACACTTTTAATGCATCACTGCACTTCAAAGACACATTACTTCATTCTCTTTTTGAACTCCCCCAGTAATACGTCTGCTTAATAACACCTTCCCCTATTAGAAATCCCATTTATATGTGTATGTCTATATTGATTCTCAGAAATATGATCAAAATAATCCGAGGTCATATGACAGATTATTCAATAGGTAAGGTAACTAGCTGGAATGTCAGCTAAGTTAGTACTAGCAAGCTAATTAACAACAGTACTGAAGCAATGATGCTCAGTACAAGTGAAAATAAACTACTTGCACCACTTTTCTACAATCATTGCACATGAAACTAAGAGATAATTTGCATAAGTATTTAACTATCTAATTAACACTATGGTCACAAGTGTGAAAATATCTGTACGCTCTTGACTATAGTTAATATCACACTTTAAAAGGCAAAATTTAGTCTAAGTTTGCAACTTGCCAAAACAAAAACCAGAATGATATTTACGAAGTTCTAAAGTCTTCCAAGACCTGGATAAACTGTTCTTTATGGATCACTAAGATACAGTGTATGCAGCTTTCCAAGCGCCTGGATCATTTAAAAGGTGCATTTAAAAGTGCAGTGAAAACATACATGCACTATTGCTACTGAATATCTGGGGAAAGAGTAGGAAATATGTAATGCATTTTGGGCTAAAGGTCAAAGACAAAATGAAACTGAACAAGATTTTTCAAAATATATTTCAGTCCCGAACCACAGATTTTACCACTTAAACCAGATCACTATTGAGGTTCAATTCTGCACATCACTATTTTCCAACTGTGGGGAGTTGCAAAATCAAGTCTTTTGTGTTTCAGCATCTAAGAAAATTTAGGACTTTTTCCAACCATCTATTAAGGCCACACCAGTAGTACTAATTAAATGCACTGCCATATCTTAACTTCTATCCCAGTGAACTATAAATTACAGAAATACTGGCACAAAGACAAAAGAGGCACTTTGAGGCCTGAACAAGGTTAGGTGAAGTGGCACGTCAGGAAGTCAGTAAGTAATTTTAACACTCACACCCCACTGTGCCTTCCATGCCTGGTCACTTTTGCAAGTGGTGGGCACCTAAGTTCTGCTGTCTGAACACCCATATCAAACCAGGTACAGGTCACTGCAGCACTGGTGTATTCTGCAGTTTGATCTTCAAATCTGATTTGTGAAGCTAGTTTTGAAACAGGAGTCAAGGCTGGGAAGAACAGAAGTTGCTCCTCATGGTCAAAAAGTCACGCTACCTTCTCTTCCAGGAAAGAAAAATCCTCGAGGCTGAGGACCCCCTGGAACTCTCGCTGCTCAGAATATGCAGGATAGTGCACAAGGCTGTCAGCTCATGTTCACACTTGGTGAAAAAAAGAATTAGCTGCTATCTCACACTCCATTTTGAACACCTGCAAACAAATGCTAAATCAGCAGGATACCTCCTTCAGCTCTCACTGTTTTGCCTTTCTCTCTCTCTCTCTCTCTCTCTCTCTCTCTCTCTCTCTCCAGAAGTGCTACTTCAGTGAAGAGACCCCTTGGAAACCCCCACACTTCCTAACACCTATGAGAACACTTGTAAAGTAGCCTTGTGATATAGGTGCCAAATCATGAGCTGCAAATCCGTCTCATTTGCCTTAGTCTCCAACAGCTGCAAAATTAAAAATAGCTGTCATAGGCAAACCACAACTGAAGATGAGAGCGCTTGTTCATTTATTTCAGGCTGATAATGCCGTCACTGTTGATATGTTTGGGCTCTGAAAGGAGGACTAATGAGGAAATGGACAAAATTATTAAGGCAGAACAAGGAACACTCTAAAATAGAAATGGGAAAATTACCCTCCGTTTAAATTTACATGGAAAATTTGACTAGCCACGACAAAATGATATGCTTATTTGGCTCTTTAGGATGAATTTCTTGTTAACTACAAGAGCAATCATTTAAAGTAGCATTTTCAGCTCTTAAAATTGGTTATCACTCTGGCCAAATGAGACTATTTATTTCATCAGGTATTAAAATTACATGCCATCATTACCTCCTCATGGCTTGAAAAAGACATGGTCAATATGGAATGAAATAATATTACTGTAAAATGTACTGTCCAGCTTTTGGCCACTTCCTGGCAAAACCCAACATTCACAGGATACTTTCAAGTCACAGAAAAGGAGCCTTCTCAAGAATGAGAAACTATATTTCACCTAGTGTAGCGGCATTATTACCTATGTACTGTGCGTGGTTTTGCTGTTATGTTGTCTACAAAACCACTGAAATACAATTCTCATTTTGTAAGTGAAATGCAGGGTGGGGAGTGTGCACAAAGACTGCTGGAATCCGCTTGCTTCATTCACAAAATAGCAGTAAATGCTACATAGCTAAATGCTGCAAGGGAGCTATTTGGGAAGGAGAAGGTGTTCTTTTCATTACATGAATCCCTGTGCAGTACTCCAATATTTGTCAGATTTCCTCTATTAGTAATTAGCCATGAGGTCAAACCTTGGGTAACCCAAGGTCAGTCCTGCCTCTTGGGGCTGCAAGACAGGTTTCTTAAATCCTTGGCATGGCAAAGAGCCATCAGTGCAACTTAAATTTCCAAGTAATTTCTCAGCTACAGCTTTCCCACCACCATGCCACAAGGAACAGATACCTCTGAAATGGCCAGGTTCACTGAAAGGCTACCTGACTTCCAGGAGCAGGAAAACTGCCAACCTTCAATTATCTGCGTCCAACCATGAAAGGCATCTCTGGAGGCCTTTAGATAAACATACTTCTAAAATACACAGAATTAAATGCTGCTAAACAGAAAAGCATCAGGCGTAGTTTAAGTTGATCTACACATCCACAGGTATATTTAATGATCTCATGAGGCATTACACTATGGCAGTGGCTATTGACAATGTACCCCTTCAAATGGGATCCCTGCCTGGTCTGTAAAGAGCCCAGGCACAAATATGGCTATGGATTGTGGAGGGAAAATTCTCGCCCTGCCCTGCAGCCAGCGATGGCAGCCCTCAGGGCTGCATTAGGGAGGCCATGCCCTCTGTGCAGGGAGCAAACCCAGTGCAAGATTTGCACTCAAGCCCAATTTAAACTGAAACCATAAATATAAACCCTAAATATGAAACTACACTGGGGTTTTTGGACATTGCTACATGCCAGGATAACCCCAGAACTGGCTCTTGGACTAAAGAGTAACACAGATGATTAAATAAAAACTTGCCACTGAATCGGGGTCTTTTCAGTCACTTCTGAGATGTTCTTTTTAGTTCCATTATTGTACCTGAATTGCATTTGGAGAGCAGATATAATTCTAAAACAGGTAAGAAATAAGTAACATTATCACTGAGATCCACTAACAATGCTTTCAGAGTTGTAGGAGAACCTTGGTTTAAGATGAGAAGTCCCTTAGGATAATAGAGTTTTGGTCTAGTCTCTGTCACTCCTTTGTTAATTACCTTTGGGCATTGCTGTCCCAGAAAAAAAGAAGCTATGTAAAAATGAATTTTAAGAGCTTTATGGAGAATAACCAAGATTTGCATACACTGCCTAAGTGCTCATATAAATGTTCCTCATTCTCAGGATTATAAAATGCAAGCTGGCAGCCAGGCTATGTCACTTCAGCTATTTGTCTTGAGTCAGGCAAAGATACACAAAGTATCTGCCTCCTGGAAATTACATATCCCACTTCTCTACCCAAAAGAAAGTGCTGTTTTCAAATATCACACAAAGTTTTTACATGTTTAGACACAAAGCCAATGTATTTCCCTCATCTTGGTCATTCTTTATGATGCCTGTTTCAACCTCCTGTGATAAAGATAGAAGGCTGAGCAACTTTGGCAGGAGCATTCTCACAGGAGAAATGTCTTGCGTGTTTATCAACAAAGTGAAGCACTCTTTGTGCTTTTCACAAACCTGTTTCCCCCTTCTCCTTTGTTGCAACTGTTCTGAACCAATCCAGTGATGAAGGCGGAGGATTTGCGCATTCTGGAGGCTGGAGTCGTTTACTTATTTACAGACCACTGTTCCCTTTGTGCGATGCAGCTTGCAGTACTCTGAAGGAACATTCACTGCTCTGAATTATTACAGATTCCATCCTCTTTCTGTTGAGTGTTGCTTTGCACAAGGCAGAGTTGTTCTAGTTTGATTATCATGAAGAACAGCAGCACTGGCGCACAACACTACCCTTGAGTTGACTTTATTTTATCAGAACAACAACATGGCTAAATATTCTATGCAAAGTCGCAGTCTAAGATGAAAGAGAAACCACAAATCTTGAACAGCAAGAGATGCTGAGCTTTAAGAAGGCATCCAGTCAATGTTAATATAAAACTGAAGCAGTTTTGGGAGAACACAAATAAGGACACTGAAAAGAAGACACCAAACTCACAGGGATCAGACTAGATGAGTTTTAAAGGAATGCCTGATTACTATTACCCTCACAAAAATATTAGAGAAATTAATTGCTTAGCATTCAGATCAAAGGCTCAGCTTTACTTTTACTGAAATTATTAAATGGGCCATCTTATACCCTCCATGAAAGCATTAAGCATTTATTGAACCTCAGACTGTTCCTTGTGCCTTGGAAAGAAATCTGTTCCCCCTCTGTTCAGAAGTGATCCATCTTACTGCAACTCATCTGTCACTGAATGGTTTTGTACAAACAGCAGTATCAACTTGCCTGTCACTCTGACTGTCCAAAATACACAGAACAATGCACCTGAAATTTTCAACAGTGAATGACACTGACAAAACTTGGAAGATCATCAAATTCAGCTAACGCTCAAGATTTTTTGGTGAGCAGCATGGATGAGTACTGCAGAGACTACAGAGCACAGGAAGGTTGAAGTTATTTAGCCGTTCCCTTGGAACCCCACATTAAGAAAGCCTTTGAGAATCTCTTACTTTGATACCTCAGATTCCTCTGAAAAAAGCAATAGGGAGTGAGACATCTAAAAGCTATTTTATCCCCTCCTTAAAGTGACTACAAATTGGTAGAATCTAAGAACCAGATGCAGAAATACTTAAAAATATTTTATATTATATTCTAGACTAGCACCCTAGCCTTCTGTTGAAAGGGGAATTAACGTGATTTTAAGTATTAATATTTAAAATTATTGTAATATGAAGAAAAAAAAGCCTAAGTTATTGCACTGTAGTCCTGGAACATGAAGAGACAGATGACATCTAAAAGTTATTTTTCACATCTTTGAGACATATCAATGTGTATGTAAATGGTCCACAAATCTGGGTCAAGACAATCCAGTTCCTTCCTCTAAGGGTAAAGTACTAAATGCCTGTGTCTGCCTGGTTCTGACATTAGAATTTACAGCTATGGAATGAAGAGGCTGCAATCTGGATGGAAAGTAAGAAGCAATTGAGGATTGCTACCATATAATCATCCTGCATCACCAGAATACGAAAACAGTAAAAATTTGAAAAGGAATACCCAAAGATAGTGATCAATCTGATACACCATAACAAGCCCAATTCTCATCCACTGTGATGCCTTACGACCTCAAGAAGCTGGGCCCCCAAAGACATGTGTGAACAAAAAAAAATGAATAAACTTAAAATAACTAAATATCTCGGCTGAAATCACTCAAATTCCATGCAAGTGTCATGTGTCTCATTTACCAGAAACATCCCAGAGCAGCAAGACAACACAGGTTCACTAGTTCTGAAAAAGATCAGAGCCTTAAAGTTATGCATACAGTTATGAATTGATGGCAGCTGACTAGACCAGAGGTGAATGAAATTAATTTCCAGAAAAACTTACTTGTCACAGTTCCATGGGGGCTTTTTGGATATTGTTCTTGCTAGGGACAGCCTACCAGCTGAACTCCAGCTCTTCTGAGCCACAGAATAGCTTTTAAAAAAAAAAACAAACAAAAAACTAAAAAAAAAAAGTCAAGACAGATGGATCATTGCACCATGCAATCCAAACTTAACTTTCCCACTGTATACTAACGTATCACATGGTTTTCCACTGTTTGTCAGTAATTTCCTTCAGCATAGTTTCTCTATATTTAGGGACAGAGTATGTATCTATTAGAGTCACCTCAAGCTGAGGGGGAAAAATACAATTAGTTGGAAGCAACTTCTGCTTAGCGTTTGCTTGCATAAATTAATGGAACAATAATTTTTTTTTAACTTCTGCATCTAGAAACGCCTTTCATTTTTGCACATCATGTACAGATACCAAAGGGAGGTGTATTATACTATAGAAGGCATTTATTCACCAAGTTACAGCTTTGCAGTACTGCAGCATCATCAACATTTTACTGTCTTGGCCAGGCATTTAACAGCTTAAAACATGATTCAAATCTGACTTCAAGCTTCATTCTTCCAGCCAACACTAATGCAGCTTAGGATTTTACAGTGCTATATAACAGACTGGAAATCACCTCATCATGGGATAAAACACTTTCTCTTGTGCCTTGCGCTTTTCTGAGGAGCCAGTACACGAGAAAACAAGTCATCCCACTGGATAAAGCAGAGAAACTGGACTTCAGACAAGTTGTATCTACATAGTTCTCATCTATATAGTCCCTTTCATACCTGTCCTACACTTTTGTGAGCAGATCACAAAATTCCAACATAATTTTTGCTTAGGTTTTAGGGTTGATGAGAGAAGCACATATCCTAAGACTTCACACTGGACAGTAAGGCAAGCTTTCAGCCAGCCAATGTATGAGGATTTAGAAAATCCTGTTAACAGAAGAAATAAAAAGCATCAAATTCATGGCCACATGGACCCCAACAAATCTGTGATGAGGGTAAGCTGGAATGCTCAAAGCAGCAGGGAGTGAGGCATGATGACTCAAGCAGGACCTCACAATTTTAGTTCCCTAGTGCATTCAGCACTCTCAGCTGTGGAGCCTGCAGGCTCTGCACCTCCAGCAGACAAAGTCTTGCTGATTTCTGCTGCCCTTACCCCAAAGAGCCAACCGAATTCCAGCTATAAAGAAAGCATAGGCACATTTACTATCATTATTTTGTAGATGACTGCACAAGCCAAACTATCAAAAACAGTCCTGATGTTCTCTAATCCTTAACTCTCCTGGGCAGAGATCACCAGCTGTGGACACATCCTCCCTAAGGGTGAAACTCGGCATGCCAGAGAAGTCAATTACCAGGTTGGAGCTCCAGCCCTGGGGACTTTAATGAATGCACAAAGTCCCTGTAATAAGTTTATTGTTCTTAGTCTTTAACTGCTCACATTAAATTTGCAAGTCAGCATCAGGCAGAAGCAACCACAAGATCTTTGCAGAGGGAAATAATGCTCAAAGTTAGAAATCAATGGCTTCACAAAGCACAAGAAAGCTAATAACTGGAAACAGTTTCTGGAAATACAGAAATACACAGTCTCTGAAGCGAGATATTTCAAAATAAGGTACATTTTGTACTTCAGAAGACTTACAGAGCATCCGTTACAATTATAATGCTTCACTGGTAGCTACCCTAATTACCTAGAGAGGAAAAAAACCACCAGCCCCACTCTCGTTCGATTTGTGGCATTTAATTTGCTTGCTGGGGAATCTCTTTGCTTAATAGGTATTTATGCTACTTTCCTTGCAGAGAACATGTTGCCATGGAGCACTGATCACAGGCACTAGTAAGTGATTCTGCCTTTTTGAACTGCACAGTCTTCACTTGAGGGACTGTATCCTACTACGTGTCAGCCTCAACCAGGTACAGAGGGCAAAACTATAGCGAGCAGTGATTATACTTGTTTTGATTTTAGTGAATGGTCTCATCCAGTAGCTGCTCCTAGAAGTCTTCCCCATTTTTCACTGGCACTTTGCTTTGACAGAATGGAGTTTCCTTTCCTTAGAGTGAGAAGGAGCAGATGGGAGAAGGAGGAGGATCCAAGCAGACAGAGAAGTATTGCACAAGACACATGCTGAACTTGTCAACAGAACAAGATTTCTTTACTATAGTGCTTAAAAAAATTAAAGTGGCTGCTTCTTTATTCAACAAATCTACGAGAGCTATACAATAACATTCAGACTTTTTTATTTTAGGGTACCCAGAATTTACCTAGGAAGAATCTTGCCTTGCAGTTAACTTGATCAACAGTGTAGTAGCGAGACTGAAGGAATCTTGAGTGACATCTGAGTGACAGCAAACCATCCTGCTATAAATGGCAGGCAACACAAGGCTTGGATGTAAGCAGAATACATTTGGACTCCTGCCTCCTTTCATTGGTTGGTGACGAGTCTAAGGGCCAAAAAAAAAAAGCTTAAAAATAGGGTGAGCGTTCTTAGAACATCAAGGATATCAAAACCTGATACTTTTCACATTTTTTCTCTTCTGGGCATACAAAAAAAAATTCATGTGAGCATTAAGGTTATGACTGGCGAGATGCTCCCAAAAAAAGCAGCATAGACTAGCAACCCTGACCCTGTTTCCAATCTGGCATAGGGAGCTTCGCAGCTGCCTTCTTCCTGCCTGGCATTTCTCTATGGGAGAGGAATAGAACTGCACTACTGGGATTAAAGGAAGACTCCAGTTTGAATAAACATATCTAAAAGTTGCCTCTGGTATGAAACCTTTCACTGCCCACCAAGAAGTCCTGTAGTAGAGGAGACTAAAGTCATGTTCAGTTACCACAAATCAGATGGTGAGAGGCCTGTCCAACAACTCATGGTAGAGCACAGAGACTAGTGAGACTTTTCCCCTCCTCTGTACAGAAGTAGAACAAATAAAGCAAACATCTGCTTCTCAGAAAAGGCCAGAATCACCCATGCAAGGGGTTTGCATCATAGAGAACCAATGAGTGCTACAAATATTTCATACATAACACATCCTCCTGCATGTTCAGTGTGAAGTACACATTAACAGGCTGAACTCATATGCAACTGGTATTTCTAAAATAATCCCATTTGGAGACCTAAATTATAGAACTTTCCTTAAAGTAAAAGTCACAAATTTCACCTACTATATTATATCTGCAGGGAACAGTAACAAATTATGAATTATTCCTATCAAAACTAGGGAATAATTTATTTTACAGGAGTTGCAAGTAAGCATTTATTAGATCAATACCACAAAAAAATACACATGGTGGCAAATGTAACAGCTCCCAAGATTCTGTTAATACAACAAAATTCAGCAGGCTACACTGGAGAACAGTCCTTACCCCTTGAGTATACATACATCTTTCACCATTGACACATCACACACCAAGTGTCCTATGTGCTCACTTAGAAGTACAGTGTGTTTCAGGACTTTAAGAGACACACATTTAATCTCATTCAATTTTAAAAGACCTTAAAATGTCCAGAACTCAAAAAAAAAACCCAAAAACCAACAAAACCACCCTTGCCAAAAAAAAAAGTACAAGAGAAAGCACACAGGAGGAAGCCGTTCAGGGGGAAAAAGAGAAAGTTTGAAAGCCAAAGCAAACATACCTTTCAAGCCAAGTGAGCTCTCTACTCAAAATTATATGGATTACTGTACCTTGTCATGCCACCCGTTTTCTGAGATGTCTCAACTCAGCAAGATAGCAGCTGGTGGCACTGAAATCAAAGGCATAGGGAAGCCAACCCCCAGTTTAATAACTTAGACATTCACAGCAAAGCATCTGCTTACTTGTTCAGTCTCTTGGCAACACAGATTTGTCACCAAGGTCATGACAGATTAAATATTTTTTAAAAAATAATATCAAAATGCCTAAAGGAGGGGAAGTGGAGGTGATTAATGATGTATCCTGATAGAATAATTTTCCTATGTTTGGTTGAACTGTTGTTCTGAGCATCATCCACAAGGAAAAAAAAAAGAAAACTCATCAAGTTCAGAATCCTTTCTATTCAAAATTCTTAACTGACTGAAATTCTTTCCTACTAAGAAAAATGGAAACTGAAATCTTCTACCTATGTATGTCCTTCACTCATCATAAAAGGATTGTGTCTTGCATTACAGAAAGTGTCACTGGCAGTGTCACTCTGGGGGATTCAGAACAGCCTGATTCTCTTTCACAAGGTGAATAAGAGGAGATCGGTGAACAGCTGATAGGTTTTTAAGTCACTAGAACTGCAGGTCACATAATATCAAAATTAAGAATCTGCCTCATTTTGCAAAATTCCACAGAGGAACCCAGGTCTGGGAGGACCAAAGGAAGGGCCATAAAGAACATTGGAGGTCACTCTCACAGCTGGGATAAGCATCAGAAATTTCACTGTGATACAGAATTACATGAGCTGGTTGAAGGTATTTCAAAAAAAAGGTGTACAAAAGAGCAAATATGGATGCCAGGCTCCCTGTGCAACCTCACACTCACAGAAGTAGCTCATATAAAAAACAAATAGCAAGTGAATATTACCCGTGTGGAAGAACAGAGTCAAAATTGGATTTCATGTTCTCTTTATTGGCTGATTTGGAAGTTTCACCTCTTCCACCTATGGCCTTGGGCTAGTCCTCCCCATCATAATCACTTCATAGTAACCTAGTAATTTGTTCCAATACAAGGCTACAGAGCAAGGATAAAATAAGATGTTAAATCTGCACAAAACTGAGAGAAAAGAGAGCTAAGCCTGTAACATGAATTCCTGGCATCATGTGAAGGTCTTCCTAGACAACATTTAATTTAGCAAATCAGTGCAAGAATATATACAAACGAAGTTTATGCCAGAATCAATACATCATATATTATCTTCTCAAAAGTAATTATTCCATTATGTTTGAGGGAGAAGTATGTAGGCCAGAACTAAACTAGGGAAAATGTCACTATCTTGTCTGAAAAATCTACCAAGAAGGACTCAGCATACTGGTTTTTAAAATCACTAGTTTGGGGGTGGGTGTTGTTGCCATTTGTGGTGGTTATGTTTCTTTGGTTGTAAGAACACTGACAGGTGTGCTACCATCTTCAGCAAGTTTAGAGCAATCACGATCAAATACATAAGTAATACAGGCATTTTACTCCTAAAAGACTGATGGGTACCAAGACCTTTATATGTAGCAGCAGTCTCTCACTTCACTCAGCTTCCTGATAAAATGTTTGAAACTGTGCCATAAACAAGTATAATATGCTTTACCTGATTCCTGTTTACTTGATCACCACAAATATATTAACCCTTCTCTCTGCGCCACAAGAATGTTAAATGTGCTGTGCTAAATGTCTCTTAAAACCCTGTTTGTACAGCTTTCAGTCCTTCTCACTTTCTCACTGTTCAAATAAGCAACAATAAAAATAAAAATAAAATTACGTGAAGACATTTTTCAGAAATAATAAAAGTCCCAGTTTACCCTGGTTGCTCCTCAGAGACTCCTCAAAAAGCACAGGAAAAAGCACAATAGTGCTTTATTTTAATTACTTTGTTACCTCCCTTCCATAAAGAAGCACTTGAGTGAAACAAGTTCAAAAAGCAAGGACAAGTAAAGGGTAATTTTTACAAATATGCCAACTTTTAATCTCTGGTTTGACTTTTTTGCCTGTAATTTTTTTAAAATGCTTATCCCTCTAAAGCCAATGATTTTTAATAAACTGCTTTATTTTGACCCTGAAAGTTTGCTCTAGGCTTGCAAGCTTGAATGGCTTCTACTTTGTTATTAAGTAAAAGAATCTTGCTTGCCAGCTAATACCTCCAGATTTTCTCTTCTAAAATTTCCACTACCTTCAAGTTCAAAGTCCTAATTCCTAAAGTGGGAAAGGAGGATCTGCCCTTATGGAGAGATAGAGAAACAATTCCCCAGCCCCCTTAGTTTACAAAAGCTTCAGGAAGCCTGCTTTAATGTGTGCATTTAGTCCTGTGCAATTACAGCCAGAGAAAGCATATGTATGTTGTCCCAGAAGTGTCCTTGTCTCATCATTAGCCTTGCAATATTTCATATGTATCCCTACAACATCATCTCTCAGACCTACGTCACTATCAGCATCCCTGACTTCAGCTTTGGTTTGTAAAAGATTTTTCCAACCTTCGTAACTAAAAGAGAACAGTAAAACCATGTGACCTAAATGACCTGTAAAATCCAAAAACTGGGCAGCAAAGGTGGCTTTGAAATATGCATTTGTGAAAAATCCCAACCCACAGTCAAGCCAATCTCAAAAGTATAAAAAAATCCCTACATATGATGTTTTTATTAAGCAAAAAGCTACCCAGAGTATTCAAGATAGTGTTAATAAGACACACACAAAAATATCAGAAGAAAAAAGCTTCAGAGATTATTCCCTTTTAGCCAGGTCACAGATACTTACTTGTGCTCTGACAGCAAAATTTCTTAGTGCTCCATAAAGGATCTGGATAGTGACAACACACAAACACGTAGGTGTCAACCTGAGGTTCTACAGCAAGATATTCCATCCTGGTGAGCCACAAACCCCACAGCATTGTCAGGGCACTCCTCACACCAGCTTTCTAAATATAAACCACCCTTCCCTCCTGTCAGCCATTGAACTGCAAAATTTCTACTCAGTGATACACTTAGAAGTTTAAGTGTTGAGGTCATTGCATGTAGAGAACCCAGAATTACCAGCACAGCTTACTTCAGCACTGCTCAGTAGGATGGCACTGAAGCCTTAATTTGTTAACCTTCCAAGTGCTTTCAGCTGCTTTGCTGGCCTTGTGCTTTTACTTGGGTGAGCATCTCTCCTCAATGCTCTGGATGACTCCCCGAAGCCCAATATTTGTCCTTCCTTTTATTTAATTTTACAGCTTAATCTCTGTTTGGTAAGCAAGGGTGCCTATTTTTGTTACTTCTGTTTGCTTCCTTGAAAATTCAGATAAATATGCCTTAGATATATTGAATAAATTTTTCTTCTGCTTTAAAGTAATTGCTCCACTTAGAGCCTGCGAGTAAACAAATATGATAAAATCTAATTTGTTTTCTAAATACTTAGTATCTATCCAGTGAACCCTCTGACAAAGGGCTGCATGCATCAGTACTGCAGCCCCCACTCTTCAGAGTGTCCTCCTCTTCCCCAGTTTTCTAAAACCAGGTGGAATGACTTTTCACCAATATCTGCAAGGAAAGGCTCTACTCATTCTGCTTCAAGCAATTCTTGTTTGGTGGCGTTTGCTGATTGTTTGCTGGCTTCCTATGACAATTATCTCCTCTAACTGCCACTCACAGTTCCAGCTGGATGGTTTTAGCTGTCACCAGAGGTTAATATTGCACGCTTGCCTCTTCCCCATCTTCTGGAGGGTTCTTGACGCAGCAGATTTATCCCGGTAGATGTGATACAGTGTCTCGGAGGAAACAGAATGACAGCACACAAGAGCTCAACTCTGGACAAACTCTAAGCTGACACCACGGCGACAAGAAAAGTTCAATTAAAAATTTTGCAAGAACTATGAGCTTTTTATATAGAAAAGAATAACAGCTTTTATCATCAGAGCCTAAACATCTCTGTATTTGGTAACAGTAGGAAACCACACTGTAAACAATATGACAAGCACTGCATTATTACCTGTTTATATGCTAAATGATCTAAATTAAGATAGAGAGACACACACCAAAATTAATTATATTTCAAAACTGCCTCTCTGAGGGGAAGGAAAGGGAAGTGATTGCAACTATTATTAGCTGTAATGCAGCATTAAAAAAAAAAAATCAGATCCAATTACTCTGTGCAGTTCTAAAACACACTCAGAGGCAGGTTTTATTCCAAAGATTTCACAATCTAAATCGACAAGCCACACAGAGCAAAGAGGAAGGTGAGCAAAGCATTCTGAAGAGTCAAATCACCCAAAACATGCATCAATACAGTGACAAAGCCTGTCAGAGAAGGTAGCTTTAAAACTTCATTTCAGTCACAGAAGATGCAGTTCAGCCAGATCTTATCCTAAACTCTGGAGTTTATTTCTAGTCAATGCAATCCCATTTTTTCTTGTGGATCTAATTAGCTTTTCACAGCAAAATATCCTTATTTCCTGTAGCCAGCAGCCACTGACTTCAGACAATTCAGTTGATACCAAGCTATTTTTAGCCCCATCAGAAGGTTTTTCCAAATGCTCAAATTAGCATTTCCTCATTTCTCTCCTGATCACCTTACACCTACAAATTCATAAGATAGTTGGAAGCTTGACTTTTCATTAGCCTTTGGAAAAGAAACTCTAAGAGATCAGAGGATCAGATTTTGTGAGTATAACTTGCTGAAAGTAACAAAAAATCAGACATTTGAAACTCATTTTCAGCTTCCATCTTACCAGAGGAACAATTAGTTTGCCTGGAGCATGAAACAGTCTACAGAAAAGAAACACAAAGCAAGAAAATATTTCAAAAACACTATTAGGGCTCACTGTATCTAAACATGACAGGAAAACTGTGATGTCTCCAGATCTGTATCCAGTTTTGTAGAAAGCGCTCAGACAGGTGCTCAGGTAATGATATGAGCAAGGCTGCTTTTTTACAATGAATATAACCAAAGCAGCTTATGGTTTGAAGAGCTATTTTAACAGTCAAAGCCCCATTAAGAGCTAAATGACATACCAAATGGCTCTGCCAGGGAATAAATTTAGAAGGTCGACATATAACCCACATGAAAATGACAACAGTGATGGTTACTCGAAGTCCTGCCAGGTGCCCTTTAATAAGCAGAGAATGTGATTAGTGCTGCAATGCAAAGAGACAGCATGCTGCAACATGACTCCATGCTGGTCTGCCAGGAAACCTTTACAATAGAGACCCTGGCTGCACTGGGATTTTTCATGCATAATAAATAAAGCAACAGACTAGCAGATTCAAGCTCCTTGCTGAACACCAGTGCCCTCCACTGTGTATGCTGAAGATTCCTCCAAATACTACAGCAACAGAGAGAATTTCTGATTTTTCTCTTCATGACAGACTGCTGAGTCCCCCGGGACCAAATGTCAGACACATGACTACATCTGCCGGCTTCGTAGGGCTGCCGTGAACATCTAAATAATACTGTCAGCATAACGCAGAGATCCGTCCATCAGCCTGCACAGCCTCCTCTCCCCATTGGTGCTCACTCTGCCATAGAAATATATCTTTCATAATCTGTTACAGTACTTCCCCGGCTGATGCTTTATACAATAATTCAGTTAGAATCGTGGAACTTTACTAAGAGAATGTAACTCGTTAATTAAGAGGTAGTGGCCCCCATGTAGGAACCCTTCAGTTTGCTTATTACCAAATGTGGAACCAAAGTGTTTGGGACGCCATTTACACCACTACCACCTCAGGATGCATATCACCAGCTACCTAAGTTTTGATCACTTTGATCACGTTTGTTTTCCAGCTCATAATTGCTATGTCCTACCAGAATAGGAGTATAAAAAAACAAGTTTTAACAGATCACAAAATAACAACCCTTTTGCTGCCTCTCTAGCACTATTGCACACTTTAATTCAGACCATTTGAAGCATGACCTGCCATTTGAGTGGAGGGATGTTTTATCCTAATTTCCTCTACAAAGGCTACTTCCATTAAATTTATTATTGCTGTTTACTCTCCAGCTGGATGAATTCCAGGTTCAGAAGGATGCAAATGCCCATGTCATGACACTTACAGCTGTTGCACATGAGCCACAGAGAAGACAGCATCTTGAAGTTTGTTCTAAAATACAGCAAACAAAAAAGGCAATGGGAGACAAAACTAACCCTCTTCTGGTAGGGCCTATGATTTAGCAGAAATGTTGAGAAGTGATTTGAAAAGTGTTTTATGATGATGCTGTTGTATTGAACATTCTGAAACGGAGCTCAGTGTGATCAGTCAGGACCTTATCTCCTCACACGTCACTTGTGCTTCCATGTACAAAACATTCATGATCGGGTGGCCACCTTGGCATTTGGGGTTGATTAATCAACATTAATTAATTAACGGTGCCCACTCCCCTACCATTACTCATGTGAAAAAAGAAGTGCTAAGTAACCTAAAAAGAAAAAAAAAAAAACCAAAGGAGACAGAGACAAGTATCAAATGAGAGACTGCACAACAAAAATAATCACAAAGCCCCCAGTTTCTTCCTGTGAACATCCATACACCACCGTCGCCCGCACTGGCAGTGCCTCGGTGGTGTGGGACGCTACACAGAGGTATCAAAGTCGAGATTTGTGGACTACCTCACTGAAGGACATTTTAAATCCTCCATGCAAGAAAATAACATAACCCTGAGAAGTTAGAATTCACTATACTGACTACGAAAGTGCAAGGAAAAGCTGTTTGCCCCATCTGAAGTAACCACATGTCCGAACACTTAACATTTTCTGGTATGGTGTTTTGAAAAGGGTGGCCTGAAAGATCTTCATCTCTCTCTTCCAAACATACAAATTCCCCTTTGAAGGCTACTTTAAAGCTGGACTTCAACTGAAACTTATAAGCTTTTAAAACTGTTTCTAAAGCAATCACTTTTCCCTACACATCCTCCGGTATCTTTTGTTTAGAAGATTTTTTACTGGTTTATACAGGTTGAGAAAATTACTAAAAGCAAAACCAAAAGTGATATTAGGCATTACCAAGGTTTTGGGGATCCAGACTACAGAATTGCCATCCTTGTAATGATTTCTTTTATTTAACTAATTCAAAGAAGCTTGAATAAAATTTCAGTATTTCATTTTAATAAAAATAAGATATTTGCATTTGGAGGTTCTTCAAGGCATTCTGTCTCGTGCTCTGTGGCTGAAGCACAGTCAAGGCACTGTTGCATTTTATAGCATCTCTACTACCTGCATAGTTAATATTGTTTGATTATTTAAGTTGTAGCATTACTTGAGCTGCATGTGGTATGCTGTGCTCTCTGAAAAGATAACTATTCTCTTTTACAAAAAAGGAGGGTCAAAGAGCCTTGTCCATAAATACCATTTTTAAACACATTTTAGGGTAACAATCAAACCCCCTTACTTTTTCAGTGTTGAAAACACTATAGACTCACAAACCTGGAAAAGCTCAACTTTGTCACAGTGATTTAGTTTCACTGTGTACTGCAGGCATTCAAAGATCCTGTTCTTAGTATCACGAAGTTCACCACTAACATTGCAGTAACCACACTCAGGTAGAAAAGCCGCCTTTGATATGCTCAGTAAGCACACAGACAGTTTTCAGTGCTGGAAGATGCTTTTCTGATATGTTATATAACTTTTATTAAATAACTATCCTTTTCTTTCAGTCAAAAATAGGCTGGTTCCCATGATGATTAATCCTTGATTGAGGTGAAAAGTGCAAGGTCTTTTCTTACGAGGCTGGAATATTTGTTCTCAAGTGAAAAGTCACACAAACATGAAAAAATCTTACAGTACGTAAAAATTTGAGAATAAATATCACAGGACAACCCCAAACCAAAACAAAAATGTGTTTTCGCCAGGGGCTAGAATTTTTCATGTACTAATATCAACTTTTAACTCACTGAGTTTAGAAAAGTAGGTAAATTTTGAGACAATCCATGTCTCATTGTGCTTCATATCAAATATTTACCTGATGATCACATATAAACTGAAATTCTACCAATTTTGCCACAAAAAAGGGAGTAAGTGCTGTCATAGTGAAGAGGACAGACGAATTTTGCACCGAGCTCATTAGAAGAAAGCAAGAAAAGAGAATTCAAATAACTGAACCATACAAATGGATGCAGACTATATAAAGGAACATGAAAAACCTAACTGCTTGCTAGCCCTACAAATCAAATTGCTTGTATCCCCAGAAAGATGATTGGAACACTACTTCAGCATTTGTGGAATGAATCATAAATCTAGCTTCTGTCTTAAAAATGCTTCTATTTAAAAGATGATGCAACAAAAAAACACCAACACATTTGTTTATACAGCCAGAAATAGTGACTTGAACATTATACTGTTAAAGGCTTTTCAGTTTACCCTTCATATTGAACTTGAGTTCAGTTTAAAAGTAAATCACTCAAGCATTTGCAAATTAATAAAAACATTGATGATATCATTGATCTAAATAAACTCTATTTGAATGATAAGTTATTAGAAAATTGTGCAATCAAGTAGACACATTCATGGAAATCCGTGTGATATCTTTAAGGGCTATAACAGCTGACAGCTTTGAACTAAGAGTGACCAGTGATGAGAAAAATCCTACCACAGAAAGTTCTAAAAAGTCAACCTTTCAAAAGCATATGTAAAAATTCATTTGGGAGATTAATTGTATCACAGTTCTTTAGCTCAAAAAATTTGCAACATCACATTTCTGTTGTCCTTAAAATAAAACTGACTGGCTTCCAGCATTGATAATTTCCCCATTGAATTCAATAAGCATAGCACACAGCTTAGAAAGGCATATGATGTTCTTTACATATGCAAAGTTCTTAGTTTATTGTAACTTTCCTCCAGAATTTCTTTCCCCCACCCATTTTTTCCAGAGATTTCTGCCTAGGAGGCAGAAAGCTTAAAAGGACATAAGGAGAGAGAAGGTTGTTCAAACTCAGTGCTTTGCTTTCATGCACACTGGAAGAATCTGCCAACAGTACACTTTTACTTCATCAATTCAGCAAGAAACAAGATTGCTCTTCAGTCGACATTCAGAAGCACCAGCCTGACAATTAATACAGGCATGTGACACTGAACAAGTAGGGAGAAGGCAAAGGGAAAATCTGTTCTTAAATCCAGCCACAAGCTAAGTAGAACTTAACAAGTTCACTACAAGGTTTAACTGGAAAAGGATAATTGGAAAATATAGTACATCATATATGGAAATATACTTCATATACAGGACACCACCTCTGTGGTTTTAACGAAACCTAAAAAATTAGAGCATGGAATGCAGGCTGGATACCATAGAGCTGCTTTCTCTACATCTGTCATACCACACTTTAAAAAAATTAAGGAAATTCTTTCCTTAATGCCTCAATGCATTCAATGGCAATCAAAAATATCTATGTGGATAGTGCCGAACTGAAACTTAGAAGACTGTTTCATTTCCAGCTCTAATTAGCATAGAATTCCTTTCTTCATCTGTCTTGCCCTGACTGTTAATGGGGATAATTATGCTGACCTCCTTTTTAAAGCACTTGAAAATCTAGTTAAAAATTTTCTTAAACAAGTAATTCTAAATAATAGCAAACATGTATCAAACTTCAGTTATCAAGTCATCACATGAAAGCAAGGATCTGATTGTTCCTGGAATTAGTACACAAAATTCAATTTCTCTACCGACATTAGCTTTCTAGTACTTTCATCATTATTACAACAGCTGCATTATACTAAAATGCAGTAAAAAACCTGACTACCCCTGACTGACATTTTGAAGATTTTCCAAATCTTCAAGCTACAAAAGGCCCACGATTTTTTTTTTGTCACTGGAAATTTCCATGTTAATAATTTCAATCTTGTTAAACAAAGATACTTTTGACCAGCTTCAGCTTAGATGCTACTCTGAATCTCCATCTTGAATTGTTGCAATGGCTCCAAACTTGTAGCACTTTGCAAATGTATTTTGCTGTTACATCCATCAACCCCTCTCTCCTTACAGGGGCTGGTCTACAAGGACACATTTTCATCATCACCATTTATGTCATCAGATTCTCTCCTTCCTTCCTCCACATCTGTATGTTACTGTCCTCCTTTCAGCTGCACACGATGCCCTTAATCACTCAGTATGTCTGATGTGCACGTTTTTCTTTCATCTTGTGCTACTAAAAATGAAAAAAGGTGAGAGGGTTTGTTATAAAATTAAGCTACTTACCAACTACTGCCAGATTATGCTCTGAGCCACATGCAATCTGAAAAAGAAATATGCATGACTAAATGAGAACCTGCTCACCAGTAGGAAAACAGCCACAATTATGACAGGAAATTAAAAATTAACCTGAAACAAACAACTACACTTTGTAGGATGCAAAATAAAGGTTGAAGAGCTGTCACTCTTAAACGAAATTTCATTTGTAACCTCACTTAGGGGCTCAGTGGCAGTGGGGGGTATGTTTGTTTTGTTAATAGAGGCATTTTCTTTTCCAAATGCAGTCACCGCTGACATTTCAACCCTCTGAAGCAAGACTAGTCACAATTCTACAAAAACATCACACCCTTGAAAATATTCACTGGATCCAACAAGAGGCATAGAGCAAAAGCAGATTAAGCCTTTGTGAGCTCAGAGCCATAGAGACAGCTGGGATTCAAAAGGGTGATGAAGATCTCCATTTCTCTTATTCACACTTTTTCCAGCTGATCCCTGGAGAACTGCTCCAAGTATACAGGCTCAGTGTGCTAAACCTGAAGTGATATGTACCTATGGCCATTTGATTAACATGGAGAAAAACTACCGTAGAACTCAAATCTTCTATTAGGTCATTAATGATGGAAATCAGTTATTAATTTCTTTTCAAAGCAAACTCCTAGTCAATGTACTTTTCTTTCTTTGCAGCTGCTGTGAACATGTCTGATGTTTAAACTGCTTTACCATATCACGTAGTGTCACTGAGTTTTCTAAGTTCTTCACAGATGATGGTAACACAAGCACCAAGAGCAGCCCACTGTCCTGCTGCAAGGGCTTCTCTTTCCCACTGAATTCTTTCTCAATGTCACTGCTGGCATAATTGTCTTATGCAATACAGACATCACTTTACACAAGGTTACTCTGCTGAGTGTCCTCAAGTTTTTAATTTAAATAAAAGCCACCTTCTTAAAATCCTGTATCCCGTTCAATGTCTTGCACCTACTTGCCCATTACACCTACTACTGGGCTGGAGAAAATTAATAAGCACATTCTTCTTGAAGTATATTTACAATGGTAAAATATAATACAGAAGTATATGCTCAATTATATTAAAAAACAGAGGTCCACACCATCAAAATTTTATATGGTTTTATGCATGCATAACTTCATAGTTTTAATGGCCGTAGAAACAGCCATAATCAGCTCAGTGGCTGCAGAACATAAAACCATGGAAGTTAATAAAACAGATCTTGTACTCAGCTTACTGTGCTTGAGCATTTATTGGAGAAGAAACACCCAAAGACTGACATACAGACTAGTTTGAGCACTTGTGTTACAAATTAACACCTCAATCACGACTGTGCACAACCTACCTACAGGCATCACAACTGTGACTTGGAAACATCTGGGCTATCCCCAAGAAACACTGGCAAGGAAGACAAAAAAGACTCTTTTAGGATAGGGGTGCTCAGCCAACACAGGAAAGCATTTGGGAAAACAGGAAAAATAATTCAAGGCACAGGACACATGGCCGCATCTTCAGAAAAATCAAGACAGAGCAGCAGGAAAAGCAATGTAATGCAAGAGCACTAGCAGGATTGCATCAAGTCTTTTATCCCACAATATTGCAGAAAGGAGAAACTCTAAATCCTGACTGTTAAATGCATAAATCATCAGCATATCCAAGATCACTATCCTCACCACAAGACAGAGCCCTACACAGGAGCTGGACTGGTTCCTAATGCCTCTTCACTGGCTAATGCTCTCACCTGTACTTCCCAAGCTTAAAAGCTGATGCCATGGAAACAAGATCCACACATGGAGACACATGAAAAGCCTTTCTAGCAAAAAAGCAAATTCTCATCTTCACCAAGTGCTGAAAACTGGATATACTGGAGCTGCCGCTAATAAAATAAATAAATTTGATCTGAGGTGTGAATAATCCTATCCAGGGTACTTCCCCAGGAAATACTCTAACACAGGCACAGATTCAAAAGCAACGGCACAAAAGAACTGCTCAGCCTGGTGGTTGATGCTGCCAGGACCCACTTCAGAAACACCACATTAAAAAAAAAGTAAAAAGAAAGCCCCAAACGACCAAGGTATTATTTAGATTGTAAAAAACATTCCCTGACAAAGAAGCATTTTCTTCCTACTCTCATAGAAGCATCTACAGAGCCTGCAAGCCAGCTAAAAGAACGTTGGTGATCTCATACAGCTTTGCATGCTATTCATGCAGCCGTTACTCTGCCCACCCTTCAGAGCCACCCACTAGCCAGCTATCAGGTTGTAAGGGAGTCAATCCAGTCCAGGAATTCCTGTGTCATACAGACTGGGTACTGCTGGGAAGCTGCCCCCATGGCAGCCACTCATGGCCAATGCACTGTGCACACACACTCACTACAGCTCTGGGGCTGACGGGGTACAAAGCATCAGTGACTAGTGACCTTTTGGGTGGGTAAAAGCCACCTCAGTGGAAGTGTCAGCTTTGCTAAAAATGATTGAAGTCAAACAAAATCACAAGCTGCTGAAGGCAGTGGATTCACCTTCGACATCCCACAGGAAGGACATCACATGGCATGTACCAGCAGCAGTTCTATGCTCCAGAGAAGAATTTGCTAGATTGAGAGCACAAGGTTCACCACAACTCTGTCTTATTTCAGGGTGTCACCAACTGACAAGACAGACACTTTGGAGGAACCCTCAAATAAAAAAACACCCTTAGGGGACTCTAAAGTTAAGCTTCCTGGAACACCTTATACACCATCCATGCCGCTTATGACAGGCTACACCATCCACCCACAGGACTCCTGCTGGCCAGCACACCTTTTACTCCAGAGCTCAGGAGGGACCACACGACAGAGGTGAAGCCAGGTTGCCACTGCTTAATGAACAGCACTGCCTTGCAGGTATTTCACATCTTTTTTACAATAAGCTTTAGGATGTGACACCCTCTTTCCCTCCATGACTCCCCACAGTAGGCAACAATCAGCTAAGAATGACTGATTTGCTGATACAAAGACAGACCAGCCAGAGAGCAGCATTGCTGAACAGATGTTTTATGCTTACATTAGATGTAATAAGCTCTGCAGCCAGTGCAGGTCGCTGGGAGAAGCCTGGTATTCACTGCAGCAACCATAATTTTCTGGCTACTTCTCTTTAGTTCCCACCCCCAACATGCTGCAGAGAAATTAAATTCCAACAGACATCTGCATGCTTCCAGTGGATAAGTACATTCAGGGATACTTATAAACACACAGTAATGCTTTCTAATTGGGCAATAATTTCACATTATGTTTTCATTGAAAAAAAAAATCATTAATCCTAAAGACAAATCAGAGAGACTGCTACTGAGTGAAGCATACTATGAGCTTAAGAAACATGACCCTCTACACAGAAACAATTCATACTGAAGTTCTCAATTTGGAGGGAAATGCCAGAAGAGTTGTGAAGAATACTGTGATCTCTATATAAACAATCTCAAAGCATTTGACAAATGTCCATAAGGCCAGTAAAAAATGCTTAGGGACCATTTTACTCAGAACTTATTTACCTTATTATCTGTGCTCTTTCAACTGCACATAAATTGTTTGGTTTTTTCCCTTAAACTGTGTGCTCTGAAGCTGTCTTCTGCCTAGCAATGGTTGTGGTTCAGATCCATCCATCCATCTAGATTTAACACGTGGTATAAGCAGCCAAGGGACCAGCATTTTATTAATCATAAATAGTATGATAAATAGCATAATCACGGACATAAGCTGCATGGACGGTGAGGAAAGACCTTAGCACAGCAACCACGAACTCTGGGCAAAACACCATCATCTTTCTGCAGCCTGCCTATATGCTTATGGCCCAGTCCAAACAAAAATTAATTGACTGAATGTAAAATTAGTGGGTTATTCAAAATAGGGAAAATATTTAACTTAAGATTAAAAATATTTTCTATCTTAAAAACACTATATGAAGTAATAAAATAATAATATTTAGTATATATTATATAAATGTTCCCTTATATGTGTGTGTGTATAAATACATAAAAGAAAATACATGTATTCATATTAGGAAGAGAAGGTTATCTACTAAAGAAGATTTTTATCAGAGAAGAAGGTTCAGAGGAGAAATGAAGGTAAATACAGAGCACCTCCCTCTTCTGAGATAGAGATCTTTCTGAAGAACAGCTATCCCTCATTTTGCTTACCACAGTCCTATGAGTATTGTTCTCACCTTTGGAGACAGCTAGCAAACACACGCAGGATAAAACTCATGTGGATATTTAGACATACAGTCTCCTATTGATTTCAAAAGGTAATTAAGAGACAAAAATACCTTTTGTCAGCCATCCCCTAAGGGACTATAACAAAACGAGTCTGACAAAATGTATAAAAATCCAAGTTTCAAGTTAGTACCTTGACCACAGGGCTATTCTTTCTTTTCTTTCTGTACTCCCAGGGCTCCAACTTGTGCAACCCATCAGGAAAAAGATGGGAGTCAGAACCCCAGGCAAAGTCAGTCCCATGCTGCAGCACAGGGGAAGGGACAGTACGGGGAGGGGAGTGCAAGGAAGAGGCAAAGGGAGCTGCACTCACAACAGGGATTGCAGAATCAAAAATCCCAAGCATCCAAACATCAGGGTGCTTAGCTAGAACAACAAAAGGACCTCAATGCCATTTATTTTTGTTTCTCTGCCCTATGAGTGCACATTAATTCCCTTCAGTTGCAATTATTTCCCAAAGCATGAAAGGCTATGGAGGCTTCCATCACCTCTAAGAGATAAGAGCACAATGTACAAAAACAATTTTTAAGGATGAATTAAGATAGGACATTTAAGTTGTATCCAGATTCTAATCACTACCAGTTCTAACTTTCTAATTGCACCAAAGCATAGCTCTTTTGGGGGCAGGGGAAAAGGAAAGGTAAGGAAACTTTCAAAAGGGTGAGCACGTAAGTACTTTTATCCAGGACTTAACCATGGTATCTCATATCTTTTGACAAATATCACTGGAAGGAAATTGCCAGGGTCACAAGATGGCAAATTTTATTCATTCTGAGATCAGAGTCCTAATGGAAGGAGATGAGGTGACCCAGAGACTGCAGACCAAAACTTACATAAGACAAGGGAATCTTCTCTCCCGGAGTTGTTCTTCCATGTCCTTGATTAATGTATCATAACAACGATTTGTACTGTTTGACACACTCAGTCTGACTACATTTGTATGCAGAATTCTACTGATGTGAAAAAAATACATTAAAATAAAGTAAAAGGAATCTAATTAGCAAAGCTGTCCTGCTTCCAATGATCCTTTACTAGGAACTCTGTGTTCCTCTTCTGGATGATTTGACTCCTGATTGATAAGGAAGCAGCTTGCTAACCTATTCACATTCCTTGGCGAGCACAAGACTAAGTTTAGTTTAATGCAAAACATGTTCCTAGCTGTTGGCTGTAGCAGGTGAAAAGTAAGAGGGCAAATGTCCTTATAGCTCATAAGACATTTTCCATTTTTCATCAATCTATTAACCTGATCTTTTACTTAAGGCAGATTTTTCTCATGTTGTGTGATTTGCTTTTTGATTTTACTTTCCAATCCAACAAGAAAAATCACAACAGCATTTCAACTGAAGCCTGTACACTAAGGTCTGGAAGAAAGCATTCCTGTTTAAGACACACCTGACCAAAAGCTAATGTGCCATGTAAGTGGACCTTAGCAAGCAGAGAAGAAGAGAAGCATTAAGACATTGCCAGGATGCAGCAAGCTCACAAAGAAAGATTTTATAGCACTCTATAGCTTCCAGAGTTATGATCTATGCCGTCCCTGCCTGAAACTAATTCCAAGCCTGCGTCACTTGCAGCACAAGGCACAAAATGCTTTTTCCCCATGCAGCATTTCCCTTGTTTCTCCACCCACCATTCCACAGTCCCATCTCCCCTGACTCAATTTCCTGCCGTGCCAATTGTCCTACAGTCACCAAAAAGCCAGTTGGCCAACCCCAAGAGCTTGCCTTTACACTCTCTGTGCCATAAGTGACGTGTATGTATATATATCTCTTTCTCTCTATATATGTAAGTCTCTGCACACATTCCTTCTCTATGACGCCAACCACACAATGCTATCTATCACACTGCTCTGCTATCCACTGACTCACTGAGCACCACACTTCCAGGAACAGCTTTTTGTGGCTAACAGGGTGCAGTTGCACTTCTGTGATTCAGTTGGTGCAACTTGGGTCTCAAGTGTTTGCAGGAGATGGAAACACTTTTAAGGCCAAAGCAAAAAAAACCCACTCAAAAAACCAAACAAAACCCACAAAAACAAAACAACAAAAAAACCCCACACAAAACTCCCTATAAACAACACAGGAAAAAAACCCACCAACCAACCACCAATTAAAAACAAACAAACAAACAAAACCCCTCACAAACAAACAAAAACTGACCAGCCAAAACAAAACCACATGCCAAAAAGCAATTAATCTTTAGTATCAGGTAGGAAACACCACAACTTCAAAAGAGATCAGACATGGGAGATGAAAATAAAAGGAGGAAAGAAAAGCTCGTTGTTAAAGCAGTCAGCATTTTCATGGAAGGTTTACATCACAGTAACCCATATGCACCCACTAAATCTGCTTGAAGACAAGTGTGGTGACACTGAAAAACTGGTCACACTGTGGTCACATTGAAAAAATGAAATATGTACTGTTTGCCTCAAACTGAGGATGGATGGACTGAGACGTCAAGATGAAGTAAGATCTGTGTCCACCAACAAAAAAACCCCTCATCTTTAGATGACTCCAGGACAATACAAAGGTTGCTGAGATCTCAGTAAGAACATTCAGTGGTATTAGGTTTTAGTAGAATGACAAGAATGCAGCCGAGAGTGATAAAAATCTTTACAAGTCAGCAAGGTCAGCTGGCTCTTCTCCATTGCCTGACGATTTTCCAATTAGTTCTTGTATCCTTCTTCAGGCAGTTCTCTTAACTTCCTTGGGGTTCAGAAAGCATCAGCATCTCTCATTCCAGGAAAATCAAGCTCTGCCACTTTTATATATCCCTCAGCCTCACCAGTCTGTAAAAATTTTCCATTTTTGTAATCAAGACCTCAGCCCCAAACCAATTTTTGTCTGTCCTTTCATCATTTTGAAAATGAACCAACTCATGGTCACTCAATTCCAGTTTCTTTCCCGTAACAAGATGTCCATTCAGTCTTTATTATTTTGTGAAAATTAAGACTAAGTATCCCTTCTGATTGATAAAGACATCATTCATCACAGCAGCCCTGACTGGTAACGTGTTCATACTCCTAAATCTATGACCGGGGGGTGCAAATCCCACAAGGCCAAAATCCTAACTAACATTGCAGACATCTCTATCCACATCCAAATATAAACTAGCAGAATGCAGTCTTCAGCAGACGCACAGCTTTACTCAAGGGAACTTCTTCACCATTTTTCTCAAAATTACTTTGATTTAGACTGTTTCATGCACAATTCCCATCTCCTTACAGTCCCAGTGCCTCTCTCTCCTATGCTGAATGAGAGGCACTAAGATGAATACCTTACAATCTATTTAGGTTTGCTTTGGGGACTTCAGCTAGTTTGCTCTTTATTTGAGGCCACAAACACCATTTTGACAGAAGAAATGAAACAAACCAAGACCACAGAAAGGCAAATTTTCAAAATCTCTTTATACAGTGATTTGACTGTACCATCAACACACACATCACTAGGATTATTCTGATGTTTTCAGGTCAAGAATTGTAGCTTGTAGCTTGCAAAAATCCTCACTTGGTATCTGTCTTTTCTTTCTGTGTTTTTGTACATGCCAACAGCAAAAAGACTTAAAGTTCACTATAGCATATAAATGTCATCATTACCTATCTAAATGTGCTAATTTCTAGTACTCTGAACTTAATGAAATGGTTCTGCTAAACAGTGATTGCAGACAAACATTCTGACTAAGTACATATTATCAATCATTTCATAGGCTTGGAATAAAAGTCATAACAGCAAGTATTATTTGGCAGCAAAACACTGGATTCCATTTAAACAACTACTTCCGAGCTCCTTTTGTGGACATATAACTGCAATTTTAAGTTTTTCAACAGAATCTGGACTTCAAATCTCTTTCCTTGTGGCAAAACAGACCGTCACTTTTAATGCATTTGGAATCTTTTCTGGAATATTCAGTGAAGCTGGGGAGAGAACAATCAAATGTACATATCACGGGAACTGAGCTCTGCCCAGGAACTCAGCTTTCCCCTAACTATGCTGTTACTGCAAGCGATGTCGCTACAGTTCCTCTCCATAACAAACATACTGCAGTGAACTCAGGATACACAGCCTGCAAGATTACACAATAGCACAAAGCCTTGCCTTTTTTTTTTTTTTTAACTCAAAAGAAAAACAGCATTTCTTGTAAAGTTCAACCCTCAAACAACTGACTGTCCAGGTATTCTAACTGCATGCTGTGAAGAGGCAGACAGTGTCCCTAGAAGACCCTCTTAGAGGAGATAAGTGCTGGCAGTGTGGCCGTGGCTGAGGCCATCCTACCTCAGGACAACAGCCACCACTTCATCAGCTCTGTCCAGCCATGCTGCCCAGAGGGAACTGGGTATCGATGTCAGGTCTGACACTGCTGACCCTCCATAACCCTTCTTTTTCAACCATGGGCAGATTTTTTGAACCTCCTTATAGCATTTTCTTCTTTTACATGGTTTTCACCCACAGTATCCTTCATTAAAAATTGCATCCCAAACACCTGACAGTATTACCAAAAGAATAGCACCAATGATGTCAATATGGACTCCTTCTCTTATTTTACTGCGCAGAGGCTTTTTTGCTTCTGCAATAAAGCAATAAATCCAAGTTTATGACAGAATTTAAAACATCTCAGTTCTTCAACTCTCAACACTGGGATGTAGGAAGACTAATTTTCAGAGAAATTGCTAAATGTTCAAGGAAGCTCTCATGCACAACTGGATTGAGTGCTCATTTCTCTGCTAGCCCTGCTGACCTTAGTGCATACTGTTGTTTGCATAAACTGGTAATACATAAATACAGTGTCACTGAAGAAAATAAAAAAAACCTGCTTAATTTCCAAAACACTTTATGTTATTTGAAAGGAATAAGCAGGTTATTCAAAGTAGAGAACCACTACTGCGCAATATCTTTAGAAGTGTCCCTCATTGGACCCAACACCACTGGGAAATATTAAAATAAGTATCAGCAAGAATGCAAATCTTTGCCTGATTTCCAGCACAACACTCACTGACCTCTCCCTCCCCCACATATATGCATGTAAAAATAAAAATGTTATCAACTTAACTTATAGTCAGAAAAACCCAGTAGCACATTAAGAACTTCTCCTAAAATATGACATAACAAACAACAGAGGAAAACAGAAACATTTTTCATACACCAACTACCTCAACTTGAGGACAGAATTTTCTTGGTTCATTTACTTTCCAGAAGAGCTGCAGGCATGCAGTTTCCATAGTCTTGTACGAAAACATAAAGCCATGAATTTTGCTGACTGTCTGCTCCTTTACCTCTCCAAATAAATGGTGCTTATGCCTTTAGGGTATCATGTAACTCTGCTCTTCAATGTTGGATTCTCTGTTTCTGTAGCACTTACTAACTTGCTCCCTACAGCAAGCTTGCTGGAAATAAATAAAATGTGAACTTGCTAAGAGTCCAATGCAAAAATGAATAGAAAAGCTCTTCTGAATAAATAGGGATACCATTTGGAAGGACTCAAACAGAGACTGAGCCTTAATACTAGACACAAAGGAAGAACTAGGGGGTGGGGGGCAAGTGTCTGAAGTGACTCTACACAGCTTATAAAAAGGCATTTTTATTAAACAGCTGAATTATAGAATCATAGAATCACTCAGTTTGGAAAAGACATTTGAGAACATTGAGTCCAACCATTAATCCAGCACGGCCAAGTCCACCACTAAAACATGTCCCTAAGTGCCACATCCACACAGCTTTTAAATACACCCAAGAACGGCAACTCAACCGCTTCCATGGGCAGCCTGTTCCAATGCTTGACAACCCATTCAGTGAAGATTTTGTTCCCAATATCTAATCTAAACCTCCCCTGATGCAACTTGAGGCCATTTCTTCTCATCCTTTCACTTGAGACATGGTGGAAGAGACCAACCCACACCTCACTACAATCCCCCTTCAGCTAGTTGTAGAGAGCAAAAAGGTCCCCCCGAGCCTCCTTTTCTCCAGGCTAAACAAGCCCAGCTCCCTCAGCCACACCTCACTGGACTTACTCTCTTGACCTTTCACAGCTTTGTCGCCCTTCTCTGGACTCGCTCCAGAGAACGCCCTCAATGTCTTTTTTGTAGTGAGGGGCCCAAAACTGAATACGGGATTCAAGGTGCAGCCTCACCAGTGCCAAGTACAGCAGGATAATCACTGCCCTAACCCTGCTGGCCACAATATTGCTGATACAGGCAAGATATCATTGGCCTTCTTGGCCTCATGGGCACACTGCTGGCTCATGTTCAGCCAGCTGTTTACCAGCATCCCCAGGTCCTTTTCCACCAAGCAGCTTTCCATCTACTCTCCTCCAAGCCTGTACTCTTGCATGGGGTTGTTGTGACCCAAGGGCAGAGACTGAGCCTTGTTGAACTTCATCCAATTGGCCTTGGCCCATCGATCCAGCCTGTCCAGGTACCTCTGTAGAGCCTTCCTGGCCTCCAGCTGATCAACACCCCCACCTAACTTGTTGTCTGCAAATTGACCTCGATCCACTTGTCCAGATCATTGATAAAGACATTGAACAGGACTGGCTCCAGTACTGAGCCCTGGAGAACACCACTGGCCACCAGCTGGATTTAACTCCATATCCTGCCACTCTCTGGGCCTGACCATCCGGACAGTTTTTTACCCAACAAAAGAGCACAACTGTCCAAGCCATGGTCTGCCAACTTCTCCAGGAGAACACTGTGGGAAACTGTCAAAGGCTTTACTAGTTTAGGTAGACAACACACACAGCCTTTCGCTCATCCACAAAGCAGGTCACTTTTTCATAGAAGGGGATCAGGCAGGTGAAGCAGGACCAGCCTTTTATGAACCCATTTCTGATCCCCTGGTTGTCCTGTACGTGGTATGTGATGGCACTGAGAATGATCTACTCCATAACTTTCCTAGGCACTGTCAGGCTGACAAGCCTGTAATTAACTGGACCCTCCTTCCAACCACTCTTGTAGCTCAACATCACATTTGCCAATCTCCAGTCAACTCGGGCCTCCCTGGTGAGTCAGGGCTGATGATAAATGATGGAAAGTGGCTCAGTGAGGACATTCATGAGCTCCCTCAGTACCCTTGGTTGGATCCCACCCAGCCCCACAGACCTGTGTGTGTCTAAGTGGTGTAGCAGGTTGCTGACCATTTCCCCTTGGATTATGGGAGTTTCATTCTGCTCCCTGTCTTCCAGCTCAGGGGACTGGTACTCAGAGAACAACTGGTCTTACTATTAAAGACTGGGGCAAAGGCGGCATTATGGAGCTTATCCTTTGTCACTATGTTTCATCTCCCTATCCAATAAAGGATGGAGATTCTCCTTAGTCCTCCTTTTGTTGCTAATGTATTTATAGAAAGATTTTTTTATTGTCTTTCATGGCACTGGCCAGTTGGGCTTTGGCCCTTCTTCTTTTCTCCTTGTATAACCTCACAACATCCCTGCAGTCCTCCTGACTTGCCTGCTCCTTCTTCCAAAGGTGATAAACTCACCTTTTTTTCCTGAATTCCAGCCAAAGCTCTCTGTTCAGCCAGGCTGAGCTTCTTTCACCAGCTCATCTTTCAGCACATAGGGACAGCCTGCTCCTGCACCTTTAGGATTTCATTACTAAAGTGTCCAGCCTTCTTGACTCCTCTGCCCTTCAGGACTGCCTCTCAGGGGACAATGTCAACCAGGCTCCTAAACAGGCCTATGTCTGCCCTCTGGAAGACCAGAAATAGCAGCTCTGTTGTCCCTCCTCCTTACTTCTCTTACTTCATTTCCTATAAAGGAAACAGGATGGATAGCAAAGGTTCTGCAATGTGGATTCATTTAGAGTTCTTGAACCAAAACTCTAGAAGTAAAGAAAAACTGATAAATGGGCAAGACTGAGACAGTCAAAAGTTACTGTGGTCAGGTAGAGCATAATAAATCTTCCTGGATATCAAAAAGAATCATTTACTATTCACATATACAGACAGATTCTAAATTAGTCAGAACCTCTCAGGGGAACTATCTAGCATCACTGTGGACGATCCACCAGAAATATCCATTCAATGTGTAAGAGCAACCCCAAAAGTAAGAAATTAGACTAGTTTAGTCCTAAAGTAGACAAACAGTCCAGGTAACTTTTTTTAATACTAGTGGCATCACTAGAAACACATATATTTCATAAAGACTTTGATTTATGGTGATATTTCTAGGACCTCTCATAGTCAGTTTGTAATTTTTAATGGCTTTTTCACTTTTTTAGTTGTTGTTATTGTAATTATGTATTTATATAATTTCCAGATCAGAATGCCATACACTGTCTAGGCAACTGCCTGACAAAAAATTCAAGGATATTACAGCTGCATTTGACATTGACACATTTATCAAACTTTCATCTCATAAAAAATAGGTACCACATTAGTCTGACAAGATATATTTTCCATAGTCACATACTCACTGCAAGCAACTATATCATCATCCTTTAAACCTTTATTGATCAAAATTCATGTCAGCCACACCATTATTTGGCTAAAGCAAATACCAGCCTGACAGGCCTAAAATTATTTGATTTTGTTCATTCCTTTAAAATACTGGCAGGGCATTGTCTTTCAACCAGTCTCCTGAAACTTACTGGGCATTCTGGAAAAAAATTATCAACGTCAAAAACCTATACAGCACTTGGGCCATCTCTCCCAAAACTCTGAAAAGAAAAGGTATCAGCCTTGCTTTTTAAAATTCTCTCAAGGCTGAAAAAATACTGGTATGGAGAAGGGAATCTCATCACTTTATGATACTTCTGTTTTTATCTCCAAATGCAAAATATAAAATAATACTAACATAAAATTTGCCTTGCCAGGGTTGGATGTTTTACCAATAGACATATTTAAGAAGTTTTAGTATTGACAGTACATAATCTCCTCTATTTGTTTGAGAGCAAAATCACATACAGCATCACAGCTCTTTTCCTATTCCTATTGGATGAAGCTGGTCATTCTGCATTGTGGTGGCTCACAGCAGGCTACACCCAGTGCCTTATGTTTTGTTTCAGGGGAGCAGAGAGGATTTCCCACCTGTTGGATACCCTTTAAGACCTCTTATTTCCAACTTGCTAATGACTGATAAACAGGTTTTTAACATAAAATGCCCCTTTCAATCCTATGAGTCCACTTGATTCTTCCTAAATAAAGCTTAACAATGGACATTGATATTGCAATCACAATTTTTTCCATAAGGTTTCATTCTGAAATATTTTGTTGCATGATGACTTAAAGGAGAGCATTTTATTCTCTGATATAGGCAAGGGAGTTGGCTAACCTAATCAAGGTGAGGAAGGCAGAGATATTGTTGGTGACTTCCTGCATTAATTCATCTATATTCCTGCTGCTCAGAAAGATTACAACATTCCCACATGCAAAGAAGTCAGGCTCCCATCCTCCTACTATTAAAGCACATTTTTCCTTTTGCTCTCACAGGGTGGCTCTGTAACAGCACACAGGAATCATCAAGACAGACAAGACAATTTTTCACATAACATTTTATGAGCAGTACTATATACTCATTGCAAAAAGGAATCAATACTTTAAAATAATTCCTGGAAACAGGAACACATTCTTAAATACATCTAGGGAGTCACTGTGAAATATAGTGATCAGAAATCCCTTCACAATTCCTTTCAATTTATAAAATGTTAGTTAAATAATACATGGTTTTAAAATTCCAGCTTCATCAGATAGAACAGCCTATGCCACTAGATAGAATGCAAAACATAGGAATTCTGAAGAATGGAGTTTTAACATCTTTTATTAAAGTAGCAACATTTTTGCAACAGATGAAAAGTACTACAGGTTATATCAAAGCCAGCAGCCCACCAGACTTCACCACTAATTACAAAACATACCCACCTCCTGTGCATTTGTAATTCAACATGGCATCCCTCTTTAGCCAAGTCAAGAGGCAGCACTTCTCCCTATTTCAGAACCTTCCAGACATCTGGTGACCCCATTTAACCTATAGCAAAACATGGAGCCCAGCTAAGAATAACATCAATAAGGACACCCCTTCCTGGATATTCTGGAACCTGGTCCAACTGAAGCATCACTGCACAACAGCTAAAACCCACCTCATCTACCTTGATTTCTCAGAATCAACCTCAGAAGTGCTTTACTCTCATGACAAAGGTCATTCTGTGTGAAAGATTAAGAACTACTGCTCAAGTGTCCTGTGAAGGAGGTGAACTGTAGGTTCTCATTCCTATACACGATGCTTACACATTGGCAAATACCAACTCCAGTGTTGGAGTCTGCCAGTAGCCAAAGTTTTTGCCATTCTGACTTGAGCACTCTTTGGCTCTCTTCCAAGTCCACTGATGCACGTGGGTTTTAACATTTGCTTCTTTGCCCAGCCTCTCCAGTATTCACTCTAAATAAAAGTTATATCCTCTTAATGGAGGTGGCATCTGCACGGCATGGCTGCTATTACAACTGCAAATAACAATGGGAATTGAAGCACGTCATTTCCAATTACTCTAAATGTATTTAACCACTGCACACAGAAAAAAAAGACCAGTATCTGATTTTCCAACTATTTAATATATTGGATTATCAGCTTCTGTAGCAGACTTCATCTCAAAAATATCTGAAGTGTTCCAAAGAACAAAGTAGCACTTCCTTCCTAACTACTTGGCTAAAAAAAAGCCCGGATTGGCAGTTTTAAGCAACTTGCCTTTTCAACCTAGTGCTGAAACACTGCATATTTACTGGACAAGGAAGAGCTTGGTGAGCCATGATACCTTTAGAACCACACAACCTCAAAAATATTTGGATTAATTAGCTCCACTCTTATTTTGAATGTTCTATTCATCCAAGAAAAGACTTTTGACCTGTGAAGAAATTCCTGTTACATTTCATATCTTTTTGAATTATTACACCTGTCATATTTGCATAAGGCATGCAACCATTCTTATTACAAAATGCTTGAAAAGCTTATTTTTGTTGTTGTTTTTTAAGAGCTTCCATCTCTCCAGTTGCTCAAAGAGTGTTTTGCAGTAGAGATGGAAGTAATCCATTGCTGAGCTCAGAGGATCAAAATATTCTGTAATTCAACCGTTGAGCATCATTTGACACACGTTGGACAATTCTGGCCATTCATTCATTGCTGAATGCTTCACATCACTTGTGTGAGATGAAGCAAAGCATCTGCAAATGTCATACAGACTTCTTTTTCTGGACTACTTTACTTATTCATTCTCTCCTTTCACCTCTGCAGTTTCCTACTTTCTCCTCTTTCTGTGTGCACATATAGGCATTCTCACATAAAGGACATCCTACATTCTTTGGTAAGCATTGCAACCCACAAGTAAAAGAATTACTGAGCTAAGCTATTGGGGAAAAAGAGCTAATAAATGAGCAAATGGTGTGTGTATGTGTTTGAGATCACTTGTAAGTGAAAACAAGGCAGTAAAATATTCTGCAGATTTTCCTGGTTGACTTCACTTGGTAGTCTGCAAGTGTAAAACAATCTCCTAAAACTGAAAGGGAAAAGGACTGAAAGTAAAGAGGAGTGCAAAGTATCTCTTTTCCCCTCCTGCCTTGGAAAATTATCAGACTTAATTACACATATATTGTTACCCCATTTTTCCTTTCCCTACCCCTCAACTCCTCATCGAAGAGCAGCCAATCTAGTATGCAAGAGAAAATACTACTGCTAATGTAACCAAAAATATGTACAACATATTTAGCATACCCTTAAATTTATCATTATTAGGAACATATATAAGCCCATACTTAGAAGCTAAGTTTCTATTTTGGACCTTCCTGAGAACAGAAGGCACTGCTAATTTTAAAACAAACAGAAATAAGAACAAGCTCAAAACTATGTTGCACCTTTAAAAAGAATAAATTCAGTATAAGACTATGATCTACACAGTGCAAAAATTTTACTTCCTAAAATAATTTTTAAAGGAATGATTTTTCACATGCTTTCTTACACAGACTCCCTCTTGACTAAAAGGGAGGTAAGAAACATCAAAGGCTAAATTGTTCGTGAGACTGCCTGAAGTAAAAGGTTCTTTCAGGTCAGCATGAAGGGTAATAACATTCACCTCAGCCTCAGCAATTAAGAAAATTGTTTCCATCCCTACAGGCATCAGTCTCTTGAAAACTGAAGGAACAATGTATTCAACACAAACATGAATGAAATGTTGACCAGACAGAAAAAGAGACTAAAAATATACTTGGATAACAAGAGACTCTTTCGGAGGGGGGAAAAAAAAATGAGTAGCTAGGCAATGCATTAAAATTATTTCCCTGGCTTCCATTCAGATGCTGTCCAAGCACAGCTTCATTGTTTGGCATGTCGCTTGCATCTCCTCACGTCACCTTCATTCTCTCACTCAGATAACCTACAGATAAAAATATACGAAGCCCTATTCTAGGATTCAGCAATATTAACCCAATAGCCAGCAGCAAAAACTGGGGCTCTGTTGATTCATAAAGAATTTTTCAAGCCCTTGTGAACTACAGAGCGTAGGGAGGGTGAAAGCTTACATGAAACTGAGGCATAGGACTCTTTCAGGTTCACTTACAAAGCAGGACATGCTCGTTTATCCATGGTGAGAGGGGCTTGCCAGCCTACTGCGTCTGCATGTTCCCACAGTGCAAGTGAGGAAAGGGAATGCTGAATCTGAAATTCATTTCATCAGCCTAATACATTTTAGATTAATTACAGAAAATTATTTCCCACTTCACTTCCACATCAACGGCTTTTTTTGCTTCTCAAGCCTCTTCAATGCACAATATTGGTCCCCTTCAGTCATCTGCCTCTAAAACAGAGCCAGCATTGAATAGGATTGTACACATACTTAACTGTTCTGCAGAATATATGTGAGGTAAGAAAAAAAGAATCATGCACATGAAACTGCATAAGGTAATTCTGGTTGATGAACCACCCCCCACCACCAGCACCCTCTCAAAGTAGCAGAAACTGCACCATCAAGCAGATGGGGATATCATCATCATCATTATTATTATTTTGCTTTAAGAAAATGTTGACATTTTATGACTACAAATTGGGAATAGCCAGCTCACTGCCCAGAGAACATCAATTAGGGCTCCTGCTGATAAGAATTGTCTTTTCAGCCCACCTTCCTGGCATCCCTTGTGAGCTCCTTTTCACTCCTCCACTGTGCAGCACACATCTCCAGTCTTCTTCCACTGCTCATCACTGCCGCCTCCCTGTCACAGACAAAAGGCTCCTCTCCCTCCGCAGAGCAAGAAACGGGACATACCCTGCCCTGCTGCTATGTTGCTGCCTGCCTCTGCAAATCATCCTGGATTATCACTATGGAGCAACACAGAGACTGAGCTGCACCAAGACATCAGCAGCCCTTCCATTTTCAGCAAGGTTCTGTCTTATTAGGCAATATTCCTAAACTAGTAGTGAACTAAAAGGAAAATAGGAATGATGAGTTTGATAAGGGAGGCCTTATCAGCCTTTGCTGCTGTCAAACCTACCAGAAATGGGGGAAGGGAGGCACTTTTAAAGGCAATGCTTTTCCACACTGCAGCATCTCAGAGCCAGACTCCGCTGAGCACACACAGCACACACAATAGACACAGTTGCCCTGGAAACAGCATCACAGGGAAATTTTTCAGTAAAGCTTCTCGCTTTTTACCAGGGTTACTTTCAGATTACCACTTACCACAGAGATCTGTGTGGACCAGACAACATCTTGCATCTGTCTTGAACGTGCCTTGAACAGGGAAAGATGTGATGGCCACACCACAGGGAAGAACAAGGCACTCCACAAGTAAAGCAGGGAACTGGGCTCTTAAACCACCCAGCATACCATCTGACAGCAACAGCTTGCAAGTTAATATATCGTCACCTCACGACAGACTAAAAGTGTGATTAGTTGTAATTGAATGTGCTTTAATCTTTCATTTGTTTTCTTAAAAATTACTCACTCTAAATAAAGATCTATGGCACGTTTCTGCAAAAGAGACTTATGTTTCTAATACTGATCACCTCCTCAAAAAAAGAAGAAAAAAAATAAAACCAGAGAATGTCTAAGCTGCTCATTTTCACACATACTTTTATCCTTCCACTAGTGCTGTTAAAAGGCAGTGAAAGTATATGCTGCAGCATGTGTCTTGAGAAAAAACTGGTCACAAAAAAAGACCACTTGAGTAATTTGCAAGCCTAAGCTACACCAGTGAGCTATTTACCTTGTTTCATTTTGTCCCCCTAGTTTTTCAGATAAACAAAAACATATCAGTCTTTTCCCCCTGAGATGCAAGAATTTTTTTCTCATACAAACATTTAAGCTGTGATCAACTGTCACTCCCAAAAAATAAAAAATAAGAACTTGTTTAAAACATAAAACAAACACCACTTGAGAAAACACTTCCTCAGCAGTTCTTTCTGTTTAAAGGAGGAACAAGTTTTAAACTTTAGCTTTTCCAAGTTTTTGGCATGCAATCTCCTGACTGGAAAGCTGCAAAAGTAACCTCCCCCCACAATCAAACCTCACTACAGAACTGTCTTGCAACTTGCTCACAGGATACAAACATTCAACAAGACTCCAAGCTGGCAAAGAATCAAAACTAATCAAATTAAATAGGACTGTTCCTAAATTTATGTCTTGCTCTCTTTAAAGATAACAGCATGTTCTTGAAATACATCTTTATGACAAACAATAGATAATTTCAGCATCAACTGTGTATATATAGTTCCAACCAAATGGCTGTCACACCGTACCACAGAGCTTCATTAGAAAAGTCACTTCAGGCTCCACTAGAAGACAGGCAGTTCAGAAACTGTCTGCTACCGAGAGCTGCAGAGCCTCAATTATATATCCAAGTCTTGACAGTTTGGGGAAAAGAATCATGTTAGTTCTGATGAGTTGTAGAAACCCTTCAGATTTCTTTGCCCTCTGATAATAAAGGATATTGCACAGCTTTACCTCTGGAAGAACAGGCAAGAATAAGACAAAAGAAACTACTGCAACAGTTTAAACAGGAACAAGCTGAGGAGTCCACCATATGAAGCTGACTGGGTATCTGTATTGGCTTTCTGTGGCCAGGTTTTCGAATTGGGAGGCTACAGGGGTGGCTTCTGTGAGAAGATGCTAGAAGCTTTCCTCATGCCCACTAGAGTTGATGCCAGTTGGCTCCAGGGTGGACCTGCTGCTGGCCAAAGCCGAGCTAAGCAGGAATGATAGTAACGTCTCCGTGATAACATATTTAAGAAGGAACAAAAAAAAGTTATTGTGCAGATGAAAAATGCAGCCAGAAAAGAGCAGAATGAGAACATGAGAACAACTCTGCAGACACCAAGAACAGTGGAGAAGAAGGGGAGGGAGGTGCTCCAGGCACTGGAGCTGAGGTTCCCCTGCAGCCCGTGGTACAGACCATGGCGAGGCAGCTGTGCCCCTGCAGCCCATGGAGGACCACAGGGGTGAAGAGATCCACCTGCAGAGCATGGAGGAGACTCACTCTGGAGCAGGTGGATGCCCAAAGAAGGCTGTAATCCCATGGAAGACCCATGCTGGAGCAGGGCCCTGGCAGGGACCTGTGGACATGTGGGAAGAGGAGCCCACACTGGAGCAGGTTTTCCTGGTAGGACTTGTCGCCCTGTAGGGGACTGATGCTGGAACAGGCTGTGCCTGAAAGACTGCACCCCATGGAAAAGTGACCCACACGGCAGCAGTTTGTGAAGAGCTGTTGCCCCTGGGATGGACTCATGTCAGAGTAGCTTGTGAAAGATTTTCTCCCAGGGGAGCAACCCCACGGGAGCAGGGAAAGGACTCCTCTCCCTGAGCAGCAGCAGAAAAAACAACTGACCATAGTCCTCATTCCCTGTCTCCCAGCGCCACTGGGAGGGAGGAGGTAGACCCTGGGCAGGAAGGAGGGGTAGGGGGAAGGTGTTTTTAAGATTTATTTTACTTCTTATTCTCCTGCTCTGATTCTGTTAGTAATAAATTTAATTAATATCCCCACTTTCAGTCTGTTTTGCCCATGATGATGATTGGTAAGCGTCCTTATCTCAATTCATGAACTTTTCATTACCTTTTCTCTCCTCTGTCCAGTTGCAGAGGGGAGTGAAAGAGTGGCTTTAGTGGGTACCTGGCATCCAGCCAGGGTAAATCCACTACAGTATCCTAAGGGAGATGCCATCACTTAAAAAAAATTATTCCTTTTGCAGGAATAATTTGAGTAAAGTCTCCAGCTTGAATTAAGAAAACATGACTATATAATTACAGTTGTCCCTGTACTCTTAAATACCTTATATATACAGCAGCATGGTAGAACCAAATCTCAGAAGCAACACCAAAAAAGGACACGCAGAATAACTGCTTTAAAAAGGCTCTACATCTATCTGGAAGGGGCTTTGTGGGGAATTCAGGAAATTACTTTTTTTTTCCTTTTAAGAGATGTAGCTTTTTGCTTTTCCTGCTGTCCCTCAAAGTGGGTTCTGAAAGGGATACCCAGCCCTCAGAGCTGCGTAACAAAACTTATTCAAAACTCTCCTGGGGTAAATCAGACAGGTGTCCGCGCAAGGTAAAGATCATTTCTCACTTCAAACCAGCTTTCTTGGGATGCTACAAATCAAACGGAGCAGAATGGCATGCAAAAGGGGAGGATGATGTAACAAAAAATGCCTGGGACTGCAATTCCAAAGAACTAAGGCCTAGTCCCTCTAGTCCCAGATCAGCCAGTGCCCAGTATTAGCTCAGCAAGCCAAGTGAGTTGATGTCTCCACACTGTGTCTGCAGAATGCCAGCAGCACTACCTAAGCATTTCCATCCAAGGCACTTGGACAATGTCACTACAATCACCTATACAGATTGGGAGCAATTAATTCCTAAACAAGCAAAGAACCAAAAATTTTTTACATTTTCAGCTAAAAGAGAGAGATAGAGGTGATATCTATACATTGTCACCTCCATCTAAGTCTAATGAAGACTCATTCATTACCCTTTAAGAATACAACGCTAATTTTCACAACTGCCAATGGATTTGATCAAGGCCTTAAAAGTCACTTGCAGTTCCCAGTCTACATCAAGAGCAGAACCTTCCAGATCTAATCCCTAAACTGCTGAACAAATTTTAAACAAGTTATTTGCAATATCAAAAACTGAAATATGGTTATTAATAGCCCTTTGTTAAAACTATTATGTTTCCACTTCTCTGCTCATCTGAAAGTTTTTGTGCATCATCAAAAATGAGCTCAGTATGAAATCAAATACAGAGTTTCAGGATAGCAAAAACACCAGAGGAAACTGCTGTTTAGGAAGCAGAACACAAGTACTAAGCTTGTTTTGTTTCTGTTGCTGTTCTTAAAATCACAGGCACTGCATTTTGAATCACTATGGAAAATAAAACCTACCCCTATCAATGGAAGGCATCTTCAATGAATAAAACTGGAGGGAGACAAAGCAAAAACTATGTAGGCAGAAACTAACTCCTAGCAGGGCTGGGAGAAGGGGAAGAACATAACATTTTTTTGTTATGTATGTCTGGGAGCATGGGAAGAATATAAGTGAAATTGGTGGGAGAGGTCAAAAAAATCACATCAGCTCTTATCGTTAACACATCTGCAGAAAAAACTCCATTTGAAAAGAAGAATGTTCTGACTTCCAATTAAAAGAACAGGAATAGCCTTACCTTATTTCAAATACAGTAGAATATTAACAGTAAATGCAAAATCATGGAACCAGGGATTTGCATAAAAGGTTATCTACTGCATATAAACCTGGGTATATTAGAAACTCTTTTCTTCTGAGAGAAAACAAGATCCCCCTTCTCCTCACTGAACTTTTCACCAAGGTTTAGGACTGTCTGGAAGTCTTTTGCCTCTAGCCTAAATAAGACAGTGTTCCTCATCAGTCACACATCCTAAAAGCAAAATACAAGGAAGAGAAATGTTAGCTTATAACAGAAGTCTGCCACTCCTACTCACATATTTATAGCACCAGGGCTGAGTGTTGTAGAATTTAAAGTAACGATAAGGATATTAAGGACTCTGAAGACAAGTAATCATAAGCGATAGCATAAGAGGCACAAGGAAAAATGTAGTCTAACAGTGCAACTATCCCGCTGTGAAAGCCATCTACACATTAATAAGTACATCAAGTACTGATGATACAGCTTAATACAGCAGTTTTGAAAAGCTCCCATCCGAAACCAGAGGAGAAAGTGTTGTACATTACTTATGGGAAAAATTCCAAGCCCATATGGCCTGAAATTAGGAATTACATTAGAATTTGTAATTGGCCATACAACTTTCCAAAAACACTATTTTAGTTGCAAGGTCAGAAACACCAAATATAGAACACCCAAAGCACTGGGAACACCATCATCTCCACCAGTAACTAAAGTTACATTATTTTAAGATATTCTTGGCCAACACAGTGTTACTGTAAGTGTTCTTATGACAAGTTTCTGCCGAGAGCAAGGACTTGCATCTCTGAATTCAAACTTGGAAAAGCTTCTTGAGGAAATTCTTGATTTTAATATGAATTTTTCAAGTTTTTGATTGATAGTCTTTAAAGACAATGGCTAGAAAAATGGTATTTATTTTTTAAAAGATGTAAAAATAAGTAAATTTTGTGAAACTCCCCATCTTTTCCTAAAACAACAAAAGAAAGGGAAAAATTTGCATAATCCAGCTTGGAAACACAATTGAAAACTAAAAGCCAATTGCAAACTCAGAAATTAAGAAGAGAAATGTCCAAAATCAGACATTAAAGGTACTGTTTTATTTTTTCCCTACGATTAAACGAATCTGAAAACTTAGTTCCACAAGCAAGTTCAAGAATTCATTGTGAAAGAATACTGAGAGTACTTCTCTCAGCCATTAGAAGGGTGTATCCACACATTCACTCTTTTATTCACACGTGCACTACACGATCTGTGTCACACCAACCCCAGACCACGCATCTCAGAGACCAAACTTTTCCCAAGAGCTGATGGCAGGGCCTCGGAAGACCCTGATGCAGTGACAAGCGTGTCATGCAGACTCAGCTTCAGCTCAGGAAGTACAGCCTTGCTGCAGGTTGCCAGAAGAAAAGCCAGAGGTCAGCCTCTCTCCTTACAGGAACCACTGAATAGGATGAACACACTGCTCACCTCCATGGCAAGCTTGAAGAGGCTCATTTAAAAAAAAAAAAAAAAAAAAAAAGAAAAAGAAAAAAAGTGACAAAAATCCTTGCCTTTCCTCAAAAGATGCAGAGTTCTGAAGAATCCCTCTACAGGTCTGCCTGCAGTATTGTCAAAGGATTTTGTCATTCCAGAGGGAGAGCTAAAGATTTTATAATTTTTTAAAATGAGACCTGATTAAAATTTAACACAGTTAAATAACATATCTAGGAGCTTAAATACTCTACTTCTAAAAATGATGGCAAGTGGAAATTGCAAGAAAAGCAGGATCTTTAAAAATCAGCTGCTTTAAGTGTCTAAAACTGTGGAGTACGATTTAAGCCAGAGCTTTAACACTACCTGCTCATTCCTATCCACACTGTCACAATGCACCCCACAAATGTGATGGGTTTGGGTGCCTTTTCATTATAACAGTCCTATTTTGAAACAAAACTTCTGTTCAGAAGAGTTTGACCCAAAAGAGAGTGACACCACAGAGTGCTGTGCAGCCCTTCAGAAGGATCTCAACAGGTTGGAGAGATGGGCACAGTAGAACTGGCTAAAACTCAACAAAGGCAAATGCAGGGTCCTGCACCTGGGAGGAATAACCCCAGGCACCAGTACAGGCTGGGGACTGACCTGATGGAAAGCAGCTCTGTGCACAAGGACCTGGGGGTCCTGTTGGACAACAGGCTGCCCACGAGCCAGCAGTGTGACCTTGTGGCCAAGAAAGCCAAGGGTATCCTGGGGTGCATTAGGAAGAGCATTGACAGCAGGTCAAGGGAGGTGATCCTGCCCCTCTGCTCAGTCATGGTGAGGCCTCACCTGTAGTGTTGTGTTCAGTTCTGGGCTCCTCAGTACAGGAGAGACACGGAGCTCCTGGAGTGCGGCCAAAAGCTGAAGGGCTATGGAGATGATGAAGGGACTGGAGCACCTCACAAGAAAAGGCTGAGGGAGCTGGGTCTGTCTAGCTTCAGGAAGAGATGACTGAGTGGGAACCTCATCAATGTATATAAATATCTGAAGGGAAGGTGTCAGGAGGATGGAGCCACACTCTTCCTGATGGTGCCAAGCAACAGGACAAGGGGCAATAGGCAGAAACTGGTACACAGTACTTCTAACTGAATATGAGAAAGA
The DNA here is from genome assembly GCA_035041135.1 of Platyrinchus mystaceus. Lineage (NCBI taxonomy): Eukaryota > Metazoa > Chordata > Aves > Passeriformes > Tyrannidae > Platyrinchus > Platyrinchus mystaceus. Next base: position 13,916,887 of record JAWWLV010000179.1, read on the forward strand.
AGTCACTGTGCAAGTGACTGAGTGCTGGAACAGGCTGTGCAGAAAGACTGTGGAGTCTCCTTCTCTAGAGGTATTCAAAAGCTGTTTGAACACAATCCTGACTAATGTGCTCTAGGGGACCCTGCTTGAGCAGGGAGGTTGGATTAGGTCTCCAGTGGTCCTTTCCAACCTTAACCATGCTGTGATTCTGCTCAGGAGAAACTCTACTTAACAACTGCAGGCCTAGAACAAGGCAGTACAAGCGGTCCAAGTGTAGAGAATGAGCCAAGACTACATACAGTTTTACCTTCTCCTTTGGTTATCACATTAACTGCATATTCACAATTAAAAACAAAAGAGGAACTAGGAAGAAAAGCCTTGATAGCTTAGCAACACGTTTACTTGGTATTTAGGCATAAATAGCACATAAGGCACTATGTGATCTTGTCCACAGCCTGTGGTACACACTGTAAATTGGTTTTTTTAGGAGCTGAAGTAATTTCTCTTTGCAGTGAAAGTCAGGGAATGCTGTCATTGGTACTGTTAGCATGCATTTGCGTACCCTTCTGTGTTTATGTTCACTGTTTCAAGGCTTGTGAGCTGGAACAGCTTACAGCACTATATAAATGCAGAATTGGATAGGTTAGATAATCTGTTTAATGCAATATGTGAAGGCAGGGCAGAACGTGAACCATGAGATGTTCAGTGAATTCCCACAGCAGCAGATTCTGAAAAACAGCAGTGACACAGAGCATTGCCCATTTCATTAGCCTGCACTGGGAAATTCACAGGATTTATCTGCAATAACCATAGTAGGGAAGAAAGTTCTTCTTTGTTTTGATTACTCTGCTGAATTCTCACAGTAAAAATGCTCCCAGGTTTAAACATAAAACTAATGCTGGTAGCATCCATGAATTTTAATGTATTCAGTTCCCTAAACTGTCTATGCCACTATAGCAACTGAAGGTGTCTCAGTCTGAGGCATTTATTCTCCTGTCTTTGAAATGTTATTATCATTCACTTATTACACAGTCTGGAAATTACAACACTAAGGGTGACTGTTTTTTCAAGTATCCAAGTTGCTTACAAACCAAAGCCTTGTTTTCAAAGGCATTTTTTCAGTATCATTCTATGTGCATCACAGAATAAAACAGAAGACTCTTCAGTGGTCTAAGCACTCCACACAACTGATTTCCCTACAGTCAGAACAGGAAGGAGTTATTAGCAGAATAGTCATCTGCCCTGTCTTCACGCTGTACCAGTGTGGATGTTATGTTCTGCATAATAGTTCAAGCCAAGATTAATGAAAGCAGATTGAAGACACATGATTATGCCCTCTGCATTGCCCTGCTTTTATTAGAACAGAATGCCTCTAAGTGTCCCGTCTCCCGCTCTCATCACATCGGCGAGATCCAAAGCTTAAGACAGACAGGGTAGCAAGTATTAAGCTATCTTCTTTTTCCTTCAGTTTTTATTTAAACTTATTCTATGGCAACCCTTCTGCATAAGTCAACAAGTGTTTGGACTTAAACCATTTACCAGCAGAAGCTTCAGTGGAAGCTGAGAACATAAGAACCTTGTAGGCTTTGGCACCTAAAGTCTTAAGGCCTTTGAACCAAATCCTCTTCCTTTTTCTGGATTAATAATGGATTCATATTCCAGAAGATTCCTGAAAAATGATCCCTTTTAGTATGGAACTTTCCCAACTGAAAAACAGAGAACTACCTTTCTGCCTTACCTTCCTACTCTTAGGTCTCAAATCTCAAGAAAATCTCTGCAATAAAACAAAATGAAAGGCATTCCTTTATACGTAAATCAAGTATATTTAAAACAACTATGTCTAAGGATAAAAAGTCATGAAGTCTTTTAGGCAATTAATGCCTCCTGCCTTAGATCTCCTCTTATGGTCAGGACATAGACGAGCCATATAGTAAAACAAAAGACTCATAAAAGGGACTATTTTGAGCCACAGCAATTAAGCTCGAGAGTGACAAAGGCAGACAGCAGAGGAAACAAGAACTTCAAAATTATCTTTTTTGGTTCCTTACACCATTTCCTCTTACACTTGAGCAAAAATTCTTATAGTGGCTCTTTTGAGATTTCTTTTCCCCCCTTTCCTTCTGTGTTTATCATTCAATCTATGTAGTTTCCACTTCTCGGGTAATTTTGGCATATCCCACCGGTTGCTTAGAGATGCTTCTGTTTTTATTGCTCCTTTTCTGTTTGCACTGTAATTTCATTCTGAATGTCACCTCCAGCAAGACTAGATTTGCAAGTGAAGCAAGGTATACTCAGAAAAGCCTTTTTAAACAACCACAACAAAGTCTATGGAGCAGCATAGTACATGCCTTTTTCTCTCCTCCATCCAAAAAGTGTAGGAAAGAGTCCTTAGCAACATTCAGCAGTGTCTCACACCAAACAGTAAGCATATCTCTACCAGTCTGTCTTACAGGACAGGACGTTTTTGACCTCTGGCAATGAAAGAATGTTTTTATGGACATTTTTGTGCAAAGAAAGAAAAGAGAGTGGGTAGTGCTAAGACCACCCAGCAAAACAAGTAGGGGAGAGAAGGAAGGATAAAAGCAGCAGCATCACTAGCTCCCAGACATGCCCACTATCCTTTCCACTTCCTCAGGCTGTCTCCTCTGCTATGTTTTGTAAGACAGTGCCATGCTGTGGACACTCTGCTCCGCTGCCGCTGCACTCTGCAGTCTCTGCAGGTACAGTAGGCCTGTTTCCTGACCCACTTTCCTCACCAATCTCTATTTAGCACTACGCTAGTGATGCTCCTGGCATGACAATCAGATACTGCAGCCTGCAGTGCAGTTTGTTACAACACACTCACAAGCTCCGAGTAAATTCAGTGGAAAAGTACTGTATCAACGAAGCCTAATTAAACTGAAGTCATTTTCATAAACTTACGTCAAACGCAACAACAACAAAAAAAGTGTTCAAGAGATTTTAAAGATGCCTTTTTATTTTAAAGCTACTAAATCTGCTAGGCATAAAGTAAATCCAAAAGATCTTTTCTATTCAAGGGCTGCAAAAGGAAAAAGCTATTAGAGCTAGTACCTTCTCTCTGGATTACCTAATCAATCTTATAACTTGTGCCTCTTAAAACCTGCTGTAATTCCTTCCACTGTCATTTATTTTTAACTAGAGGACTCTACAGCTTAATGTCTAGTGAAACTATAAACTTAATCTCACTACAGCTATTAAAATTATCTTCTTACATGCACTAGAACCAAATTCCTCCTTCAAACACAGCCACTTGCAATTAACTTCAGATTTCACTTGCACTTGCAATTAACTTCAGATTTTACTTGCACATATATGTGTGAGGGTAACATTTGTTTCGGAACATTCGTGATTATACCAGACAGCTAGGACTGTTCTGGCTCCAAAGGCAGGGTCTTAATATGTGAATACCTCTGAGATCAAGGCATCGGAGTTTACTCATATTCCATTTATCTGCAAAAAAACCTAGGCATCTCACTTCCTTTATAGGGAAATACTGTAACTTCCTTTATAGGGAAATGGCCATAACCTGGGCCTCAGTTAAGAAATCCAATTGCCAAGCCCACAGATTATATGGTAGCACTTCATTCTACTACAAATCTCTACTTTGTTCCTGGGCACCAAAGTTAACTGTAGAGTTCTGCTGTGAATGCAATGCAGGCACATCACACGCATGTGAAGCGTTTTGCTAATATTTTGCACTGAGAAGTTACTAATATATGAAATATGTAAGGGTCTTACCAACTCTCTCTTTGGTAAGACACTGTTTCTATTCAGTGGAATATTTCTGTACTTAAAAAGCTCAGATCCTTACCAAAAACAAGTTTTGAGAGTTATTCAGAATCATTACACCAGAGTATTTTAAATTACTTTAGAGTAGGAACACTGAATTTGAAACACCAAAAACAGCACAAACTTATGTTTAGCACTGATGATAAATAAAAGCAGCAGCAAAAAATTAAGTATGGCACATACACTCTTGGGCAATGAGTGCCTTACAGGTGTGGATCATTTATAAAGGACATTATATATGGGAGGGAACATGAAGAACAATTATTCACAAAGCAGTCCCAGCGTACACTAGGAACAATCATAAATTGAATTGTTCACAGGAGTTCATTCATGTGCAATATGACCAGTTTTGCTGAGGAGCAAGAACTATTACTAAAAAGTTCTTGTAGCTTGGCAGATGCCACACGAATTGACTAGGGTGGGGGTTTTTTGCATTTGCACTACCATAATCACACTAATTTACTGAATAAACTCAGGATTCCCAAAAATGGACCCCAAAGTGCTTATGTAAAATCTCTGCATCAAGAAGGCTGATTATCCATTAAGTGGGGCGATACCAGCCAACAGCAAGAGAAAACAAAATTAAACATCCATCAGAATGTGCAATTCATCCAAATTTCATACCACAGGCACCTATAAGTATATGAGTCATTATTATAATGTACAAGGTAATTATATTTCATCACTCATTATCTTGACCCAAGGAAGACCTCTCATTTTCAGACGGAAGATGCAATCCAGACTTGCATTTTTATGACTAAGGAACCCTGCAAGAAGCACAGCTTACATAAAGCAGCACCCTTAGAGTAGCAGCTCTGCAGACACAGAAGAAACTCAACATCAAAAAACTACTGTACACTTTACCTTTTACCCACCAGTGACCTACACCACCACCAAGCACCCTACTTCTTACACTAGAATCCTCAGCCTTGGGCTGGATAACGTGCTCTTCATACACACCAAGTATTTCACATTTAAACCCAAGATAAGCAGACAGAATTCAAATGCTTCAGAAAGGACACAGTTAGGACAGTTGTTACTGACAGATCTACCATAACTCACAGACATCTGACAAACAAAGAAGGTATTTAGAGGTACACAGCTTCTTTGTTCCTACCTAGGGATGAGATCAACAACACCACTAGGAGATTATTTTGCTGCCTTGTTATTTACAGAAGATAAGATCACCCTCAGGGCAGTCCCAGGGCAAAGAGTCTGGCAAAGCAGAGATGCTCTTGACAGCTTTTCCTTAGAACTAAATTTTACATCTCATTCAATTTTAGCTTACCAAGCCATGAACCACAAAACTAATTCCAGACCTTTGCAAGTTGCTTCTCTAACCTCATGTCTACTCAATTCCAGTAGAGAATACATAGTGAGGCCTGGGAGTTTAGGAAGAGCAAATGAATTACTATACTGGATCAGCCCACTCCAGTGACAGCTGTTTCACATGCACATAAGAGAAATCTTCGCTAGACAGATACACAATAACATATAAACTCCATATTTAGGGTCCATAAAAGTTTATATCCTTTCAAGAGACAATAGAGACTTCTGTTTGCTTTTTCTATGTGAACTTGGAAATTCTTAATATTGGCATCCAAACATCCATTAAGCCCTGTTGTGATATATTTCCTTCTCCAAAGCATTTGTTATTTTTTTTAATCAAACAAATGCTCTCTAGGAATCCAAGGCTCTAATCTGAATTCTTACTGCTTGAACATCTGTTAAAAAAATTCTGGCTATAAAAGCAGAACAGATTCTGGTTTACACAAAAAACTACATAAGTAATAAATACCTGGCAAATCAAGAAAGCACTTTAGGGGATATAATCCAAGATACAAACTGCTTCTTGGTCCCGGAGCATGGAGTCAGAGTAAGAGAAAAACCACAATATAAACATTGGTTTCGATGGTTACTTTCAATGTTACTGGGCTTAGTAGGCTGACTCTTGGTTGATTTTCAAATCCACACATGCCCATGGGAGTGGGATCTCAGATCATTTAGCATCATGGCAGATTTCCAGTTCCTGGCAGAAGGGTTGTTTTTCTCCATGAATCAGCAACTGTCCATCACATCATAATCTGTGAAGTGAAAAACCCACCTCATCAGCATAAATTATAAAGTCTACATCACAGAAGAGGTTTTGGTCTCTCTCTATATAGCCCACATGTGAGGATTGTCACTTGCACAAGCACATACTTCTGAAAGCCAACCACACAACAAAGTGACTTATCTCACCTTCTGCAGTCTTACAGTGCTTTGATAAGGCAGCACATCATCTGCATTGTGAGACTTTAAATGTTATTATGGTAAAGGGCACGACAACCCATCCTATTTACTGCTTTCTCCCTATCAACCAAGAAGCTCCAGAACCGACCCCACCGTGTCAACTGCAGAACAGCTGACTGTGCCTGCTGCTGAAGAGCAAACTGCATTTTCATTGTCAGATAATGCTTACCAGCAAATGCATTCTAAACACCCATCAGCAAGGAAAACAAGAGCAAATAAGTTACATTTGAAACATCTTCCTGAAAGATGCTCCAGAATTTTAACAGCTCTCTATAATACAGATAATACTTCTAAAAAATTATAGAAAATTAGATGAATGCTGCTCCAGTAAACTGAACTTATTCTAAGAAATACTCTGACAAGCAAATCATGTGCTTTGGAAATGTATTACAGAAAAGCATGTACTAATAATTCCTCATTTTATTCTTTCTGTCTCTGTTTCTCTCTGATACATGAGAGATTGCAGTATTCTTATTATATGGCATCACTGTGCTAATATCAAATAACAACACACTTGCTGGCTCAAAAATGCCATTTTTTAAAGTAGGCAGGGGAAAAAAACTACTATGATAAGAAATTCACTGTTAAAATGCAGGAATCAGCCACCCCCAACCCTCATGATTCACAGTGTGAACCCTTAGCAAAATTATAACCTGATCCACTGGATGAAGCAGTTCAGCAGAATGTCTGGGTCTGCTCCCTCTGTTGGAATTATATGTCCAGGGCATTGCAAAATTTACCCGAATTTTATCATAAAACCTACACCTCATGGATATAGATTCACAGTTTGAGACTAAACATAAATTCACTCAGTAAACTAGTTTTGTTTCTTGCAGTATTAATTTGCACAAGAACTGAAGATCATTGAATACAGAACAGCCAAGTTATCAAACTGCAGCAACACTGTTGAAAGGAAAGCGCTTTTTTTTAAATGCAAACATGTATTTTATTATTAGCTGCATAAGGGTGATCTATGTTTACACAGCTCAGAGCTGGATTTAAAACCAATTTTAACAGCCAACTGTTTCAACTTGCATGTAAACAAACATACTGCATTTCTTCATTAGCTGGAATTTGCTGCAGTCTGTCAGCCATCTGTACTGTCTTGCATTCTGTTCTCTATTCAGAGCACCGCTATCAAATGTTGGTGATATAGTATTGCTCTCTTTGGAGACATCATGACTACACTATAAATAGTTTAGAGACATAAACCACTATTTCTAACAGTTGTCTTAATATCTGCTTTCTCAGAATGCATTAGGTTGTTCTGTTTCTCATCCAATTTTGGTTCTCCGTAGCTTTCTTTGTGGATACGAGGAGATTTTATTTTGGCTTTCTCAGAGGTGCAGAGCAAAAACTGCAGCCCAAGCACAACTTTATTCAACTTCTTCACCCCCCAAATCCTGGATGCTGAGGCTAAACCCCAGAACATAGCTCTGCAAATATCTGCAGTGCAGTCACAGGGGTGGCTGCATAGCGCACAAGAGCCAGGCTGTCGTTAAACCAACTAGTTAGGGCGCTAGACCAAACACAGTGCACGGAGGAGCAGACTGACCCACGCTCCCCTGAGCACACATGGAAATCACACCCCAACCAAACCCAGCCTGGAAACTTGCACTGTGTTGGTGCAGCTCCATACTGGAGCCTTGAAGAGCCCTGGCTCACGTTCAGCTAGCTCAAACTGACTGGTGCCACTTCTCCCCATCCTCTTCCCAGGGTCACAGTCCATATAGACATACCCTAGAGCAGCCTTACATTCCCCTGAGCTTTGCATGTCAGGGTTTTCCCGATGGCAGCACTGTCCTCTGAACCTCAAACCCTGGGGCTGTCAGGAGTCTCCCAGAAGCCAGTGCTGGCACCACCAGTTCCCTCCAGCCTGCAGTCAGACCCAGGGCTACTGGGCTGCTCTGAACTGCTCCAGCTCTCTCAGACAATTCCAAGGGGACTGCAGCACAGCTGAGGACACCATCCAGACAGTTCAGCTACTGACTGAGCAGTGTGCACTAGTTTCAAACTTCAGAGGACAGGCGATAGTACCTTTAGAAGAACACAGCTCAAAAATCCAATCGTCTAATAAGGGGCTTTTGTAGGCTGCCAAGTCATCCTCTCTTTTAGGAAGTGAGGAAAAATGGCAGTGAGACAGGAAAGCTCACACACACCTTAAACTCCATTTTTCTGTCTTCTAGGCACAGCATATCACTAGAATGTTACTTGTATAACCAATACCACTTCAACGTGATGCAACTACAAACCACAAAATTACTTGATATCCATGTTAGTTTCTCAAAGTAAAAGCTGCCTATTCAAATACACCTTTTTAATTCACCCAATGGATGAGTTTAAAACTTTTCAAGAAGAACTTGATGCTCTGTCTTCAAATTGTTTCCCAGACTTACATCACACTTCTGTTTCAGAACTGCAGAGCTATAAACCCACCTTCCTGCAACAGAACAAATTTGCTGCCCTCCAGGAACAGACTCATAGCATATTTGTGCAACACAACAGAGCTGCCCCTGATCAGGGGTGTCAGAAGTCTGACAGCTGACTTCAGGGGTGAAATCACTCTTCAAGAAGTGAATGTGCCTTATTCTTAGAGCTCTGTTTCAGTTTCATTTCTCAGTTTCTGATTGAGGAGAGCGGGGTGAAACATTGTCCAATTTTACCAACCTGTCAGCCATATACAATGGAGGACTCACTGACAAGTAAGAGTGAAGCTTGCTACCCAGTACTCCCTGACAAAAACAGATACTTAACCTGCAACTCAGCAGAAAAGTTCTGTGGATTTCTAAAGGCATTTGTCTGGATAAGTTTGAGGGGTTTTTTTAGAGCCATAGCATCTAATAAATCTGTCGCTGGAAATCTTTTCCTTTTCCCAGCTTGTGGCTCTTTTTCTGGAACAGCAGCAACAAAAATGCCTACACCCCTGTGTCCAGATCATTTTCAGCAGAATTGTTTGTGTGGAATTAAACGAGCCAAGTTGCAGGCATGAAAGCCAGCTGCCAGAGGCTCACAGCCACAGCATGTTCCTACAGAACTGCAGTACCACTGTTCCAACATGAGGAAAATGAACTCAGACATGCAAGCATTTAGAGGGACAGGATACAAAACACTTCTTTCAACAGGTTTTTTTTTTTCCCCTTTCAGTGTCTACACTTATCAGGCAGTAGGTTCAAAGCAGGGCTTGGAGGATAAGAAAATACAGGTCTGTTCCCTTCAGTGCCTGAAAGAATGAAAAAAAATGCAGTACCACTGTAAAAATTTTCCAGCCCTATTTTGGCACAACATCTCTCAAAACCAGCCTAATCTAAAAATTTCAAGCATGTTTAACTCAAGAGCCCTTGACAACATCTAATGCACAGGCTATTTATCATAAATTGAGGTGCTTATTTTTGGACTTCACCTTGAAACAGCAAAGAATGACTGTTTTGCCAGCACCACAAAAGTTTATAAATCCTGCCTAATGTATCGATATTATGTATTTCAATGTACTTTACACATCCTGAAGAGATATCCACAACTCTCTGCTAAGTTCATTAAACATTGGAGATATGCACAGTTTGAACTCAATGTGATATCAGGTCATGTTGGGAGCCACTATGACTTGTCCGCTCTACATGAACAATTACTGCATTTAACACTTCTAAGTAACTAGTGAAATTTCTAATTTAACATATATAAAAAAAGCTTAACTTATTTTTCCTAAGCACTAGATCCCCACGGCCCGGGTTCGATTCCCGGTCAGGGACACTCCCCCGGGCAGATGGAGCTCGTCAGCCCCTAAGGCCATCCATCTAAGAGAAGGTCACTCGAAACA
>JAWWLV010000179.1:13926881-14045724 GCA_035041135.1 Platyrinchus mystaceus
GGGTGGGCTCAGTTCAGCGCAGGCTGTGTCTCACCTAAAAAATCCATTGCGCAGGCTTGAAAGGTAAAAGACCTTTCTCAAATCTTCGTTTGCAAAGACTGGCCATATAACTTATTTTTAATGTTTCCCCTTTGCCCATCCCACAGTTCTTCCACACACAGGGATACCACTAACTGCATTAATCCTCTGGAGCTTCAACGACCACAGAAAATTTTAAGAAGTTTGCAAACCTTCAAGAGACATCCTCTGTAGTACTAGATTTTATGTATAAAAATACACTATTTCGCACTTTACCACTTACCCTGAACTTGTGCATTGCTGTTATACAGAAATTCAAATTCATAGGTATCATGGGGAATTATTCATAGGTTCAATGGCAAGCTGCATTCATAACAGCCCTTTTACACTGTCTTTGCCTTTTAACCATCTCAAACTTTTTCAAGCACTTCAAAAAAATCTCAGTCCACCATAGCACCCTTTCAATGCCTTCAACTAAATTGATAAGGCTTGGACTGTCCACACATGGAAGTTAGGTTGACTCTGACTTCCTTCCACTCCAGGAAAGCCTTCAATAAAGTAGTTTCCCTAATCAAAACCACAGGATGGTATCTTCAATAGCAGTGAGCCACCCACCTCAATACTTTGCCACTTGCTCTACACACACGGTAGACCCTTCTACCTACCAAAACACTTTTGCAGAAGGTACCCATGCACCCCTACAAAAGTGTCATGAAAAACTACGAAGTGCTCTTCCATTCCTTATCCTCTCCTGCAGGTGGAAACTACAAGGAAGTAAATATCTGCTATACACCATGCATTAAGCCTTGAAAAGCCAAGGCAGCTTGTAGCAAAAGACTAGCACTTTAGGTGATCTGTAAACATGCAGGTCTTCAAACCCCAGTGATTTCATCATGCCAAAACCAGACCCACAAGCAACATGGTTTATGAGAACAGCAACATTACTGCTCTTGCAAAGAACTGAAAAGGTTCCTCTAGCTGTCTTGCAGTTTTTTCACAAAATTGATTGTGAGGCATTTAATTCAAACTCAAAGAAGAAAGTCCAGGCATATGTAGAAAATAAATAAATGAAAAACAAAAGCCTTATTTCTAGCACAGTTATTTGTGGAACAAGCTGACTTAACGTCTCAAGAGTAATTGAGGTAAAAAAGTTGGCTTTGTGTTTTAAGGTCCACATACCACTCTGAGAAAGAATAAAAATAAAGGTAACTTCTTCAGACAAGCAAAAATCCTTAAAAAGAACTGCAGACAGCATATATGATTCTAGATGACTAATACTGCAACTCAGAAGAAACACTCAAATAAAAAAGATTCTCATGAATCAGGACAGTCTTTTCCAAGAAACACTTTAATGATGACAAAGTCACAGCTGTGTCACCTCTAAACAGCTCTGTCTCCTCTTCTGTTTACCCTTGCAGAAGAACACAAGATTGCAGACATCGGGTTTTTTAATTTTCTGAAGAGCAGAGACTGTTTTTAGTGGATTAATTTCAATAGCCTATCTGTCACACAGACTGTGCGTCCATTACTACTCAAAAGAAAACAGAGGACATTGAGAAGGGCATAGAATTAAACTTATTCTTATAAATTTAACTGCCAGCGTAAACCAATACGATTTCATTTCATATGACCGAAGAGCAATTTATGCTAGAAAATGGCACGTAACTAGACAAACTGCAGAAGAAACCCTGAAAATCAAAGTCATCATTTTAAGCCTCCAGATCAAGGGCTCTGATTTTCACTGTATTGATAGCTAAAGTGCAGAGTAGCTTCTCAACACATTTTCTACTTTGCAAACTTTGGAGTACAAGGAAAATAAGAACAAAGAGGAGAGGACAGCTAATTTTAGTGCTTCTGGGCTAAAAGAAAATAACAACAAAGAACTACTGAACCATGAAGCAGTTTTTTCCAAGTTGCTATTTCAGTTACAGTCTTCCTTTCCCCAAGCCAGTGCTGGAAAGAAGATGCCAGCTTCTACCCTATCAGAGTAATACAAGCACCTTATTTTATCCAAAGGGGCACATTGAGAGCTTTGTACTGCTTGCATAATGATTCTGTACATTTTGCTGCACCCAAAATGTGTATTATAGCTGACAGGAAAAAACAGCGTGATTCCTTTAAATTTCCTTCTCTCTCACTGGTTGTCCCTGGTAAGAAGCATCGCTCCTGTAAACTGAACTTGAGTTTTGCCCAGTACATTTTAACAAATAACCTGAAAACTCATCCCTCTGACAACTTATTATTACAGCACTGGACTAAAGTTTCATAATTCTGAATTTCAAACAAAATGTGTGGAAACAGTTTTGAGGAGAAAAACAAGATCTTAGGATTGCGGGATTATTCAGGTTCAAACAGACCTCAGGAGGTTCCTATCCAATCTCCTACTCCCAGCCAAATCAGCCGTGAGATCTGACCCCATGGCGTGGGCTTTATCCAGATGAGTCTTTCTCCATTCCATAAGGCTCAAAAGGTACAGCTTCCCCAGGCAGCCTGTTCAACTGCTTGATTGTCGTCATGGTGAAAAAGGTTTTCCTTACATAAAGTTCAAACCTCGCAGTTTTATTTCAGTCCTTCGCTTCTACAACTTTATCTTCTCGATGAGCCTCCTTGTATGTACTGTCAGGCTGCTACTATGTGCCATTGAAACTTCCTCTTCTCCATACTGAATAAGCCTACTAAGATTTTAATCACAAGACTTTCATCTATAAATTTCAGTTAACAGTAAACAAGGTATAGAGACAGTTACCTCCTCAACAATAAACCCAAACTTTCAGGTCTTAAATATGTGATCTTCAAAGAAACTGTAATCACTTCACATGAGTGCATTTTTGAACTCTGATCTTTCTGAAGTTCCCTCTGCAAGTATTTACTCAGAACAACCCCTTTTGCATTTCTAACATCATCAATACTACTCAAGGGCTGAAAAAGTCTACAATTTAGGGATGAATGGGATGGTTATAGTCACTGTTTCAAAATAAAGCAAACTGAGAACAGAGGGCGAACACTGAAGTATCTCTCCAGTGTGGCAAATGACTAATAAATTTGGGCAACCAAACAGAAAGCTAGAAGAGAAAATGATATGGTGCCTTCATACACAGCAGCTACAGTAGTGTTAAAATATACTGGGTTAAGGTTCATAATATTGCTGTTAAAGTTCGTTCTTCTCTAAGGAGCTATGTGCTATTACTTTGCAAACCTTCACAAGAATAAATTATGCTTTCCAAGCATTATAGACACATTAATATGACATAGGTCATGGAAAATTCAAAATTCAAATACTTACTGAATCCAATAGATCAGAAACTAAATCAGTATTAGAACAAAGAAGAGGGTTACATTAACTAAAATAAAGCTTTCTGAAATAATTAAGTGATTTTTCAGCCACTGTGATAACACATATTCCAATGGCTTAGATATCAGTGAAAGAGTCATTTAGACACAATTTCACTTTTAGTCATTTACTAGAACTCATAACCCTCTGGCCCAAATCCAGAAGATTTCTCAAATCCAATACAAAAAAATTTCAAGTGAGCCTGAGCAGCCACTAAAAACCTACACCATGCCACATGAAATGTAAGCTGCTACGAGACAGACACAGCCATACAGCAGCACATTTTAAAACTGTCTTCACTTTTCAGTGCTCTTCAATCACATTAAAAAAAAAGACTTGACAACAAACATTTACTTCTCTCACCATTTCACTGACTGTGTTATTAGCCAATTCATTCACTTGTCTCCCTAAGAGACAAGGTCAGTATGCTTATTCTTGCTCATAAATAAATGTTTAATTTCTTAAAAACATTTCCATGGAGCTAAAATCTGATACACTTAATCATCTCCAGCTTTACCTTACTTCTCAGATCAATAGGCCTAATTAAGCATTCTCTGCATAGCTGAATGTAAAACTGAATGTTTGTCAAATGACAACCAAAATACTGTTATGCAAAAACATTTTAGAAACCTAGTTGAAGCTACAACAGTATTGTGAAGCTAGATTAATAACCAGATTTTTCTTAATAGACCATATGAGGCTGCAATCTTGTTACTTATTAAAAGCTGAAGTTTCACATTTTCAGGATTTTTTAAAAACGAGCTTTCAATTTTTTTAAAACCCACCACAATTACCATAAGACTTTCAAGACAAGCTTAACACACTCAGCTTCTCAGACATGATCACTGTCATCACTACCTTAAATGAACCACAGATATACCTTTTATATCATTAGTTTTTATGACAGCCACCAGAAACTGAGTGATCTTATGGTTTTATAACATGGTGCACAATTCCACTGGATACTGCAGAGCTCCACTGACTTTACTGCACCTCTCTACATCAACACTGGACTTGAACCAGAAACTCCTGATGCATTTCAGGTCTCCTGTCAAGAGCACAATAGAGCTGTGTTGTCTGCAAACAAATATTAATGGATTCTATACAGGAGATTTACTATGAAGAGTTACACTATACATAGGAATGCTCGATGGTTTTCACCTCTGCCTTTTATTCTCCTCTGTCCATCAGAGGCCTAAGCACTCTATTTAATTATGTGGGTTTTACCCCTCTTTCTTTTGCAGCTGTTTTCTTAAGATAAGCTATGAACTACACCGCTGTTCCAAGCCAGCTCAGCTGCAAAGGTTGTTTGAGAACCCTGTCCACTGGGACATGAGTCAGAGCAGAAGGCAGGTACATAATGCTTTCTGTTTTCAGCATGGCAACAAGAAGAGCAGCAGTACAAACAGTACTTTGCAACTTCTAGATGGGAAGATGCAGTTGGGCTTACTGCATGTTCTGCTAACTAAACCATTTTGTAGTCATTTAAAACCACTGGTGCATTCCTTCTGCTCTCCCAGGATGATGCGGTTTCCCCTGTTATGATCGGCATTGTGCTGGTCTTCAAGCCTTCACACATCTAGTAATGGCAGGTTTGAAGTGTCTCACAAAGACAGAAAGATAGAAGAGAAACATTTGGGGATTTTTCTACATGTAGCACTTCTTATCCTTTAAGAGGTGCAGAATGCAACTATTGACCACTAAGTCTTTTATTCATTTCAGCAACTCTGGCGGCAGAATCTGCCAAGGGGAGAATGGGGGAAATTTACATCGCCAGAGGAAGAAAAAGATTATTTGAAGATAAGGCAGGTCAGCTCTAAAACTCAGCTGAAAAGTTTGACACTGATCCAAGGGAAACAAAGTGCTACTGCATCTCACCTCGAGGTACCACCCTTAGCCAAAAAAAGGATAACTAAGTAGCCATATCTTCAGGTTTCTACAGTATAGAATTTCCTACTTTCCAAAAGCAGAATGTATACAGATCTGTGTACAGATAAAAAGTATCCTTAAAATAGTGACTGGCAAGCCTGAATATCCAGAAGGTCCAAATTCACTGCAGACCTTGAAGACTTTCAAATGCCAAAGACACCTGCTTACAGCTGCTTGAACTTTGGAGAAAGTGTTTTCTCTCAGTAATAACGCACTGAAGTATCCAGAAGTTTATGGCCAAACACACATTATAAAAAGAAGTAAAAAAGCTGTCTCTGCTGGCCATCTCTCACAGGTGCAGGTCCAGCACTGTGACAAATGTGAGCAGTGTGACAGGCTTGTTTAGGTGTGCAGCTCTGGCTTCCCAGCGGGCACACCAGATGGCTCTCAGTAGGTCTACACAACAACTCTCTTGGGCACAAGAGCAAGAGAAAGAAACAAAGAAAAAAAACACAACAGCAAGATACCTCTGGAGGAAGCACAAGCTAAGGCATGTGTAATGATTATGGTCCTGCACGAGAGATCTTTATTAAAGAAATAACGACTGCAAGCAAATAACCTCAACTGGTGGGAGGTCCAACTTGGACAAATGTAACAACCATGGGCTTTCTAATACCAGTTGTCTAAAATCAAAGTAATATCCTCCAATTATAACTAGGTATATGTAAATTATATGTAATAACACAACACTTGCATTTTTACTCCTTCTGACATCTGTCTTACCATGAATTTAATTAAAAATTACTAAGTAAATGACAATAAAATACCCTCATTGAAGAGCAAAACTAGAATTCATAGATTCATTTTTGCTAGCTCAAACATAAAACTAATTTAGCATCACAGTTCCAAGTGTTTTAATATTTTCGATTCCTTTTCTCCCTGAATATCAGCCAACATACAGCATTGAATACAAGAGAAAATAAGAAAGTTAAATGGAATCCAAGTATGAGTGCTATTTGGCATATTAAGCATTTCTCTCACTAAATGTATAAGCTTACATACAATACAAGGGCATCTCAATTAATCACATTTATCTAACATGAATAAAAGCATTTTGGATTTTGGTCCTGACTCCTCAAACTACAAAAATAGAGTGCTTAGCCTCGTAATTACAAAAGAAGAGAAAGCAAAATGTTTCTCTTTCAGCCACAGGGGACTCAATGAGAAAGCACATGCAGTCTCACTGAGTGGGAAGAAATGTTTCTGAACAGGTCACCTGTTGCCGAAAAGATAATCAACAGCAGTATAATTTGAAATCCCTGTAGTAACAGAGGTTATTTAACAGAAGTTGCCAGTAAATAAAGCATAAGGGGGAGAGTACAGGCAAAAAAAAAAATAGGCTAAAAGAGCAACCTGGAGTATATATTTAATTTCAGCAGTGGAACATCAGTAGTCCCTCACATACTTAGCATTACTAAATTTGAAGTCCTCAGATAAAATGACGTTATTAGAATTCACTCTGGCATGTCATGCTGAGCACGAACTCAACATAAATGAATAAATGCTCTTTTGTCACTGGCTTTCTGCCAGTCTGACTGCAAACAGAGGCCTCACACACAAAACCAGTCATCCCTGAAGACCCTGAATACTGTCAGTGCACTCCTAACTTACTGGGCCACAAGACATTGTAGATGTCTCCATGTACCATTCAGAAAAGCAAAACAGGACACTACTCTGTCCTCATTTGTTGAAAAGATGGGGATTGGGCACATTATCTCTCAAACATGAAAGACATTAAAACCACATCAAATCCTATTTCATATTTCTGAACAGCTTGTCAGCTAAGTTAAAACATTTGTATCTTAAGATTATTAAATGCCATCACCATAATTCACAAATACCATCTTAATCTTTCTAAATAAAAAGACACGAGCATTTTGATTTTCATGCCTTCCAAGCAGTCTGCATTTCAAACTTGCTGTGGCAAGGAAAACCAGAGACAGAAAATTAATCCTGTAAAACTTAATGCAAACTGCTGAACCAAGAGAGCCTTCTATTACTCTGTTCCAAGCATTTTCTCATTCTCTTAAGTTGCAAATCTCAATATTATGTTTTATTTAGGAGATTTAGGTCTAACATGTAAAGTTACATGTTAGAACAAAAAAAATTCCAGAGAAAGTTGGACCATGTAAACTCATTCCTACAAGTCTCTACACTTTTCTTAGCCTTAGAACTCTGTGTGACAGAGGTCCCAGATACAAATACTGAGTAGAATCAGGAGTATCAAGCAGGAAGAAGTCATAGAAATATGCAGTAAAACTTTAGAAGTGACAGTCAAAGATTTCCATTTTCTCTTTTATTTAAGGTTACTTGATATAGTAACCATGAAATAATATTTTGTATTCTTTCAAAAGAGAAGAATCAAATCACAACAGGTACCATGAAACAGCAAAAGAGAAAATTATGAAGTTTTGTTTTTTGAAGACTGACAACATCCCCTCCCACCACAATCTGTGACTTGCATTCCCAGTGAAAACATTAGACTCACTGTGAAGCGAAAAAAATCAATCTCTGTGTTCTAAAGAAACTGGCATACAGTTTCTAAGTAGTTCTTTCAAACATGGCAAATTTAAATTTTCAAAAGACAAGCTGACACCTACTAGCTCAAGATAAGATCATTAGTAATAAAACTTATGCTGTCAAATACTCATATTTCCAACACTGATAAGAATTGTTTTAATAAATTCTTTTATCCTGTCTAACAATCCACTCAAGAAGATGAAACAAAGGGTAGGATCAAGTAGAGGCTTTTGACTTGAATCAGTTCCTCATACAAGTGCTCAAGACAGACCACTAAAGGTGAGAAGACTGCCTTTTGCCAATATGTTGAGAAAGAGATTTGCCTCACAAATCTACAGCAGAATCCCTTATAGATACTTGTACACTGTATTAAGCAAGATTAAGCAATTAACCAATGACACAGTGCATGAAATGTGCATTTGACCAAGCTGCCAGCAGTCAACATGGAAATTTCCTGTAATGCTCTCCACACTTCAATTCAGGAACACTTCCACCACTTCTACCTTTTCGCAGGCCCCACAGCACCTTCCCTAGCTATGACTGTATGCTAAACTGCAAATTGGACCAGACTTTTAAGATGATTTTTCAGAGCTTTAATATATAATAGCCACAAAGAATCAGGATGATACCTCTGTTCTCCAGAAAACACCACATTCATTACACTTGTATTTCTCATCCACTGAGTTTTCAAGGTGCTCTGATAGCATGAAAGCATTGCAGAGCATTGCTCACCAGTCTGAGGTGTTGAACTTAGCACCATAGGTACAACAGCTGAGCCCAAAAGTACTGTTTTTTCCACCAAGAAAAGTCTAATGACAGGACTTAAAAGCTGCTTTATAATGCCACAAACATTGCTTGAGTTCAGGAGGCTTGTATGCAGCCAGGTGAAAAACTTCTGTTCACAGCAGCTCAGAGTGTCCAAAGGAGGGCAACAAAGATGGTGAAGAGCCTTGAGGGGAAGCCATATGAGGAGTCACTGGGTCTGTTCAGCCTGGAGAAGAGGAGACTGTGGGAAGACCTCATCATAGTTTAAAAGTTTCTCATGAGAGGAAGAGGACGGGACAACACTGATCTCTTCTTCTGTGGTGACCAGAGACAGATCCCAAGGCAACGACCAGATGTTGTGTCAGGGGAGGTTTAGGTTGGATATAAGAAAAAGATTCTTCACCCAGAGGGTGGTTGGGCACTGGAACAGGCTCCTCAGGGAAGCGGTCACAGCACCAAACCTGAGAGAGTTCAAGAAGCATTTGGACAATACTCTCAGGCACACGGTGTGACTCTTGGGGAGGATCCTGTGCAGGGCCAGGGGTTGGATTCGATGATCCTTGTGGGTCCCTTCCAACTCAGCATATTCTGTGATTCCGTGATCTAATCCACTGCGCAAACTGGGAAGACTTCAGTGACACACACTGGAGAAGAGCCATCTCCCTACATGGTTTTTGTGGTAAGGAAGAAATACATTTAAGTCAAGAACTTTAAATATCCACATAATTAAAAACCTTTTAATGCTTTCTATCTCACTTCCTGTCCTTATTTTCTCACAAAATTCTGAAAAAAAATATTGTAACTGTACTCCCAAAAGTCACAGTTGTTTTTTTAATAATTGTAAACCAATTATTGTCTAAATTTTATACAGAGCTATTTACTCCAAAAAGTGGGTGCCCCTTTTTCATTTTAATTGCATTGCCACAGCAAGTAATGCATCTTTAGAAAAATCAGGATGCCTTTATCTTTTCTTTGTAGCGGTTAAATACTAAAAAGGGAGCAGTAGCAGATCAAGAAGTCAAAGAAAACAAAAATCAATTCACTGTTTTCTATTTCTGGAATTTATTTCTGTGCATTTAAGTCATAAACCCTTTCCCAAAAGTACTGATGATAAAGGATTTTCCTCCATCCACATATGGGGGGAAAAAAACCCAAAAACAAACAAACAAACAAAAACCACCAAAAACAAACACCACTAAACCACCTCACACCACAAAACCATAAGAAATCAAAATAGGGACCCTAACAGAGAAGGCACGAGAAGGGAATAAGAATGAAGAAGTAAAAATATTATGATTGCATTTGTATGGAGAACAAAGAACTCACAAACACAAAGTACAACATCTTGGCATACACAAAAGCAATAAAGGAATTGCATAGGTATATACACCTGCAGTGTACCTTGTCATAGCAATTAATCAAATGTCAGACACCATAATGTCATCAACTGTATTAAAGTGGCTGAGATCTGTTAGACATTGTTTAATGGTTTTCATCCCTTTCCCCCAGTAATCTCTTGTGAGGTCCAGCAGAGCCTGGCTTTTTTTTTTTTTTAATTTTTATTTTTCTCGCTTTAGAAATAAAACAACGTCTCAGAATTCTAAGTCTTTGAATGGGTTCACACCTTCAAAACCAACTAACAGTTTAGGCTGCAGGAAAACTTTGGCAAATTAAATAAAGCTGTACAGAAGGGATTTCCACCAAAGAAATTACCATTAAGAAATCTGGCTATTTAATACCTGTTAATTTAACACTTAAGAGCACAACATTATGCCAAACAATTTTCTGGAAAAACAAATAATTCCTAAGAACTCCTTACTGCACCCTGATGCACTTGTTACCAAGGAAGGGATTGAGGGATTGTTCACATTAGCTTTAAACCTGGGGAAGAAAGAATGAGGAAAACGGGAGCTTAAGTTGCAAAGTATAGAAGGTAGCATTTTTGAAACCATGCCTCTGGGAGCAATCAAATTTTTTCTGACTATGAAATACAAAAATTTCTTTATAAGGTTTTTATTTGCTTTCTCTATGATAAAAAAACTGCAAGGCATCAACAAGAGCATAGCTCTTTGCAATCTTTGCTGGCATCTGGCAATCTCTGCTGGCAAGATGCACTGAATTTATAGAGACCTCAGCAATCAACTGCCAGAAGACTAAGAATAAACCCTTAGGCAGGTTTTAAAACAGAAGACAGTTTAGCATTTTTGTTCTCACAGGATTAGATACATCACTTTTACTTTTTCTTCCCCTTCCCCCTCCTTCTTTCACAAACAACTTCTGTTGGTGGATTGCTGGGGCAAAGGCACAGGCTATACTAGACCACGTAAAAAACACAGACAGAGTTCAAAAGTAGCTTCTGCTTTTGAGAACTTCAGTTTTAATTAGAGGAAGTCAGCCAACAGGCAAAGGAGATGAGCCACCACGTCGGAGGACACACAGGTATCTACCTGTCACTTAGCAGGCAACCCAGTAAAGCAGTCTTGGAAACTTGTTGTGTGCCATGGCATAGCAACAACTTCAGCATCACAGCTGAAACACAAGTTTCTCTTTTCTGAATGTTCCATTAAACAATAGCTCTGCAATAACTTACAACATAAGCGCAAAGGCCAGAAAGACTGGCAGGGCCCACAGCTTAAATGACTCATTGATAAGTGAAAGCTGGAAACATCAGACAAACAAAAACAAACACCGTCACTGGCGTAAAAGTACAAGCATAACCCAGGTTCAAACCAAGTCCAAAATCCCTAAATTAAAAGCAAGAAGAAGCAGTCTGCATGCTGGCACTGTCTTGGTGGCTGCACAGTGAAAAATGAGTTTGAAAGGACCGATGTTACAATGCAATAAACAGACAGAGTTGGCATCACTGATTTCTCCCATCACATTCACCTACCACTAAGATCTCTCCAATCTCATTCACGTGTAGTACACTACCCAGTAGTCCAGTATATTCTCTACCTACATAATGCATCCTACCTATTAAAGGGTAACTTCTCAGAAGTAACATTTCTCTTAAGAAAAGGAGACTGGAAAATAATGAACAACTAACCAAGTTACTTCTACTAATACAAAGAAATAAACTATTAAAGAGAGTGTTCTATCAAATTCCTATGAGGGCAACTTAAATGATATATTTCTCCTCGACTATTTTTCCCTAAGATTCCACTGTTACAGAACCTGCCAATAAAATTCATCAACACAACTGAAATAGGAAAGATAAGTAGCATTCATACGAAAAGTTTCTTGACCTAAAGTTCTGGGGTCAGCCAGGTAAAAAACAATTACTCTAACCTGAAATCATCATTTTGGCACTATTTTCCCATCCATAAAAAGAGGTATGGATGAGATTTTTTGTAGAGAACAATCTAAATTGTCAGCTTTGTTCCAGCTCACTACAGTTTCTTATTGATTTTCTCTCGTTTTAGCCTGCATTGATTTGTTAATCCCTTCTCTGTAACAGTTCTAATGACAAACTGAAAATGAAAAACTGCATGCTTTAGGGCCTTTTCAACCAACCCCTTGCTTCAAACCATATTTTCACTTGGATTTGGAACATGTCCATGCATATACCCTGGGTTAGATCTGATTCATCTTAAACTAGGTTTGGGTGCATTTTGCACTGAAACCTTTCTATTTAGGCTCCTCATGGATAAACAAGGCAAGCAAAATCACATCAGTGAGGCAGAACTGGATTTCTGCACTAACAGTTGTCACCTTCCAAGGTTGCTGCTTGCTAAGACTTTATCTTAAAACCAAGCACATTTTTTACAAGTAATTTTGTGGCACTGCCCATGGTTAATTACCAAGCATTAACCACATCATGCATGTGAATGGCACTACTGAACGTTCGTGGAATTTATTGGTGTAAAGAAATCCTTCAGAGGAGCAATGAGCTGGATCACAGGTTGTCTCTGAGCTCAAAGCTGCAGTCATGGTGCACTGTTACTAGTACAATCTGTACAGAGACATGGAACCCAGTCAGTATTTTTAATCTAAGGAACATACTATGAGCATATGGAGATCAGAGAGCTACAACAAAGCAACTTAGATTAGTCATTTTGCTGCTAACAGGCTCATTAAATACAGCTGCCAATTTGGTCTCATTGTTAGGGCCTCACAACTGACAGCTGATGTGTGTCCGCACAAGCCACAGCTACGGCTGCAAATAGTTTTGTCTCTTTTCATTTCCATGATACTTTCAGAGATCTCCAAGTGTGGTATTCATTTGGAACTCTAACTGCAACACACCATCAAATGGAAAATTAGTTTATGAATTATGAAGATTAAGGCTTGCTCACACTCACATTTGTAACACCTGTCATCTCATGCTGGGTGGGTCTCCACCTCCCGACTTCATCCCATGTTAGTCCTGTCCTACACCACCCCATCTGTCAGCAAATCAACCTTTCCTGGTCTCCATACAGATTACAAAGCAGCATTACTGCTGGCTGCTACTTCAGTGCTACAGTGCAAACCTAGCAGAGCAATTTTGGTCATTTTAAACCAACCCTCATCTGCAAAAGCGATAATTTGAAAATCTCTAGTTTGTACTCCCACAGCATACACTCTCTGCCACACAAAGGCAGTGCAGGAATTCTCCTTTCCCATTCACTTGGTGTGACTTTGATTTCCTGCCTCCCTTTATGCAACTCCAGCTGCAGAGAAATTGGTATGGGTGACAGGAAGCACTTGCTGGGAACAAGTATCATCTCCTCTTTTCTTTCCAAAATGTTCAGACTCAGAGTTGGTAAACTAGGCTCTGCTTGTAACACACTGCTATTCTTAACTTCCAGAAATTACTTTGCTATGAATGTTAAAGTCTCTCTACCCAGGCCATAAGAGATTCTTTACAAACCACAGCCATGTCATAATGGGATAAGAAAAGCACAGAATAAGTGGGATGGCTATCTAGCCAAAAACTTGCTTTTGGATTTCAGCAGTGTGGTACTGCTCTCAATTTCCTGCTAGGAAGAATCAACTGACCTAAGAAATAAATCCCATTTCCTCATTTCCTGTGACATAACTGTAAACTCTCAGTGTTCTTGCAGCATTGCCAAGACGAGTGTTACTCTCCTACACAGGGCATGCAGAGCACACAAACACACCTAATCAAACACAGACTCTCTGTATTTTGTATGCAGACTGTAGTTTCAATCTTTTGATACATCCTGTTTGGTTTCTTCCCTCCTAATAATAATTTCAACAATTTGGTCTCTTATTTTCATCCTTAATTGCAACTTGTCGTTTGCACAATAAGTTGTACTCAGAACCCACTTCTCGTGACCTTTACCTTCCTTTATTGTCACTTAAAATGAATTGATAAGACAATAACTCAATACAAGAATATTATAGGGACCATCCCTACATTACAATTTTCATCACTGCTTCTCTAAAACAGCATAACAAAATCAATCAAGGAAAATTCAACAATGTCATTTCTCAAAGGACGTGGACCAAGACCAACTTGTAAAAAACACCAATTTATGACAATTAAAAAAACAAAACAAAACAAAAAACCCTCACCGCAATACAGACTAACATACTACTTGCTTACCAAGTGAGAAACTCCACATCACTTCAAATTTTTTGCCTCCTTCCCTACCACCCAAAGTGGGTTTTTTTAAGGGGCTTATTGGATCAGTTACTACACATATATTCTCAAACTCTAAGCAGTAAAATCTCGTTTAGGAAAGCTCAACTTGCTGTTTCTCTCTCACAAAAATATAAACCTCTTGTTTTTGAACATTCAAAACAAAGAAATTTACAGTAGCCAATCAAACAACTAAGTATACAAAAGCCGCACAGAGCACAGAGATGATATGTAATACTATCAGGCTATTTCTTTTAATACCCTTTAAAGTCTCAACTAGAGATTTACTTACAAAAAAGCCTCTAACACTTTTCCCTGTGAAGCCAAAAAATTACAAAAACAGTTTTCAGGATTTTTTTAAACAGAAAGTTCCATTTTCAATATCATTGTGACTACATGTTAAGTTAATAACTCTGCTTATACATTAACATATCAGTTATATAATAAACAATTAACTGTCCTCATAGCAGATATATTAGATTTGTTTTGTAGGCAACTGCTTAATGTTTTGCAACATGAATGGGGAAAAGGAAAAAAACAAGAACATACTAAAGCCAAAGCTATCTTTCAAACGCCACCAGAAATGACATCCTACTGCGCTGAAAAGAACAGCAGTAAACTTTGACTGCAAAGGGCCATGAGAATGGGAGTATTCATGATACCGTTCCCTGAAAAAAAGGAACCATAGAGTGGATCCAAAGCATGGGATGAACGCACACTGAGATGAACATACACACTGAAACTATGGATCACAGTAGGATCAGGATAAACACAGTAGGCACAGGTTGCCACAAGTCTATCAGGTATTTTCATTCCCTGACACAACTGGTCCCTACATCCACCATCAAGATTCAAGTTGAGTGATGATTATTTTTCAGTTTCCTTACTGAAATTTCAGAGATCCCTCCTCAGGAAACTGTGATCTAATACAGCTTGCTTTAAGTAGATAAGGATATGATGAAAACATGGCTCCATGTGAAGCCATGCACATCCAAAATAACTGCAGCCCTTCCTTCCAATCCAGCTTAGCAAGAAACGTTCAGCACTGCACAGAGACTTCTCGCTTGTTTATTGCTGCAGCAAATGTTTGCTGCAATGTGAATGACATGCTGAACATATCACAAACAGTAGAATGATAGCTATTACAGCCAAAAATATCAAACAGACTGGAAAAGCATTTTGACAAGGAGGAAACATTAAACCAGGTCTTTGTAGCATCTGCTAAATACAGAGACTCATCATATTTCGGGCCATTTGTATTTAATTGTCCTTTCATCTGAAGAGCAGTGGATGTGAATGCGCATCAGGCGGCAGATGAGTCAGATGTTCTGAAGAGGTCCAATCAAGGACACCCTGCAACACAAGAGCACTGCATGCATAATGTCTCACACAGCCTCTTCTCAGTGCCTTGGCCTATTCCATGGTGGATATGCACCAAAGCACTGAGAAGGAAATAGTAAATAGACCTGCAGTCACAAAATGCAAAAACTTTAAACACGTTCAACACCGGGAACCTCCACACACTCTTAAAGCTGCCAGGAAAACATACTCAGATTAGTGGATAATTACCTAAAATTCAGGCTTTTGTTCTTCTTTTGTTTCAGTGTAAGGAAAAAAAGTGCTCATATTTTTCAAGGTCAATGTTTTCAAATGAGTGTCTCAGATGAAGTCAAACTCACAACATAATAGGTCACTCACAACACTTCAAAAATCAGGTTTTGAAGCAGCAGACACAGACACTATAACAATTTCAGTTCAAAGAAAGAAGAATCCCTGATCTTTGGCAGACAAAATAGGTAAGCCACGGGTACAGAGACAAGAGCAATACAGGAGGTTAAATTTCCTGCACTGTCCTTGAGGTCAACTAGTGTGTCTTTCATCCTGTCCTCTAATCCATAGATTAGTTTCTCCACTTTGGCTTTAACAATATTAACTGAAGTGCAGAAGCAATCAGCAGACCAAAGCTTTGCCAAAAATTCAGTTGAATCATTAGAAGTGATTTATAAAAACAGACCATGGATAAAAATCATTAGTTGCAATCTTCAACTGTTGAACTGTCTGCATTAAACACAAATACTGGAATTGTTAATTCAAGGTAAATATGAAAAAGAACTAATTTCTCTATATTTCTTTTAATTCAGCTCTCAAATCAAATCCCATCTCCATATGACAACAAATGAAAAAAGGGATAACTTGTGTGTTAACAAAACACAGCTCACTCTACATAGCCTACGTACCGCAATCTAATGCATTTTCAAGTATAAATTCTAACTTTGGCATTATTTTGTAATCTTGAAGTGAAACAATTTAGGCTCTTACTATCTGGTTTTTTTCATTTCTCATCAACACAGCTCCTCCTAGGTACAAATGATGCTCTTGAATCATCTTCATGCTATTATCTCTGCAAAGAATGATGTCTGCTCCAGAACACTGCCATTGCTAATCACTCAAATCAGGTCTCTCACAGGTCTGTAAGGAGGAACAGCGCTGAGGGCAGCAGAAATATAGATTATAGCAGAATAAAGATTGAGATTGTTGTTTTTCTTTCTTTTCAAGGAATGTACCTGAATGCATCCCTTCACTTTCACGGATCACTTGTCCTGCCAAGCATAAGTTCCCCTGTGCAAAAGCTACAGCTGCCTTGGCTTTGTATTGTTCGAGAAATGACAGAACTATGTTCATGAGACACTGCACAAAGCACAGATGAAACGGTGTGAAACAGCTGTCTATAGATAACTAATAGCAGAAAATAGGGACACACATATCAAAATGATTAAGAAAGCTGTCTGAGACCCAATGAAGTCAACAATGACTAAACAAATTATTCATTAGTGCACCATTATGGGCCCTGAAGCTCCAGTTCACCTCTGAGAGTGCACACATCCACAGAACACTGACGATGGGAAAGAGAAGAGGCTGACTCTTCTAACCAAAGTCTCACCATGGGAGACTACCAGGAGGCAGAGATGCAGTACCAACACTGCAGCTGAAGCTGTCAACCTGTACTTTTGTACCCTGTGAATTTTGACAGCCAGATTTCCCCACAGGGAAATCCACACCTTTTGACTGGTTGTCTGCCCAGATGGAACCTCCACATTGCCTGACAACAGGTCAATTGCCATATCACAGAATCACAGAGTGGGTAAGACTGGAAGGGACCACAGTAGGTTATGTAGCCCAACCTCCCTGCTCAAGTAGGGTCACTCTTGAGCACATTGCACAGGACTGCATCAAGCAGCTTCTGGAATATCTCCAGTGAGGGAGACTCCACAACCTCTCTGGGCAATCTGTTCCAGTGCACAGTCATCTGCACAGTAAAGAATTTCTTCCTCATATTCAGGTGAAACTTCCTGTGCATCAGTTTCTGCCTGTTGCCTCTTGTCCTATTGCTTGGCACCATCCTCCTGACATGCTCCCTTCAGATACTTATAGACATCGACAAGGTCCCCTCTAAGGCATCTCTTCTTGATAACAGTTCCAGCTCCCTCCCTCTCCTTGTAAGAGAGATGCTCCAGTCCCCTCATCAACTTTGTCGCCCTCCACTGGACCCACTCCAGGAGCTCCACGTCTCTCCTGTCCTGAGGATCCCAGAACTGGTCACAGCACTCCAGATACAGCCTCACTAGAGCTGAGTACAGGGGTAAGGATCACCTCCCTTGACCCGCTGGCAATGCTCTTCCTAATGTAACTCATACACTGCCTCTCAGACTCTAAAAGGACAAGAAAACGGTTTGCATGCAGTCTAGGTTGCATGTGGTGTCAGACTACAGCAAACAACTTGAGTCAGGTTTTCTTTCTGGTCATCTCTATGCTTGAGGATAAATCATTTTGTAATCAAATTAGCCATACGAAAAGAAAACCTCCAGAGCCATTCAAGGATGTTATAAGGTAAAGAAATATTCATTATATGCTTATATAGCCTGAGCTAAAGCTGTGGCATTATTATTTTTGGGCTGGAGAAAGGCCATTGGCTAAACCATTACAAAGAGCTTCACAAAATGGTTTGAGTTGGAAGTGACTTTTGAAGGTCATAAAGTCCAAACCTCCTACAATAAGCAGGGACATCTTCAACTAGATCAGGTTGCTCAGGGCCCTATCCAATCTGACCTTGAACATTTCCAGGGATGGGGCAACCTCCCTGGGGCAATCTCCTTCACCATCCTCAATACAAAAAATGCATTCCTTTTATCTAGT
Organism: Platyrinchus mystaceus; assembly: GCA_035041135.1. Lineage (NCBI taxonomy): Eukaryota > Metazoa > Chordata > Aves > Passeriformes > Tyrannidae > Platyrinchus > Platyrinchus mystaceus. The sequence continues at coordinate 13,945,226 of JAWWLV010000179.1, forward strand.
ATAAACCCATCCTCTTTTAGTTTAAAACCATTACCCCTTGTCCTGTGCTACAGGCCCTACTACTGTCCTCATCTTTCTTAAAAGCCCACTTTAGGTATAGAAGGTGCTATAAGATCACCCCAGTCTTCTCTTCTCCAGGATGAACCACCCCAACTCTCACAGCCTGTCTTCATAGGAGAGGTGCTCCAGCTCTCTGATCATCTTTGTGGCCCTCCTCTGGAGTCATTCCAATAGGTCCACCTCCTTCTTATGCTAGAGGTCCCAGAGCTGGATGCAGCACTCCAGGTGGGGTCCACAGGTGCCGAACAGAGGGGCAGAATCACCTCCCTTGACCTGCTGGCCACACTGCTTTTGATGCAGCCCGAGATGCTGTTGGCTTTCTGGGCTGAAAGGGTACATGACTGGTGAGTGCCAAGCTTCTCATCCACTGACATCTCCAAGTCCATCTCCTCAGGGCTGCTCTCAATCCATTCTCCACCCAGCCTGTATTTGCAATTGGATTGCCCCAAACCACATGCAGGACCTTGCACTTGGCCTTGTTGAACTTCATGAGGTTCACATGGGCCCACTTCTCCAGGCTGTCAGGGTCCCTCTGATGGCATCCCCTCCTTCCAGCATGTCGACCACACCATACATGGTGTCATTGGCAACCTTGCTGAGGATGCACTTGATCATACCGTCCCTGTCACTGGCAATACCAACTGGGACACTGGTCCCAATACCAACCAATACCAACCCCTGGGGAATGCCACTCCTCACTGGTCTCCAGTCTGACATCAAGCCATTGACCTCAACTCTTTCACTGTAAAGATCCAGCCAATTCCTTATCTAAGTGGTCCATCCATCAAATCCATGCCTCTCCAGTTTATAGACAGAATGTTGTGTGGGACAGTGTCCAATGCTTTGCACAAGTCCAAGTAGATGACATCTGGATAATGGCTTATCCAATTCCCCTGTTAGTTCCCTCAGGACCCACAGATGTATCACACGAGATCCCACGGACTTGTGCACTGTCAGGTTCCTGAAATGGTCTTGAACCTGGTCTTCTCCTATAGCAGGCAATGCTTCATTCTCCCTATCCCTGCCTTCGCCTTTTGCAACTTGGACCGTGTGGCTGGAGCACTTTTTGGTTGGTTTTAATTCTTCAGCCTTTTTGATAACAAGGCTGTTCTTCAGAAGCTTTACAGGTTTTCTTTAACCCCTTGCTAAAGTTCAGTGCCGTGGATGATTATACTCTTTTGAGATTGACACCTGGACAGATCATTAATCTGATACTAAGCCAACAAGGCTGCACTTCTAACCAAGTCCATCTTCCATCACCTGTTCTCCCATGTCTGCTTTCCTGAAGGTCTCCCCTTCTTCACTTGCCCTACACCTCAAACTGTAGGTTTATCAAGCATCATAACAGATCAAGAGTAAGCATACTGGGCAGAAGACCTGGATCAGCCATGAACCACGTCTCAATCACACCACAACTTTTTGTTCCTACCCATACAGTACTGGGAATTTCCACTCTTCTCAGCTGCAATAAAAGCCAGGAGAACTGTTTACATGGCTGTGCAAGCCTCTCCCCTGGCTCAGAGGGATCACCCTCTGAGATTTGTAGGGCACTGGTTTTTGGAGTTTCAGACAAAAGTAGGGCTGCAACAGGACAGAGTCCCACCTCATCTGTTAGGCTGTGTTGCAAGTTCAACTGTCTCCTGTACACACTGATATTGGAGAACTTGACATCTTTTGCTAATGGTAATTCTGGTTCCACCAAGGAAAAATCAGTTTCTGAATGCAAAATCCTTTTAAAATATTTGAAATAATTGAATCATATTAACTTCTGAGCTTACAGGAAGAGCAGCAAGGGCTTGTGCTGCAGCATTTGAAAGGGTTCTATTAGGAAATTGTTCTGATTATTTTAATGCACCAAAAAGAAAGGTGGGGGGAATGATAATTTTCTTCTTTACCTGAGATGCTCCATTTAGGCAAGGCACTGAAACAGGGATGTTACACAACAGCTCCAAGCATTGTTCAGATGCTGTGCACAACTCCTGCCCATCGGGAACCACTGCATGCCTTCCAAGTTGCCCATAGTCCGCTCTGCCCCAGGTGAATACCTTGCCAGTTTCTAAACAAAAAACACATTTCAAGATTACTTATTCACGAAGTTTCTGGAATATGTGGATACCAATTCAAAACTAGAACTTCTTAATGCATCTTACCTACAGCTTCAAAAGTCTAGTGAAAACTTATTTCTGTGAGCAGAAGAAAAAAAAAACATTAATTACTAGCTCAAGATACTATGATATACTTCTATGTAGCTACTCATACTTTATTAACTTGTTTTCTAGCAGAAGAACATCTGTGTGGTGGCCTGAGCTATAAATAAAACCATGTCAGTAAAGGTGCATAACCTGGATATTCTGAATACAATATATATGCTTTGGTTATACAGAGGACATATTTGAGGTTAACAGAAGCACACACAAACCAGTTTATTCTAATATATAAAAGATTATAGAAAAGACATTTCTTCTCCATTCCCAGTCTTTGTCATAGAGACATCCATTGCATGACCTGTATTTAACACAGTTGATGTTTTCCTGATAAAGTTACCTTCTGTCATTACTATTGTTAGCAGAGTAACTGCCCTCAGGACAGCAGCTGGTTAGTCAGAACATCACCACAACTGTCATTAAGCATTGGAAAAGCACCGGTTTGTTTTCACAGGAATCACATGCTGACCAAGGAAACATAACTTCAAATGAAATCAGCAGTATATGGCTCACTTTTCTCTCCACATATTATACCAGGTTCACTGCTGCAGGACTGACACAAAAATGCCATTCTCCAGTAGGGATAACATCCATAAAGCAATGTTTTTACCTTTGCTTCCCAGAATTAAGGAAAAAAAACCATACTAAGCAATAGCTTTATTTTGTTAATGAAGTAACTAGATCTCTGCAGGTAAGTCATGAAAAGCTGTCCCTTCTGGCCTTCCAATTAAAAAAGTTATATACACACAGCATAAGTTAAAGTTCTCAACTGGGTTTTAACCAGAAGCAGCCACCCACATTCCAGCCCAGACAGAAACCTGCAATGACCTTGAGTTTATAAGACAAATGACACGGATTTGGGGAAAATACCATCCAGTCCAGCAAGTCTGCTTAAACACACACACTTCTCCCTGTCAGTGAGCACATACATTCCCCACAGAGGGGTTGGGCACAGGGGGTACTGGTCACACCACCCATAGATGTCAACTGAAGGGTTTCTAAACAGATGCCAGAACACAAACCTTCGGAAATCTGAACACCTCCTTTTTCCTTTGGATGCTCTTAAACTCTCTTGACTGGGACACAGGTGGGCACCCCTGGTCTGTGGAATTTAAGGTGATAATGTATTTTGCAAGTAAACTGGAAACCTCAGTTTATATTCACAAGAAGTATATGCATTTTCCTTACAAATCTGCTAGCAGCGGTATTTCTTCTCCAATCATCACAAGTTTTTCAGATGCTTTCTCTGTGTTCACTGATAATGCTTCTCCTGAAATAATTGAGTGATAAAATTAGTTGTCCTTTTCTCTCAAGGGCAGAAGAAATTTCTTCCTTCACAGCTTCCTAGTAGTTCAGGGAAAAGCTGAAACCAGTCACATACTACTTTCAATACAAGTGAGGTTTCTTAACATAGTAGCTACATTTTGTTAGGTTAAAGGATTAAAATAAATTTCATTAAGAGAACTACTAGTATACATTACAAAGATTAGGAATACGGTTTGAGGTTTAAAAAACATGTTTGCTCTGAAGTTAGTATATTTACTTTACAATTTATATAGATCTCTGCTAAAAACGTCTGCAGTTGCAAAAACGTTGCAAAACTCCTACATCAGCATGTACATAGTAAATTTAAATGTAGACTGACCTTCAGGCTTTTACATCAGACCAGGTTGCTGCACCTATCTAGAACCCTATTAATGGACTAGGAAAGGATAGACAGGCTGCTCTGTTTTGCATCAACAACAGGAACTGAAACTGAGTTTTATGAAATCTAAAGCCAGCAAGAATTTCTGTAACATCTAGTTAGATGACTAATATACCACAGGCTCTCAGGCCCTACTGAAGCATTGCTGTGTTGACCCCTAGGACCACAGCTGAATTAAAGCATTTCAACTCTCAGAAGCCAAAAGTATCAAGTGCCATAGGCAAAAACATCAGCAACCTGCAAGGCCTCTGAAAAGGCCAGTAGTGTATTGATAATACAGACCCACATCCTCACAGTCTATAACACACTATCCTGTACACAGAGGCAGTAAAGGTTTCTCTCAATTCTACCTTTTGGGGGGGAAAATTCTTTCCCCAACCAAATCTGGTTCTCTGTCTGGACCCAGACATGAAGAAGAAACACCATCCACTCATATTACAAAAATCATCCTTTGCATCATCACATCAGAGTACTACTCCAGTGGAACTGAAGACTGCAGCATATATGAAGGATTAAAGCAGAAATAATGCTTAGCTACAATAAAACACCTTCCACCCACAGATCTTATTTTCTTTCAGTGGACAAGCAAGCAAGTAATTACTTACACATGTAAAATCAAACAGAACCTTTAGGAGAATGTAAACTGTTTCTGATTACAAACAGAAATCATTGCAATTATCTTTTTCCTTTTTGTCACTGTAAGGGACACAAGTTTCAGGTGGTTGTTATAAGGAAAAAATGGAGAACATCCATTAAAAAAAAATTAAAGCCAGATAAGTAAATTAATTTTTGCTTTTAGGAAGAATTCCTTGAATGCCTAAAGATTAGGTAACAACCAGTTCCTTCTCAGCACTCATCAATTCAGTTCTCACTTCTTACTGAGAGATACTCTTTCCCCAGACTTATTCCTGTTTGGTGAGCATTCCCCCTCCCATGCACAGCCTCCTGCTAATAGACAATTGCTTCCATTTTTCAGCCAAAACATCTGCCTAGGGATCCTTTACAAAAAATAGAAGGGAGTACATAAATCTGTCTTTTCTGTGAAAGAAAGTAACAGAAGCCGATTTAGATGTGCCTTCTCTATGAAATACTGATTATATTTTCAGCAAACAAACAAAACAAAATAAAAAAGCCATTCTCAAGTAGAAATTTCAGGCTGAGGCAAACACCAGTGCATGGAAAATTCCGCCAAAGGTTAAAGTCTTGTCAAAATCCTAAGCAAAAGAATGCACTGAGCTATGACAGAAAGCATTAAGCAATTGTAATGAGAGGTATTGCTACTGTGCTACTTATAATATAGATGGTATTTTAAAATGTTCTAAGAATATTTAAGAAAAAGACATTAGTCACAGAGTAAGGAGGTTGCAGGATGAATTACTTAAGAATGAAGGGTGATATAACAAGGACTGCTGGTCTAATATTAGACTAGAACAGATTTTAATTAGAAGTCAAGAAAACATACACAATGACGAGTCAACTGGACAGAGTACATCAGCCATGGAAGTGGCTGAGGCATCAGAAAAAAGAAAAAAAAATCAAAAAAAAGATATTTCATACCAGACTCTATACAGTAAGAGGGCACAAAAAAGGCAAGAGTTATTTCTACAACTTTTGTGAAAGAAAGAAGCATAGCATATAACATTAGAAAGCTTTTCCAGTTCTTCTAAGATACTAACAAAGCTTCCTAAGACCTGGGTCTTTTCATGTTCTGAGCATGGAGGCTCCAATTGCAAAAGACACTTCAACTCCTTTACTGCAAACATCCACATTGCCCCAGATGACTTTATTGCAACTGTTCATTGTCTCAGGAGCAAATGCTACATCAAATAAAGGCCAGAGCATTCCAAACACTATTTGGAATTAGAGAGTAATAGACATAATTCATGCATCCTGTGTCATTCCAGTGTACAGCCTGAATGAACCATATAGTACAGCAGTTCAGAAAGCTGAAAAAAGGACAGGGGGAGAAGATTTTAAGAAAAACTTCCTGACAGCTCCTTAAGTAAACAGTACATACAACAGTATTTTACATTGTTTGAGATGCTACATGATCATACAGATCTAGTTTCCTCGTGCTCTTTGAACTGTAAACACAGCATTTTGCGTCAGTGTACACACAGCAGCAAATCAACCAAAACACACGCTCACGTCCCTCACAGAATACAGATGCAGGTACATACATATTCAAGGACTTGAAGCACTACACTAGTAAACCACTAGGGGCCTTCTGCATTTTATTCACATCATCCTTCTGTCCAAAGCATAGACAGTTGAGAATGGCCTCAAAATTACAAGTTCACAGCCTTTGGAGTATTGCAAATCCAGCAACATTGCATAAAGCACTTCTGGTTGCTTCCTGCCTGACACTATAGCTCTCCCTGTGCTGTTTCATACCGCTGCTGAGGCTGTAGAGCATGTCATTTTTCCCTGTTAGCACTTTCTTAATCAATCTGCTCAGCCACGTAAGTATTTGGAGAGAATTAGCAATAAGAAAATAAGTATCTTAGTTTTAAAAATAGGTTGGTTTCTCAGTAGAACACAGCAGAAAAACAGGCACATTAAAATTTACTTATTTTCACTAGATTAAGATTTATCTTTATATCAATTTTCCTGTTTTAAGATAATATCATGATTGCACTAGTGTTATCTCCTTGAAGTCTCCATTTGGTATCCAGGCAAGCTTTGAACTATCTTTCATAAATACTAGATGAAAGAGTTCATCTAGGCTATCTCAATTCACGGTTGCTTTAACGATTACTTTTCAAATGAACTCTGGATATTCACACTGAATGTTTAATTTCAGACTTGAAATATGAAGTTCTATATAAAATCCCTAATGCCTCCTTTCACATGAAAATTCACAGGGACAGGCATTAAAAATTGACATTTAGAGGCTGCCTCTTGCCTCCTCCCTGCCCCACACAGAGCAACACTTCTCCCACATCTACAGATCTCTGCTGCCCTTCAGGAAAATCACTAATGTCCTTCAATCCTTCTGAGAAACTTCCTCATCTGCCTAGGAACAGCCTTTGTGCAGCACAACCTTACAGAAAAACATTAATCTATCCATCCCTAATTCCTTCTTGGCTGAAGACAGCTTTAATTCAGCAGCTGGAAACCAGGCATCATGACCATACCTGCAGCCTAACACCTGTACTTGTGCATGGTTTCAGCACAAAGCAGGATTATATGTTCTGACAAGGGTTTAAATGGCCCCTTGATCCTCTTACACAGGATTCAGTGTACCAGAGCTGTCCACATCTCTTCACACATTTTCTTCCTATGACCTCCTTACAGACTTCTGCAACTTTTTATGACCTCTGACCTCCCTCTGCAGCTTCATATAATAAGGCATACTCCTGAATTTTTTTCCATATTCATTCATAACAGCTATTAAAAATGTATCACTAAAACACAAATTTATGCACAGCATTGAGGTCATGCCTCATCAGGGATATTCAAACAAGGCAGCAAAAGCATTTCAGAGATGACAGCAACAGAAAACCAGAGATATTTCAATTGCAACTTTCAGCCTTCTGCAGTCACAGGCTGCAATACACACCTGGTTCAGAATAGCCCACAGAGCATCCACACAACATACTGCAGTTCCCATGGTTTTCCAAGCACCCTGTAAATAGTTTTAAACGTTCAACCACAGGTGTCACAGGAAGAAAACCATAAGGGCACCACCAGTCCTCCTGCAATAGGTATGGATTTGTCAGTTAAAACTCCTATACTCTTCAAGTGGGCCAAAAATTTCTGCCATTCTGACTACAACAGATGTCCCCAAATCTGATGATCAATTTAACCACAGGCATGTGGGCAAGACAAATCAACAATGGATTTCACACCACTTGAGTCAGAGGTTCATCTGTGATCCAGCAAACAACTGGCTTCTCACTGTGATCCATTCCTCCTGCTTAAAAAAAAAAAAATCATCCAGTCTTCCTTCAGAGCCTCCTGGACATATCAAGACATTGAACATCCAAGGACTTGTACGATAATGTGATATAGTGGAACATACTCAGCTAGGCAGGTAAAACCACGAGGATGTGTGGGACTCACCAAGAGAAGACACCAGGACCATGACATCCTTTCAACACAGACTAAAATATTCAAAGCACAGAATGAGAATTTCTTAGGCACCTTACACCAAGACAGCCTGAGAAACTTTGAACCCAAAGAGTTGTTCTCCCCACTAGGCCACCAGCCTTCATTGTTCTTGAACTATTTGTGACAGAGAAGGTAAACCAAGCCAAGGAATTGATCTGGCTGCAAAATAGCCTTGGGAAATGGGAGTTTGGACAGTGTATCGAGTCAATTTAATATTCCATATGACAGACTAGATATAACCTGCAGTTTCCATGACATGCTAAGTTTGTCATGCACTTTACCAACAGATCCATCTTTACCAGGACTGCTTTGAAAGACCGAACAAAAATAACTTTTGAGTACGGCAAATTCCAAGACTTTCCAGGTACCTCGGAAGTCCTGTCTTTGGGTTTGGGTTTCAGGTGGGATAAATGCCATTTTTCTTTTAGAGGAGAGATTGGAAACATGAAGTACCATAAAAAGCTCTGAAGGAAGCAAAAGAAATTAAAATATAACAATTCAAATGCTTGTGAACTTGTGTTCACACTGCGGATAGCAAACAGATATATGATCTTGACTGAAAAATGAAAATGGAGGGAAGGTCGTGAAGTCCATGCAATCATGAAATAAAGCTGGGAAAGGGGGCTGGGGGCAAGGGTAGAATTTAAAGCACCTATCAGACTTTGCATTCATCCTGCAAGATGAGAAAATTCCCTTCTCATTTCCCTCCACTCATGATTAGAGTCATGACTGCCTCACCAGCTGCGCCTCTGGCTCATTTCAAATTCAAACTACGATACATATCTCACTTTTAGACTTTTAATAGCAATGCCTTAAAATGCAGATTGCTGGCTAAATTTAGTTACATGATTAAAAACAAATCTAACTCATCTCTACCCAGCAAACAGAACTGCTGCATTCAAGGTTCAATAGAGGACTTAACTCTTCATCTAAAAACAAAGTCCTAACAAAAAGAAGGGGAAAATAAAAACCCAAAATCAAAGCACAATTTGGTGATGCCTCCAAAAAAGCAGGATGCATAAAACATTAACCAGCTATGGAAAACTATCTGCAAATGCATCATAGTATACCATAGGGTTTTTGTTCTGTACTTCTGCAACTAAATTCTGCACTATGCTACTACAGCAGTATGAGTCATACACTTTTACTGACATTCTATATTTATATCTCCATGCCCTTCTGCACTGTTATATGCTCTCTTCCATATAGGCCTCCCTAACCTGGAATTTCCTTCCTTCTGCAGCTGAGCATCTCTTCCTCTCACATTCCCCAGAAAACTGAATAGATATTCCTTTCTAAGCAGTTACTCAATTCTTTCTGGAAAAGCAACACCCTTGAACTATTAAAATACAAGATATGTGCTTTTACGTGTTCACAATTATTTTCTTGTGTCTGATTTCCTACTCTCCTGTCTGTAAATGGACTGATCAGAAGTCGATCCCCTTTGAGGCAAAGGTTCAGGTCATGTTCCATTAGACTTAACACAGTACAGTGCTACAGAAAATCTTATTCAGAGATTACAAATTGCAATATATGCATGTTTTCTAAATCATTCTATGGAAAGCATTAATCTATGCTTACCCCCAGGTCCAACTAATTTGGAGTATGCAAGAGATCCTGCGACTCTCAATATCCCACTGCCATCTGAACCAATCTAAGAAGGAACAGGCATCTGTCTACAAGAGATAAACAAAGTGAAGGTAATTAAGTTCCCAGTACTAATATTTACCTTGTCAAAAGACTCGAGGGCATGCTGTGGAAAGGCAGACACAAAAATAGCAAAAGAAATGCTCTGGAATGGCAGCCTGAAGAACTGGGCTTTTTCCACTGTTGTCCACAAGATGCATTCCCGGGAAAAAATAATCAGAGACCATTTGCACAAGAGATTTCACTCAATAACAAGCCTCAGACATGCATGATTCTGAACAATCACAATGCCAATAAAGAAATAGAAAGCACCATAAAAATAAAGTGTTAGGTGACCAATCCTGGGATTTGGTAAGTGGCTTTACTTTCTCAAGTCACTCCAGAAGCAGTCAAGTTCTATATGCAATGGAGTTCAACACTAACTATGTGCTGTTCTTAAGAAATAAAGAACAAAGAACAGAACAGTACCACAAACCCAACAATGGCACCTCCAGAGCCTCCCAGGAGATCATCCCCCTTGTTCAGAGTCAGAACCATTAGAACAGCAAATACAATTGACTAAGACAGAGTGGGCTGTTCAACTCAAATAATGAGGAGGGTTTTCACTGACAGGAGGAACAAAACAGTCTAAAAGAGGATGGGAAGGAAAATTCATGCCCTTTGAAGTCAAGCGATGAATAATGAGCAATAAGGTGACATATTCCCTCTGGAATATCATCCCTATTTCTCCCTCTACCCCCAAGAAAGGTTAAGGGCGGGAGGGAGGTGATAAAAACAACGCAAAATTCCACTTTGAACTGCACATGGGCAAGATGCTTATTATCAAGGAGACTTCAGGGACAGAGTGGGCAAAAGTATAAATGGTTGCATAATGGTGGAAATATCCAAATGACATTTATGCTCTGAAAAATTCCATCATATACAGGAGCATGCTACACAGCTAGCAGAGTTCCCTTTGACTCCTGCCTTCTCATTCCAGCTCAGACCTCTAACTCATTAGAATTCACATTTTAGGAGACTGACTGTGAGATATTTTCAGCATTTCAGAGCTACAGGCACAGAGCATGAGGCAAGTCTAAAAATTTAGAAAAATCTTACAAATGTTTCTAATTAATGCAAGTCCACCCTGTAAAAAAAATCTGAAATTCTCTGCCAAGAGGGAATTATGCTAGTGAGATTTACTTCTGATGTCTACCCAATGAAGCAATAGCTGTCCACAACCACCTCAATGTAGCTATAACATCTGTATTTGCTTGCAGTGCCAGTACATCTGCCTTTCAAGATTACCTAAGTATGTATATGAACAGGGCTGTAATACAAGTATTGATGTGCTATGCTGCCTGTTTGTTAGTGAGAGGGGTTTAGGTTTGAAAGTGAGAGAGGGGAGAAACGGGAACTTTTCTCCTTAGGAGTAAGGAGGGAACAGCAACGAAGAACAAAAAGCTCCTGCTTTTTCAAGACCTTCCTTTCCCTGACATTAAAATGGATACTGATCAAAAGAAGCAGTACCCTCCTCATGCTTCACAGAATACAAGACAGGACAGCTTCTAGAGAAGCCATCAGTTTTCTCCTGGACTAAAACAGGTGGCCAGGTTTTGATGAACTTTGCTTCAACACAGCTCCGGTGAATTAGGGGAATTTTAAATAACTATCCCAGATTTTTAAATCAGACACATCAGCATTGTTTGTTACATTTCAACCATCAGCTTCTACCTGTGTGCATGCCCACGGTGTTTTGGGGTTGTTTGTGTTGTTTGCTTTATTTATCTCTAGCAAAGTGAGCAAGCAAGAGGAGACAAACACAAAAGCATTTAACAGCCTCCTTTGTACTGCGTGACTTGTCAGGATGATTCTTCAACCCCGATGCACTTCTAGTAATCCACACTGCCACCCTTATACTGTCGCCATAGCCTGACCTTCACTTCTGGATGTTTTACTGTCCGTTTTCTCTTAAGTGAACTCTTTTGGCTCCAGGTGGCTGTGTCACTAGCAGGCACAAGCCTGAAAAAATACATTTGTGTACAGGCAAATTCCCACCAAACAAAGATCAGCCGTTACAAGGTCCAAAACTCAAGATAAGAAATGCCAAAATGATTTTCGGTTTGCTTCCTATTTTGGGGTGGAAAAGACAAGTAGGAAAACATACTCCTAAAGGAGTTTCTGTATCAGTATTTTGGGCAGCTTTGTAAAGGTAAGGTTTTAGAAATTCTAGAAAGGATTTCCTATACTCATAAAAAGATCTTAGCAAAACTGACATAAAGCACTATCCCTGAATCCATCTTTAACTTCACAACGCTGTTTAGAATTTTTCTTTTAGTTAAATGATACTGAGTAAAAGTGAGAATGAGTCACCTCAGGAAATCCCACCCCTCCTAGGGTTTCTCTTCTGCATGAATCAGATGCTAACACCTTCTTGTCATCCAGGTCTTTGTCCCCAAAAATTAAACTATTGTGATTATTTTATTCTTATTACACACTGTGGGCCCCATAATACCAGACAGAGAAGAGAGCAGACCTGAACCACATAAGCAGAACATCCCATAAAACCTAAAGCGTATCCTAAGCAACATAGAAAATGTAATTCCACTTCACCAGCAGAGCTCAATCTCAGTTGTTTGGAATCAACACAGAATATATGCAGATACACTGAAAGACAGTGAAGTCTAAATAGGAACTACAAAAACAGAGAGAGTTCAGCTGGAGTTTCAACTACCACACCACAAACTGGGTTTGAAATAGCTCTTTCTCTTCCTATACAAAAGAGGACTTAAAAAGCAAGCGTGCAAAAAAGCTTGCAAACTCCTCTTCAAAATTTTCCCTGGAGTAGGAATGATCCGTTTGTTCATCAGTGCCATTGAGACTGAACCTCACTTCCTAAGAGGAGCTTGCTGCACAGCCTCTGGAGGACAGCTCTGGATTGTGTCTCTCTGAGCAGACAGATCCAGAATCTACGGACAACTGCTCCCATTCCCTGGACTTGTTGGCTTGTCCCTCTTTAGCTTTTGGTTCCAAGTCTCTCAAGGTAGCAGGTTAATCCTGGGTGTTAGTGCTCTCACAGTCTGCATTTCCATGTATATAAAAGAAAATTAGTATCCAAAATAGACTGATAGAGTAAAACCTGATCTGGAGATCAACACCAACATAATTCAAAGTTAAACAAAACCAGTGTACATTCCCACAATATAGGACGAATTAATCACAAGGTTTGGATTTCAACAATATTTATAAGCAAAGCAATATATTTTCATGCACTGTATTAAAAATCAACCATCTTGAAGGAAATCAAGTCACAGAGCAGCACAGAAAAAAAAACCTGATTTTGCTTAAGAAATACAACAAATACTAAAGAATATCAGTTGCTAACCACACGTGTGTATGTACTAGACTAAAAAGGTAAAACATAGACATCAGGGTCAGCCATGGCATTTTCAGAGCACTTAAAAATCCAGCAAAGTCAGCTGAATGCTTACAAATACACAAAAATTATAACCCCATGTCCTATTAAATATCCTATTGCACATACTTTTTAAGACAGGGATACAGTATTACAGAGCCATTCCTAGCACTCAACAACATACACCCTATGTAACAAATACATACCACCAACTGAAATTTTTCAGATTTGTTAGATCTTTCTATGGCTCCTCACAACTAGAATAATTTAAAGAATTAAAGCTATCAGTCTAGCTACCAAATAAAAAAACAAGTGGATACACTGTCCTGACAGATCTCATTATACTTCCCAAGTATCAAAGAAGGGGGAAAGAGCCGTTCTATAAGACTACAGAACTGGTACTCAGAATTCACAGCTGTTGATATATGTCCTGTATCCTATAGTATCTTACCTCAAATTCATTATTTAAAAATTACTTCAAGGTAACCATGAAAAGAACAAGCCAGATAGGCTTTGTAGGGTTTTTTTACCATTTATTTTTAGTTTCTTAAGGAAAAAAAAGGCCCCAAAAGTACTCTTTTTCAGAAGTACTCAATTGCCACTAAGCTCTTAAGAAGCACATTACCTATTTCAAATAGTAAGATTCATTAGTGAGCATTAAGCCTGAATAATTAATTACTAAACAGGAAACATCATTTAAAGATTATGAAAACCAGCATTTAATGGCCTTAAAATGCTACTAAGGTTAAATAAGATCAATGCACTTACATGCATAGATTGTGCATACTTAGACAGCTTCTTCCAGAAGTTAAGCTTAGTAATGCTTAGCTTAGTAAATGCTGCCGAAAGTCCAAACAAAATCCTTTCAGCAGAAAGAGATCCCAGATATGGTCCACACACCAAAACCAGGCAGATATTTTTGGTTTTCAATTGGAATGGTAGGGTTACAGGCAATTTGTATTGACTGCAATACTGTCAGACAAATAATTATCTCTTTGTGATCAGCTAAGCTGGTCTTCAAATGGCTAGAGATCAGGGGTTTTCCTTTTAGCTTTTCCACTTTTCCATAAATTCAACTTAATCTACACTTCTCAGCCTGTTCTTCTTAGTATCCTTCACTGCTTAGTACTGACCCTCTGTTGCCAGCGAGGTCCCATTGGAACTTTCGCACCCGTAACCTTCCAATCGTCCACATACTTGCTAATGTATCTGACCTTGTTTATTATGTTTGCTAAATATATGGCTAGCCATAAACTGCAGCAATCCAACCACAGAAACCAAAGAAAACAAAAAAAAAGGGAGTAAAAAAAAAAAATTAAACAAAGTAATGAACCCCTTATCTCACACAGTAATGACCTGAACAAAATCTATACCACATCCGCATTTTAAGGGTTCATTTTTTTCTGAAAGCTTTTTAAAAATCAAAGTTCTGTCAAGTTAGGCCAGTTGGTCACATTACTTAGGTCCACAAAAATCATTTTTTCCAACAGCCAACCCCCCCCCCAAAAAAAAAACAAACAAACCAAACAAACAAAAATGTAAATTAAATATAATACAGTCCCTCTTTCCACATGGATGATCTGTATGATCTATATGATCTAAAGCCCCAGAACATAATGTTGAATGATGACTGAGTCATTTTCCAAACTCCTCTAATCATGGACTACTTAGTAAAATACATCTGGAAAGGAATAAGCAAACATTAATTACAGAATCATTAAGATTGGAAAAGACTTCTAAGATCATCAAGTCCAACTGTCAATCAAGCAGCACCACCATGTTTCATCTCTAAACCATGTCCTCAAGTGCCATATCCACGTTTTTTGAACACTTCCAGGATGGCAACTCCATCACTTTCCCGGGCAGGCTGTCCCAAGGAAGGAACAGACCCTTCCATGAAAAGAAGTTATAGCCAGAAGAACCTGGACAGACTAGCCTTGTGCACTCTATGTTCCCCTTCTACTGTGGGAGAGGCATTGTCTAGGCTGCCCCACACATAAGAGGAGCAGAAAAGATCTGAAAAATTTTTGATCACTGTTTTCCTCCTGTTTTAAAACTCTTGCTAAAAACACTCATGAGCTAAATTTAACAAAAATCCATTTAAATCCTATTCTTCCCAGACCACCTGAATCTCCTTTTGCCAATATACTACATAGCTTACACGGGGAATGTCAAATAAATATTGAGATAAGTGTCTTTGTCCCTAATGCCAATCACTCTTGTTTCTATTTTACAATGAGTACCTTCAATCAAAATTAGTGACAGTTTAGCATCTTCCTGACACCTCTTTTCACACACAAGTGATATATGACATGCCCAGCTATTTACTTTCCAACTGGAAGGTACTAAGAACAAGGAGAGGCAAAAGAGGGACAGCAACCAAAGAAACAACTCAATTACTTAGATGTTGTTACCAAGCTTCTGTGACAAATCTTTGCATATGAACAACTCTGAACACATGATACACTGAATGAATTTCTTCAAGACTTTTACCACAGTCATGTAAAAGTAACTCCCAGCAGGGAGCAGCAGGAATAGGAGTGCAGAATCACAAAACAACATACAGACACATATACTCTCTTAACTTTGTAAGAGCCAAGGAATTATGTCAGCCCAAGAAGCCAGAAACATGCCAATATCTTCTAGCTATTTACAGCTATCTAGAACACAATTTAAAAATAATTACTGTGAAAGTTGAAACACTAATGAGATGAACGTGTGATGGAACAAGGAGACAGCTTTGAAGACAATACAGAAAACAACTTTGCATATGCAAATTTCCATATGCATCTATAATCTTCAATCCTGTTATTGCACACTGAATTTCCCACAGTTCCCACCTTTCATCTCTGAATTTTGGTCCCCAAGCTTGTGCATCTCTTTCTCTGTCCTTGCCAAGCTCTACCCCTCATAATCCAATGCAAGACCTTCAAGATAGGCCCTGAAGTTTTAAAATTTATCCCAAGGCAAATAGACAAAGGCTCTTCTTTCTTAAGCACTCATTTTGCACGTTCTGCTTCAAAAGGGTTCAGGGGCTCCTATCAATTTGCAGGTTTTGATTTAGCTAATTTCTAGTATTTCACCTGCTTTCCCAAAAGCCAGCATCCTACCACATGAAATATAGTTACCTCACATGAGGATCCAGTTTCAAACTGTTTGACTGGAGGCTACAGTGTCAAAAAAGAGACAAGCATCGAAATGTATGTATACACACACACACAAATTAGTATTTGCTGTCCTAGGGAGCTGCTGAACTATTCAAGGCAGAGAAAGTACGCTTTCCAGAAGGTGGCTGCAGAGCCTGGATTCAAGAGCAAAGTGGAAAGGACCTCTAGTGGGCTGAGGCTGTGCTGCTCGGGTGCCAGAGACATGTCCTTCCCTTCACCTCCCTACAGCTACACAGCTTACCAGCAAAGCTCAATAGCTTTACCTTGTGACTGCCATCAGAGCAGGCACGTAGAAGTGCAACTACAGCAGTAATCCTCCTTTTCAGGACAGAAAATTAGAAACATTCTCTCGGTCTATTCACGGTGTTTGGAGCGACACATTGTCATTTGCTTCGGAAAAAAAAAAAGCAGGAGATGGGTTCTACTTTATTGTGTAGGTCACTAACATGTCAGACTATTTCAGAGTGGTTTTACGTGGCCTAAATGACATGATGACATCAAGGAATATTCAAAGACACACAAATTCAGATGCACACTTGGAATGAGGAATCAAAATATTACTCAGACTATGTCAAGGCATTTTGTTCTTCCAAGACTGCTGTAAGCAGTTTTGCACACGCAGCAGAAATACCATTTTAACTGCATTTTTGAGGTAACTCCTCCTGAGTGAAAGAGCTTGGAATTCTTTATCTGAGCTTAAACAAAGCACAGTTTCATGTGATGCTATGTGAAAAATAGATTAGTGAACATATTCAGAAGAATACATAGATAATAAAACAGGCCAGATTGAGGAAGGTTATTTATCGGGCATCCCAGTTAAGAAGAAAATAACTTGTTTTGAATGGAAGCTGATGATTCACTTCTAAGTCCTTAAAATACCTCTCTTGTTATATTTAGGTTTGCCTTCAAGTCAGATAGGTTCTATCATTTCCCAAAGTAGACTAATTTACATCTTCAGCGTTACAGGCCACAACTTAGCTCTCTTTTAAATGATCTAAGCAATAACCTCTTTCAGCAGTTACCCTCAAAGTGTTTGTACTGACTTGAGAAAGACCACAAATTAAAAGTTGACTTCGTTAAGCAGAGCAATGCAAGACAGCTGCTCATTATCATGCAGAAATAATATCATCTATAATGCAGTGGTGCTCCTTCTGCCATTAAACAGAGTGCTGGAAAGGAAGCAAACCATTTTACAGAGTGGTTGTCTGAAGAGAGTAATACTTGTACTTGGAGTCCAAGGCCAGAAGAATGCACCTGGTCTGCCTTCACACGGAGCAGTAACAGTACTGCCCTGTCATCACTGAAAAGCATGGCTGAGAATCACTTGATACAAGCATTCACACAGAAAATGATAACTAACCAAAGATATTAACAAGTTCATATCTTATAATCAGAGACCCGATCAAAACAGCAACCAGGGCCTCTCAATCTCCATCCTTCTGGACGAACCATCATCAACTGGGACCATTGCTAGTAGGAGAGCAATAGAACCTATTCTGAAAGAGTTCCAGTGATGCCACAAAGTCCAATTGTGCTTCTCTCCTCCATAGGAATCAATCATCAAAGCAGGAAAAAAAGCAGTTGTCTGTCTTGAAGGATTCTGTGAATTATTTTACAGTAAGAGTGTGTACAATGGAAATAGTCCCAAAAGATACCTCTATGATAAAAAGCATAAAGAATTGGAGCTAATGAGAATCAGTTAAAGGTAAGGATTAAAAACACAACATCTCATGAAAACATTCTTTAACATCTTTAAGTCAAGGAATTAATTTCTCAGGAATCAGTATCTTAAATCCAAACTGCTTTATGATAGAAACAACAGCAAGTGAAAAGAGCTGATCAAACTCTGAAGAGAAACGACAGAAAAGAGGACTCTCAGAACTGTTGCTGAATGATGTAGAATGTAAGATATAAAAGAGATGTGGGTATTAAAGTGATTTCAGGTACAATTAAAATCCCTTGTAAAGACAGAATGGGGAAGAAATAAAAAGAAGTTGTGTGTTTTGCTTTATATTACAGTACAAAGTTTTGCCAACAGCATGGACGAAAAACAAAGCAGAGGGAAAGCTTAATACAGAAGACGAAAATATGTATGTTGTGTTCCTTCTCTTCTGATAAAGTTGGTAACTTGCCTGGCACTTTGGAACACTTTGAAAGTGTCGAACCACTACAACCATGAAACTGCACACCATTGCTCCAGATGGTTGCTTTTAACATCACTGACTCATTTACTTTTCACTGTTTCATTAGTTCTGCAATCAAACACTGCTCACCTGACAGATAAAGATCAAAATGTCATTTTGAACTGGCAGAATTTGGGAATTTATGCATGAACAGTGCCCAGTTTCTTCCTGTGTCTTTTCAGTGAGAAGAGTTTTCAGTTACTGTCAAGAGACCTGCACTTACGAGTTTTTTATTCCTACACTGACCATGATTAACATTCTGGGAAAAAAATTTAAAAAGAACTCTAAGTATTTGTAATGGCCTCTTAAAATGCAGCTACCTTCTGTGGAAAATACAACACTGGGAACACAAACATTAAACTATTAATTTTTGCTTCCTGGTGAGATTATTAATTAGAAAAAATGTAGCAAAATCCCTACACACTGCAATGCCTTTCCAAAGTATGTTTCTACCTTCCACAATGAACAGAGGAGTATCATACTACATATCTCTTTCTTCTATTTTCTCATGTCCAAAAATCCCTCTATGTTGCTTCCTTTCCACTAATTGTGGAACTCTCCAGAGTAAAGTGAACAAGAATCATTTATAACAGTAGTCTCTAAAGTGGAGTGTATGTAGCCCTGGGTATGCACAAGACAATCCACTGCAGGGCAAGAAGAAAATTATACATACATAAATATATTTATTATTAAATTATTAATGTTTTAATTTAGTTTTAAAAGTAATATTTTAAAAAGCATTTGTTTTATCTTTATCTCATTATTTGTAAAATTTCTATTGTGCATGTTTTATAGTTTGCATAACATATTACAGCAGTATATGTCTACAATTTATAAATAAATAAGTATAAATACATTGGGGGCTGCATGCTCAAAAAAATTTTACTGATGAATAATGTTTGGAGATCACTGGTTTGAATTCAGCACCAGGAAACTGAAGCAACATTTCTTCCTTTGCTAGAAGGAGGTAAGAATACTGGAGGAGAAACTGCATGCAGGGAAGAGTTTTCATTGGGGCTGCATTTTTCAGTTATTTAGCTGCAAGTTTAATGTAGCAAATGATTTCTCAGAAACAGTTAAGTGCTTAGCTCACACTATATCTAGTAGTTGAACAACTCTCGAATTCCCATGAGATTCTGATTGGTATCTAGAGGCTGCCAAAGGCCATTCAAAACCTTATTCCAGATGATTTAGGTTCAGGTCCACTGCTTTTCAAAGACATTTAAAATTCTAAATACATAAAATACAGTTTCAGCAATAACTTATGCCACTACATCACTTGGCCAGGTTTCTAATGCAGATGTAAGAAGTGGGCCTATTTTTATTTAAATTCCTTTCAAACATTCACAAACAAAATATCCCCGCTAGTCACTTGATATACTATTTTTGGTTTTGTAGAAATACTGAAATACTGCATCTCTGTAACGGCCACAGATAAGTATCAACTAGGTGAAGCACTGAAGTCACTAGAACTTTGGGGAAGTTTTACGTGGTAGGTATTAAGAACCAGTGAAGCAAGCAAACAATTTTGGCAAGACTCTCTAAAAATTAAGTTATCCTGAATAATGTCTTTTTTCTACCCTTTCTATTCCAGTGAAAATACAGTAAGCACTTTATTCAAGAACTACAAATTTTGAGATAAATTCCTTTACTCCACCTGAAAAGTTTCCAAGCAGCACGCAGCATTGATTACAGCTTTGAAATTTTCAGTATAGCATCCTCTAAAAATCAAAGTTCAGACATTTCTCTTAAATAGCTAAGAGAGCAGCCAGATTAATGCACATTTTTACATGACGTTTCTCTCACATACTTTGATGTCAAACAATGAATGCTACGAAACAGAAAACAACCAATTTGTTTTTCTAGTCATGTAACACATCCCTCCAAATTCTAGCACCAAGACTTCACAGTATACAGTCATTAAAATAAAAATTTTTCTCACAGAGCAAGGGACATTACTGTGCAACCATTTCAGGATTTGCAGCACCAATTTAATAGAACACTTAAGCTCTTGCTGACCTTTGGGTATGCAAGAACTTCATTTAAATAAAACTACTCATGCTGAAGGCTAAGCACTCCTTGAACCAGTACCCATAATCACAGAATCCATAAAACATCAGTAACACATGTGGTCCCTTCTGTAGTTTTCCTAACAAACATGTTGTGTCCTGTCAGTTCAACAGGCTCTTCAGTCTTCAATGAGACTCATTCTTGCTCTTTAGTTCCTCCCCTGGCAGTTTATTGAAGGCAAAAGCAGAAATGCACACATGCTAACCCTGCTAACACAGCTCTGGCTGCTCCTTTTGCTCTGTGGAAGGCTTCCATCCCCTTGTTAGCCTTAACTATCACACCACACTGCAAGAGGAGAAGCAATCAACACAGACTATTCACACATGAACACCACAAAAGTTTCAGTTGTCTGTCTTACCTTTCCATCTCATCTACCTTTCTCTCCTGCCTTTGCGTTTCACGACAGAGAAACAATACAAATGCACTCAGATGACCTTCATCAGATCAACCATCCCTTTACACATGAATATCACTGTTATATAACCTCCTATCTCTTCCTATGAAAGAATCTAATCCTACAGTCCTCCACGTGTAGTAAGCTTTCACACTACCCTCACTGGAAAGGTTCCCAGGAAGGTACAGCTTCAACATTAAATCTCATTTCATTTCATCTTCAGGGGATGCTCTTCAAGTCTAACGATGCCTCTTTTTACCTGTCTTTCCCAAACATTTTCTGGGTTTGACCACAAACCAGCTTATTTTAGTTTATTGATTTTCTTCTGAGCACATTATTTTATTTATCCTTAAAACTCTTCTGAAAGATCACCCGTGCAAAAAGCCAGGCTCATTCTTCAAGCACAGAAAGGTTAGTACAGTGCTGCAAAGCCATGTAATTTATTTCACTTACTGCAATGAGACCATGTCTTCTCAGCTGGGATGGCAGAAATAGAGGATTCTTGGTTATGCCTGTTCTTAAGATTTTCAGCTAACATTCAGAGGACCTGGGAACAGTGCATATCTATGCCCCCACACCTTTCAGCCAGACACTTGCTTAAGATTATATTCCCCTCTCCCTAATTCCTGTTCCCCCAGAGTTTTGCCCATATCTTCCTGTCAAATACAGTCACATATCTCAGAAGCTACAGCTATATTTTCCTACCTTTCTGTTTTTTGAAGCAAGTTTTCCACCAAATTCCTTTCTCTCCAAAGGTGGTGATTCTTTTCTCACCACAAAGGTGCCATTCTCACCCAGCAGAATGATCTTTAGAAGCTCACAGATGTTCTGGTACACCTGCAACCTGATGATGCAGAGAGGCTGCATCTCTCTAACGTGTACATGCAGATGCTGCAGCATTTCTAAAGATGCCAGGCAGGCTCCAGCATCCATCCCATCTTTAGGGACAGAAGCCAAAGGATGTGTCCACATCATTTTTCAAGAGACAACTGCTGCTTGGGTCAAACTGCCAAACTCTGCATCCAGGCATGACCAGTGAGAAAGAACAACTATTGCCTGCAAAGACAATTTACCGGCTTTTAGATATCCTACCTGTTTGTGCCACCAAGTGGGTCCAGCCACTCCAAACTGCTCCAATCTTTTCATGTGAGAAGAACTGAGTGTCAATCTTCTTGGGCTCAGCAAGAAAGATCTCTTTGCTCGCTAACTGCCCATGTTTGTTGCTGCCCCAGACGTACAGGTGTCCTTCATCTACAACAGAGAGAGAAGTAAAATTTGTTAAAAGTGATATACATATAATACCACCAAACATAGTCTTTGTTTCAATTCAATGATGCTGAGGAAAGAATGTTTTGTTCAGTTTGTGTTTTCACTGTATGCTTTTTCCTACCCTTCTTTACCACATGCACACACACAGTGTAACTAGGATATCAGAAATATTTGCAAGAGCCTTATGACAGCCTGTTTTCTGAGGGCTATATGGACACCCTGAAGTCACCAGAGCTTTCGGGTCAGACTGCCTAGACTTCATCCCTACAGTGAGCCTCTCAAAGATGATTTAAAGATGTTTATAACAAACATTATTTCTTATTAGAAAACTAACCACGGTAGTCAACTTCTCTGAGGGGAAAAAGGAAAAATAAAAAATCAAAACACCTTGGAGATGCTCACTGAGCAGTCCCTATCAGTCCACTCTGTCCTTGCAGAACAGCTTTTATCTCCACTCCAAAGCTTTGATTCAGTCCAGCAAATAACTTCCTGGATAGCAGCAAATAATTTAACTGCCCTCCAGTATAGAGGATTCTTCAAAGCCTGGCTGGCTGCTCCTAATGCTTCAGTCTCTCAGCTTCTCTACAAGAGCCAGACTCCTAGCTCTGCTCATAACAATTCTGCCTTCTTCACCTTGAGCAAATTCAGTACATCCCCCAAAACAGGGACAGTCCAATGCTCCTTGTCTCACCTTGCACAGTCACTTCCGAAAGGAATTAGACATGTGGCTACAAACACACAACTAAAGCAGGCACCACCCATCCCAAGGCAAAATCAAAATATCATGTCCCAAAACAATGCCAGACAACTACTGAGAGACTTTGCCGGTAATCACTTGTCTTCCCCACCCCTTTTTTAGAACAAGCATTTGTGCAAGTAGACATTCCAGGACTCCAACCACAGGGATAATTCTACTTACAGAAACACCCACAATACTTTATAGCAATGCAAGCTGGAGCTACTCACAGCCTCAGGACCAATGGACACTAACACAGTGACTGTTCAGATGAGTCCTCCTGCAGATATTACGTATCATTAGTTCCATCTTTTCAGAATAAAACCATTCCTCTCACGTTCTAGGCCTCCATGGTCAAAAATACAATCCACAAAAAACACTTAACAGGACCTGTGTCAGGCCTCTCTGAAGTCCTTGCCAGCCTGCACAAGCTGCAAGCATAAAAAATAAATCTTGCAGACATGAAGTACGTTATCATGGGCCCAGAAAGACGGGAAGCCTTATAATTTCCAACATGGAATTGTTTAGAGCACACATTCACAACACTTATGGTAGGAGCCTCTGGTCAGCACTGAACTATTTACAAGCAGCATGGCAGAAGTAAATCATTCAGAGGGAAACAAAAAAATAGTAGCACTTAAGCTACAATATATTTAATGATCTCAATTTGGTAACAGTTAACAGAAAGAATAAGCCAGGAGAATTCCACTATACTACTGTTGGTGAAAAACAGGCAAGGAGTGGGAGTGGGGGGAGAAGCCAGTACTTGTCAATCTACACATTATTGACAGTCATCTGCAGGACTTCCCAAGTCCATCACTAAAACAACACAAATGAAATTAAAAGAAAAAACAAATCAAGCAATTGTTTCATTCAAATTCTCCCCTAAAATTGATAAATTCCTTCCCATCATGAAGTACATACACCTTCTGGAGAGAAAAAAGAAGATGGGTGACAGAAACAACTTGTTTCAACAAAGGAAAAATATTATGGTCAGTCATGTTCCACAAGTAACACATTCTGCCTCTGTCACCTCCTTTTCTTCTCCAGAAGGTGCATTTGCTTTATCCTGGGAAACTGTCACTGTGCTCAACCCTTATCTTATTTCCTGAGTAGGTCTTAACAAAAGCTCAGGCACTAAGACTTAGCACCACAGTCAAACCACTGGAGGGGTCAGGCCAATTTAGATACAAGTAGACTTTACCATCCTTTTCTTAAAGGAACCACCATTCCCATTTGCAACAACCCACTTCAACAGCTGTGTCCCAAACCTGCCTGACTGCAGGTGTTTGGTATCCTACCAGCAGGTGACTCATGGAACAGAACCAAAGAAAACTGCACTCCAGTGCGAGACATTCCTAGAAAAAAAATGTCCATTTAAATACTACACTCTGCAGTAGTATCTTTACTATATCAAGCACCTCTAAAATACAAAGTATAACTATTTTGCAGGACAGTATCTATCTTGCAGGACAAAGGGCAGCAATAGTCCTACAAAAGTCTTCGGCACTTACAGTGTCAATCTTGGTCCCCCTGCTGCCATATAGACCGCTCTCTTAAATGAAAAGCAAAAGCATGAAAGAATAACCTGTTCTCTCTAAATACAGAGTGCTAATTATCTAAAGTAGATTTTTTCTGCTCTTACAGTTTTTCTCCGCTAATCTTGCATACACTCTGCATCTCAGAATTCAACATAATTTACATCTTGGAACATCTCCATACAACTAAATCTCTATAGATCTGCATAAGCAAATACTCCAGTGCTCCTTTAATCATGACAGAGGTACCAGATGGCTGCAGATTTGTTAAGAATTTGTTCCTATAAAGTTTGGCAAAGACTTCTCTTCATAAGGTTCAATATATTTTACACACTTCAAAACTGTAAGATTATAGCATGAAAAGCTGTTTTGTTTCCCCTTCTCCCAATCTGTCAAAGTAAAAAAAAAGAATCTTTATTAGACTTACATTACTGGATACTTAATATTCCAGCATGGAAGATCAAAGAACAAATGGAAGACATTATGGAAGTGCCTGATTAAAGCAACTTCCTACTTTTTAAATAAGCTCTGTGCTCTCACATCAACTCACATAGATCTGCACAGTTACAGTAGAGCCACCTAAGGCAGCTCCAGACCACCTCACACTCCTGCACAGCACTGCCCCATGCAGAGGCACTAGCTCACACTGCTGTGGATATCCTGCTTCTGCTGTCTTTCTTGGGACCACCACCCAGCATACCCTTTCTCCATGGGCAAAGGGTTGCACGGGTTCCAGCAATCAATCATCCAGAGTTATCCAACAGAGTATCCTGCTGCAGCTCCAGAGACTTACCCACCCACATGAACAAATCCTTCCAGAGTTTCTAACCATTAAGTAAAGAGCCCAGATTCTTAATTACTTAAGGGCTACATCACACCTGACCCCAAGGAAATAAACACAAAATTCAGAGAATCCAAAACATGAATCCAGCTCTTAAAAAAAAAAAAAAAAAAAGGAAAGTTCTGAAAATCCAAAACTGTTACAAAATAATTAACCAGCACTAACTAGGACAAATCGAATTTCAACAGTTTAAGCAAAATTGACAACCATTTCAAAAGCAGAGAAATCTTTATAGGTTGAGAACTTTTGTATCTAAGGCCTACCTGTGAGGGACACTGAATGATAGGAGCTTGCAGCAACCGTCTTCACCTTTACATCTTCCAGGCCTAGAGAAAAATCAGTCTCATAAAATTCGTACAGCAGGTATCATTTCACACAGACATGCATACAAGTGTAACAGGATGATGATGAATTTTGTAAAAGAAGACTCTGCTTTTGGGTCACAGCCATTGCAAGACTCGCTGTCATTTTCTCCCATAGGTTATGACCATTCTATCCTTCAGGTACTCCCCTACAAGTTTATAACACCAAGCAGCTTTAAAGGATGGTATGTATCACTCCAAATTATATTTCTGCTCTATCCACCTTTAAAAAGGAAGGAGATTCCTGGATTACCTGTCACTTCACAGGGTTCCTTTGCTGTCAAGAACAGGGGGAGAGTTTTTCCTTGGTTTGCACGCCTTGCCCGAGTTGCCATGCCAGTTCCCCACTGAAGAACCAAACCGCGGTCTTGTCAGAGTAAACACAGATGAAAGAGATTAAAACACAGCAGCCACCAACAAAATCACTTAACTCATTAATCACAGGTACATTCAATTCATTTTCACTGATTCAAAATACACTTTAAAAGGCCTTTACGCCAAAAACCATACAGATAACCCTGGTGAGGTCAACATGCAACACAATGGTAGTCTCATTATACAGGTAAGAAAACTAAGAAGGCATGAGGCGATGTGAGTCAGCTCTCAGGGCTGTATGAGGATGTTACTGAGTCCTCAGTAACAGAAGTCCCATAGCTGTAGTGCCTCGGGAATGGATAAAAAGTTCATTGGACTTTCTCTTCCCTTTTCTTCTCTCATTTATTTGTGCAGTCCAGCACAACCAAGAGAATGAAGTCACTTGCCTTCTCCTCAAGAGCTTCCAGAAACTTGAGCTAGATCTGAATCAAGACGTTCACTGAGCGCAGAGCTCAGGGAAGCTTAATTCCCACTATTCATACAAGTATCAGAGATTCCATTATACTTCCAAGCACCTCCTTTGCACCTTTAGCTAGAGTCCACTACATGGAATCCATACTGAAGTTCCTGCAAAACTAGGGAGTCTTTCCACTGTGCCTTCTGCAACCAAACTTGTCTGTCTCGCATTGGCCTTTTCAGCCATCAGCGCACTTGCAGCAAGCGTGGGTAGAGCCCTTCCAAATCTTCGTTCACGAAGCCCAGCCATGATGATGATGATGAAACCAAATAGGAGAGCAGGTACAGTTTGTTGCTCCTCCATTTTAACACAACCACGCCAGTTGGAAGGTTTTGATTTCTACAGTTATACCATAAACTCTAATAACAACAGGAGAAATATTTAGGCCTTATGACCGTCCCAAGTACATACATAGCAGACAGTGTGAAAGAGAGTCAGGAACAGATTTTTAAAGGTGTTTGAGTGACATTAATGGAGCAGATCCTTTCCGTCCCTCTCCCAAATAAAATAAAGTTTCATTCTTGTGACTTTTTCAGATGTCAATTTCAATTACATCATTAAAAAAGCCACATTTTATGTGCAGCTCCATTTTGAAACATCTTATACAAACTTAAATTATGCTGCATATTATACTGAATTCAAATCCTAAGATATTTTGACTGATCAGAAATCTTTTCTCCTGAAAAAAAATCCTTTCATGTTTTGTTTCAGAACAGGAGAAAAGAAATCATTGTTTTCCACCCATCAGAAAATTAGCTTGTTAATATACTATCACTCCAAGTTCTTGGAGAACAGTCTTTCACCACAATTTTCCAGAAACGTGTCTCTAGTATGTTTACTGTGCCAGTTAATATGTATCAAAATCTTACAGTGTTTGACTTTCAGGTGTATTTTCTCTGTGACATTTAAAATACATAGCAACTAAAATAAACTCCATTTCCTTTCCCTTCCTCTCCCCTTCCAAGCCATTAAAACTCCATTTCATTTGTTACTGAAAAGGTATTAAAACTATGACATATTTACCTGTAGCAGCAAGGGCATGTCTCAGTCCTGCAGCAACATTCACCACCTTCTCTTTGAGAGACTACTCAAATTAAAAAAAAAATATATATGTTTTAGTGGTTTTTTTGCATTTAGTGCCTCTAAAAACAAAACAGGCAAAACTGAAGTGAAACACTATGAAAATAGCTCTCGCAATTCCAGCCTGCATGTCACAATGCATATCAACACTTTGTATCACAAGGAAAGCAAATTCCGACAAATAAAAATTAGTGTGAACTTCTTCAGTCTCACCAAGTCCTGCAATCACCAACAATACCACTGATAGTGCCACCTACACCACTGAAGATTGCCCGACATAATGGCACAAAAGAAGACTTCAAGTCTTGTCTGCATTAAATTAGTGAGTTCAGTTTGCACAAGGTACTCCAATTCTGGCATTTCTCCACTCCTGAGTACTCTACAAATTTATTATTCTTCTCACAGATGTAACACTATTTAAAACAGATGGCATCAAGCCCAAGAATCTAACAGGATACCAACCAAAAGAGCAAACATTCCACAAGAATGAATGGTCTGTTTGGTCAGGGAGG
Source organism: Platyrinchus mystaceus (assembly GCA_035041135.1). Taxonomy (NCBI): domain Eukaryota; kingdom Metazoa; phylum Chordata; class Aves; order Passeriformes; family Tyrannidae; genus Platyrinchus; species Platyrinchus mystaceus. Next base: position 13,973,333 of record JAWWLV010000179.1, read on the forward strand.
AGAGAGATTTGGATGAGCACTGTCTATACTACCAAATTTCCAGGCACCATACTGGAATGAATACTCCCAGGAAACATCGAGGGTACAGAAAGGTCAGGCGAGTTAAGGCCTACTCATGAGAGGTTACTCCTTCTCCCAAACTAAAAAAAAACCAAAGGAGTATCTGGAATGAGCCGTGAGGATAAATTTCTTGTCTGAGTATCCTTCCTTCTCTGAAGTTATTGCTTGCGTTAGATATGAGAGGTGGATGGAAAAGTTTCATTACTGTTGTCCAAATAAGAGACTACAGTATAAAGTGGAATTCCTGTTAGGCTTACAGCCAACAACAGGAAGGCTTTTCTGATGTTACAGAAATCTCGGTATCTATTAATTAAAACATTATAAAGCAATTCATTTGGAGCTGTTCCAAGCTCCCTGCTCACACTCAGCAGCACCTCACTTACAAATATCACCATGGACTTCCAAGTGACTTACAGGAACAACGTGAGTTACAGTCCAGCATTTATCATTGAAGATACTGGACAGCAGAGAGATTATTATGTAATTTTTCCATTCTGCTTCTTTGGAAGTTATTATTGTTTGGTAAATACTGGAGGTTAGAAAAGAAGCAAGTCAATGTATCTGTCAGTTCATTTACATGCAAAACTAAAAATCATTTTAATCTCAAGTGAAAAAATCAAAGTTTATTCTCACACCTCTAGCCTTTCTGCAGCTACATACTTTCTCACACTACTATTATTTTGGGGGTGACCAAGCTTATCCATTTCTACAGCCAAGAAATAATAGTACAGTCCTCATTTTGGGGGAAGAAATTCTGATAGTTATTCACTCAAAAAAACAACACATACTTAAACAACAGAACTGTTGCACAAGATGCACAAGAGCAATAGTTCAAAAGAAATGGCATAGCCGAGTTTGTTGAACTCTATCACGCAATTTGTTTTTCTCAGGGGTGGTTTACTGTTGCTTTGGTTTGGTTTGAACTATTAAGCACAAACCTGCAACAAGGTACAGTGAAGGCACAAGCCCTTCACATAGCAAAAGGTATCCAGTATCTTATAAACTTGAGGCACATCTACAGTTGGAGTAAATTTGCACAGTTTCACTACTTTTAGCATCACTTTACATCATCTGAGCAGATGGCTCATTCTATAGATGTTGAGATGTTACAAAACCTAGTGAAAGGGACAACTTTCTGTTAGAAGGGGGCAGCTGCTTCATACAAGAAAAGCAGCCTCAGCTTTTCATTTCTAGGTCAATGACCATGCTTGGGCCTTTACTTTGTAAGCTTACTGTAACAGAGAGGCTCTATAAAGAAATAGTTGAAGAGTCCGGCTTAAAGCCCACTGAGGTCAGACAACCTCTGTGAGTTGCTGGAAGCAATATAAAGTACAATCCCTTTTAAATCTTTACCTCAATCTTTTGTGGAATCAAGCACGGACCTGAAATTTGAGGCACTCCTAATTGTCCAAAAGAGTTTGACCCACAGGACAGAACTAGGCCAGATCCTGCAAAAAATGAAGTGTTAGAGCAAGATCAGTGAATCTGTGAGCAAAAGCAAAGCAGTGTAACATTCTAACCATCAAAATAACACAGCCAAGTAGCTCAAAAACTGACCTAACATGTCCCATTCGAAAGCCCTTGAGGCAATAGGCTTCTGGTCTTACATACCACATTCAGTAAAGGTCTGAAGTTCACTGGGATATAAGGAGCGTGGAGTAATTTAGCTTGCAAGGCAAGTAGCTTAAAACTTGTGAGTGCCAGCACACAGAATCTTAGAATGGTTTGGGTTGGGAACAACCTTAAATGCTACCTAGTTTCAATCCACCTGGCACAGGCAAGGACATCTTCCACCAGACCAGGCCCACCCAGCCTGGCCCTGAACACTTCCCCGGGAAGGGGCATCCACAAGTTCTCTGGGCAACGTGTTCCAGTGTCTCATCACCCTCACAGTAAAGAGATTCTTTCTAATAACTAATCTAAATATGCTCTTTTACAGTTTAAAGCCATCACCCCCTGTCCTGTCACTACATTCCCTTGTAAAAAGTTCCTCTTCAGCTTTCTTGTAGCCCCATTTAGGTACTAAAAGGCTGCAATAAGGTCACCCCAGAGCCTTCTCTACTCCAGGCTGAACATACCCAACTCTCTCAGCCTTTCCTCACAGGAGAGGTGCTCCAGCCCTCTGATCACCTCAGTGATCCTCTGGACTCGTTGTAACAGGTCAGTGTCCTTCCTGTGCTGATGACCCCCCAAAGCTGGATGCAGCACTCCAGGGAGGGTCTCACTAGGGCGGAGTAGAGTGGTACAATTCCCCTCCCTGGACCTGCTGGCCACACAGGATACAGCTGGCTTTCTGGGCTGCAAGCACACACTGCCAGCTCATGTCCAGCCTCTCATTCACCACACGGAGAGACAGATTTACCTGCTAATATGATTGTAAAATCCCAGCCACATGCAACTTGTTTTACACAAAAGCCAGACAGGGCACTGCACAAAGTAAAGCGCAGCACATCCTCTGTATGATTCAGCCCCAACTGCCCATCTTTGTTATGGCCACATACAAAGAGTTGTCCCCCACCTGGAAGAAAAAAACAAAACAAATTGTGTTCCACTTCACAGACTAAAAAGAGAAACATACATTCATGAGATCCTGTGACAAATAAGGACAGTGATTATCTGTCACTTTAGGCACTACATTCAAGCAAAAAGTAACAGAAACAGGTGTTTCAGATGCATCTAAAAATCTCTAAATAATTACAGCTATGGAGAGCTGGGTTTGTCAAAGGAGACAATCCATATGGCAAAACGGGCACCTCTTAGTGTAAGATGCACGGTGAACTTTTTTATCACATTCACATCTATCTGTATTCCTTCTTTCCCATAATTAGCTGTGGCACACAGCAGAACCTTTCAAAGACCAGATGTTGTCTTCTGCTCCTTACCTTAATACTTCTCGAGAGTGAATAACCTCTCACTTCACTCCTCCCTCCTACTCCCCTATCCGTAACACAGAAAATTTGGCTTCCTTGTATGAAAAGCTGTTACATGAAATCGATGAAGAAATAGACCTCACAAGACACAAAGTAACTACACAATATATCAAAAAGATTATTTCCCCAATTTCCCAAAAATACTGAGTTAATTACCAGGGGGGAACCTGTTTTGCAACTGAGGATTGTACTTGCTCAAAAACAGCAGCCACAGAGAGGTGGCAGCACTGAACCAGCAGGGAAACAAAAAAAGCATGATTAGAAGCCATACATTCCATGCAAGAGCAATGTTTTTACCAGTGATAACTGCAGAATGTCCCCCTCCTCCAGCAATGCTTGCAATGTCTTGACATTTGCAGGAAACATCTTTCAGTGCCTGAGGTACCAGCACATCCTCTTTATGACCAAGACCAAGTTGTCCATAGCTGTTTGCACCCTTCAAAAATAACACATTTTTTAAAAAGTTAACAAAAATGGCACACATCTGCTCCTAAAACCAAACAAGCTTATTGGGGATATGCCACAGGTTGACCTGCCAGTATTTGCTCCTGAAAATCCCCTAATGTGCCAATCTATTTTCTTTCTACTGTCACAGGATTCCAGAATTACAGGCCAGGACTGTCCTAACTTCGATGTCATTAAGTCTGCCCTTGCAACCCCAATATTTTAAGAAGCATTCTGGAATACAACCTGTTAAAACTTCCACTGTAGGCTAACAGTTACTAAGGAGGAAAGCCTAGCTATCAGGATGTGTTTAATTTTAATGCTAATGATTCCCACTCATCATTAAGATCTTATTCATGCCACTGCTTTCTGGCAGTCCACCTCCAAAACAAGATCCTCATTCTGTAACTTAATTCAGAAACACTTAACCCTCATTAACGAAGTCTTTTAACTCTAAGTGGTCCAAGTGAAAATATACCAATTATAGCTAGTATAAATGTACAGGTAAAGAATTATAGCTACTAATCCCATCATAGAAAGCAACAATTGCAAACATGGTAACGAGAGACCGAACTTTTTTCGCCAATTAAGTTATATGTCCAACAGTTGGAGCAGTAACCTTCATTCAAGAAAGGGGATACCATAACCTTCCCAGCCCACACACTGCAGTAACAACACTCCACACCCACCACGCTCCCAGCTGGTGATCCCCAGGGGAGACTTTCCCTACCTCACCCCTGCTCCCCTGCCCATTTTCCCTCCACCCTCCAAAGAAGCAGCACCTGGTGAATGTTTAAAGGACACATTTATCAATAAACACTTTGTATCTACAGAAACAGAGACGATGCTGCTCGCCTCAACCCACAGCTAACAGGTGGGTGAGATGTCAGGATTCGAGCTCAACAGGAAGATGAAGTTGTTGTCTCAGTCTCACTACTATTGGCAGACAGCTTTGGAGCGTGTTACTACTTAACAGACGTAGTTCTTTTTAGAAGGTGTGTCACAAGCTCCCATTGTAGCCTATAACTCGCAATGAATTTTCAAGCCTTCAAGAACAGGCAAGCTGAGATACGGTGCAGAAAGAAAACAGGAGCCTGAGGAACTGGGATCTATACGCGTCTATCCCCACGCCGACAACACACCGGTCGTGGTGTGTGCCCTGCCCAGACTGATGGGCTTGTGCCAAGCACGGCTGCGGCGGGGCCAACAGAGCTGACAAGGGGCAGAGATGCCCCTTTGGTGCCTCTTACACCTACTGTGCTCAGCAGGTAAAAGCGCAGCGTTGTTTTCCTTCGGGGAGGGGACACCTCGGCCCCCTTTTCCCAGGGAGAGGAGCACGGCGAGAGACAGCGGCAGCGCACGCGGTCCCGGACGCCGAGCCCCGCAGTATCCCGGGGGGGGCGACCGCATCCCAGGAGAGGGCGAGCGCATCCCGGGGGTTGGCGAGCATCCGGCCCCGCGTCCCTCCCGCCGCTCCGGGACGCGGGGCAGGAGGAGTTCCCGGCTCTTCCCGAGCTCCCACTCACCCAGGCGAAGAGCTCCATGTCCATGGGGCCGGCGGCTCCCGGCGCTTCCCGCCGCCCGCAGGCCGGGCAGGAAGAGGCGGGCCGGGGGCGGGATCAGGGGCGTGGAATGTCGGAACCACACCGCTGGAACGCGTAAACCCCGAGCCGCGACAGAACGCGTTGTGTTTATCGCCACAGGGCTGGAATAAAGGTCGCTTTGCCTCTAGTAATTACCAGCGAGTCATTTATTTCGTTCACATTTAAAGCCTCCACAACAGTTAAAAATGTTTAAATTATTACTGTTCTATATAGCCAGGAGGTTTGGATGGGTGAAGCCAAACGTACACGTTGTTAATGCCGTGGAAATGCGTCTTCTCTGTATTGTTTTTAGCAGGCTTTTTTTTTTTCTACACAAGTGCAAATAAAAGATATAACGTTTTACAGAGTATCTGAAAGTAGGTGCTAATTTAACAAGTGTGAGGATTCCTATTTGAAATGTATACATAGCTCAGAAAAGGTTTGACGTAACACAGACCTATGCTTATTTCCACAACATAATCCCAATGTTGTTAAAACTGCACTTGAATATTAACTATTATCACAGAAGCAGGCAAAATAGATCCTCCCTCACTACTCAAAAGGTTTCCTTTTTAGAAAGACGAAGTTTCTAAAATCTATTTTTAAATGAGGTGCAATGTAAGCCATAAATATGGTAGACCATAATTCTATATCTTAAATGTTCTTTAAAAAAAAAGTTATAGTGGGTTAATAGCCACAGAAAAAAAATTATCTAGACTTAATTTAAACTGTGAATCTACTTGGAAAGGTTGGGCCAGCAATTGCTTATGGAGCAGATGTGGCCTACAAAAGTACATGAAACTCAAGCTAATTTTCAAGCACAGAGGTTCACAGAAGTCCTTTAAAGTTCTCAAAATCCTGAACAAGCATCTCCAGTGTATTTAAGATTTCAGTTCATTTTTCCAGAGCACTTGCTGGATTTCTTGATAAGCTCTACCTATGAAAAACCAGTGCTGAGGGTGCTGTTAAATACACCCCGCACATCAGAGATCCCCATTCAAACATGTCACATCCTGTCCATGTCATGAGCAGGGTCTGCAGAAGCAGCAGCCAGCACAGCTTTGCACAGCTGGGCAGGATGCTTGAAACTATGGGGCCCTGAAATCAGGCAAGTTTGCTACTGTGAAATACAGGCAATTCATCAGGACACTGCTTCCCACCACTTGCAAAGTGCTCTTTGGAGTTAGGTATATCTTATGCTACAAGGTAGTTTATTGCCTTCATGGCCACAGAATTCCTATTAAATGCTTGGGCCTTTCAGTTATCAGTTGATTGACAGGGAATGAAGGTGTTTAAGCCAAGTAAAGAGGAAAATAAACGTACGTTTGTGCAACTTGTGCTGGTCAATAAAGTGACTGAGCAATCATCAACAGGATATTTATTTTTACAAAACCCACGCTAAACTATGAACTTTGTCTGTTATTTTAAACTTCTGAATATTAAATGGTACTTTGGAAATGGTTCTAGGCTTTGTACTAAGGCAGTACGCTTGATGGCTTGCTATATTTTTGCTAAATGATTTCAATGAGGAAAAAGGCAAATCATATCACTGTAAGGAAAAGTCTTCCCTCAGGTGCAATATTAGGGACAGCAACACAAGTCCTGACTCCTAGCCAATGGGACATCTCTTAAAATTAGGGTTTCACGCAGCAGCTGTATCTCTGCCTTATATTAGAAACATGCCAAACAGCAGATTTGCAATTCTTTGGGGGCAAGAATAATTCCTCTAAAAGTAAGATTTGACTCCTCCATTTTATCATATTGAACCTCCAGCTATTTGTGTCCTGATGCGTGCATTGTAATCATTCAAGTCTTAAACTTAGTAGTACAGACTTCGAAGCACTGATTACCACAGCTTCTACGTTATCAAGTCTTCAGTGGTATAAAATCAGTAGCATAGACTACTGGAGTCAGAAATGGGCATCTCCCTATGGTGAATTATTCCATTATTGCCTCATAAGCCACCTTCTGGGGCATTTGATCCCAGCCCTGATCCAAACACCACACTTCTTCTCCAGTCTAGCACTTTCTCTACTTCCCTACCAGCTTCTAGAAGGCAACTCTGGATCTTTTTTATCTAAGGGGGGGTAGAGAAATACATTATGTAAGGGACTTTACAGAGAGAAACAAGATAACATTGTTATTCTTATGAGCCATTCACTCTTCCATTTGTAAAGGAATGAGTTCTGCCTATAACACATTATAAGCCTATGAAAGAAATCAGTAGGGAAAAGAATTGGGTTGCACGAAACTGCTGACAGGGTGTTAAACTTCGGGCTGCTTGCCCATCTTATTGAGGGCGTCGCTGACAATGTCCAGCTCATGACGTAGCTCATTCACCACACTGGCAATGCTTTTCGTGTCTTTCAGGATCTGCACACTCTGTGTATATGGATTGTACTTCATACCAAATGGGCGCTTGATGGTTTTTGCGAACTCTCTATAGAAGTAAAAAAAAAAAAAAAAACAAAAAAAAGCCAGTATAAATAACACTTTTCAAAACTACTTAAAAATAGTTCTTCGTCTCTCCCACCCACCACATGGAAGATAAAGCAAATACCAATCTCAGCTTTCCAATCCCATGAAAAAAATAATTACAAAACTGTGATAAGAATAAAAGGGTTTGATGGTGCTACAGAGCATGTATGAAGTGAAATCTGCTTCTGTAAAAGAGGGGGAGAAATCTGTACCTCATCTTTTCCTTTGCTTCTTCAAAACTTTCAGAAACAAAGTAAACCTCCTGGAAAGTTGTAATGAGACATTCTTGCTTGCAGGTGACCTTTGGATCAAAAGGCTTGACTTTGGCAGTGTCAGAGAGAGAGTGCTGGTGATGTGTTATCATGGGTCAGAGGAGCATCCCCATCCAATGAATCCATGAAGAACATGACGTGTAGAAAAGTGAATAAAAAAAGATTAAATGAGACAAAATTTAGTGCATTGCGTCTTAAAATTTTTATCTGCAGATAAACAGCATTTAAAGCTTAACAAACTGAATTACTCTGAATGGTCATATTCTGCCAGTCTCTATCAAAAACGGGATTCCACAGACATGAGGCTCATGTGTAAACAAGAGCAGTGTTTTCAGAATTTGGTTAAGCCAACAAGAGCTTTAATCTAAAAGAAGTTGCTTGGATCCTAATGTTAAGAAATACCAATCATCTACTGCTTCCTGCAAAAGACAAAGGATCTGCTCAGCATATATCCAAAAGCAGCAACTACTGTCCATAATTATTGCCACTGTGAATTTTCTTAAAGCCTAGTGGGTATTTAAGAGTTTTCAAAAGAAAGATTTTTAGAATTATGCTTTATAAAAAGCAGGGCAAAACAGTGGCAATAATAATCAGGTACAAAGAAAAAAAAAGTTAAATAAGCAGAGGACATTCTTACCTTGAGCTCACTAATCGAAGAGAGCAAGCCAGCCCCATAAACTCGTAGTTGTCCCTCTTGCTTGCACAAGCCAAACTCTACAGTGAAGAAGTAGCACTGAAACAGAGAAGGAAGTAAAATAATTCAGCCTTCATCAAAGATGCTGTGGTGAACTAGATATGAGCATTTCTATTTGTAGGTAGCATCAAATAGTTGCAAATATCAGACAGTCATCCCTCGGTTGTCCTTCTCAGATATTTAAAAAGGGAAGCCAGAATGGAAGGGGATAAAGAACCACAAGATTACGTGTTTCTCATAGGAAAGATGGATGTTATAGATCACCCAGATAGGCTAGATGCTGCTAATGTCAGTGGGAACAGTGAGATTTAAATCTGTTTTGAGAAATATTTATGTGAAATGACAGCCTCAGCTCAAAAGAAACACTGGATAGAGAGGATCTCTGAGTGAGTGAAAATAGCCCACTGCAGTTTGTTTCTCGTTTGCTTAGTGTCCTGTAAAATTAAAGATTTTCAGTTTGCTGGATTTCAGGATTTCTGCAGGTATACAGGAAGAAACACTATTTTCATAGATGGCTTAATTCTGCTCCCACTGAAGGTAGCAGAAATGTTACCACTAACTACACAAGGTGGGGGGAAAAAATTAGTAAACCAGTTATTTCATAACTGGCATCAATTATTTTTCATATAAATTTAATTTTAATATCAAAATATTTTTGCCAGAAATTGATGTCCAGAAAATTAGATTAATTTATATTATTTTACTTTCTTGGCTGAAGACTATCTAATGCTAGCACTCACCACATGGAATTGAAATTATATTCGTGCTACACATTAAAGAAATAGATTACTTTTAAAATCCTTGAATCATGTTCCCATTAGTAAGGAAAGTTTTGTTTGGAAGAAATATACCAGAGAATTTCAATCTGGAAAAAGTGACCCACCACTAGAAGTTGATCCGTTACTTGACAGTCAAGTGAAGAATAATACCAGTCATCTCAACTTTAAAGAGTGGTTTTTTCCTAGCATGGAAAATTTTTGTATGCTCCAAAACCAGGGATCAGTGAAACACATAGATCTATCAGCTGTTGTGGCTGATGTTAACATGAAGCTCCAAGTTTATTCAATGGAGTGGGATCAACCTAGTAAAGCATAAAGCTTTTGATACAATTACCAGGCACTCAAACACTCACTGTTGCCAGTTTTTGGACAGCCTCATCTGAGGCCCCAAGTGATGCAAGACCAATTTCCTGGGAGAACTGAGCAAAACTGGGTTCAGCCAAAAGAGGGACATGGCCTAGGAGCTCATGGCAGGTATCACTGGAAAAAGATACAAAACAAGAAATCTCATTATTTGTCTTTGTGGCAAAGTGAAAAAGCAGCACCCCTGAACATATACAATGTCTTGCATTAAACTTTAATATCCTAAAGACAGAAAAATGTCACTCATTTATCTGAAAGCAACTGGGCAGTCTTACGAACTCTCCATAAATACCTAAATTCAGATTTTCGAATAAAGTTGTCTAAAATTAAGATCTGAACTCCACATTTATGAGGCAACTGAATATTAAAACAGCTGCACACAATGACATTAGTAACAGACTTCCAGTAACATGTTGTACTTTTGAAAATCCTGTACTTATAAAGGTGGGAATTCAACATGCTAAAACTCCATTATATTCAGTGAAGGCTGAGTCTTCAGCACCTTAAAAGTGTTCTTGAACAGCTTTTAAGTAGCTACACTCTGGACAGCAAGAACCAAAACTTCCTCTCTCTCAAATTCTACCACAAGATTGAATGACTCACGGCTCTGGTGTATAGAGAGGGTCCGAGCTGTGTCTAACATATTGAGTGCAGTGAAAAACTCTGAATGCTAATCCTGCCAAGAAGTCTCTGGGTGACAGATATCCAGCAACAGGGCGAATGGTGAAACCTGTACGCTCTGAAAATGAACAGAGAAGCTGTACATTAGTTTAGTGTAGAATGCACAATGTTGACAGCTTTCCTGCTGCAACTGGGGTAAAAGCCATAGTACTACATTGCCTCAACAGCACGTGGAAAAATCAGATACAATTAGAAAAATTAGGCCTAAGCTTGAGAACAACCAACATTTATTAAAAATGTCGCTATCTCTGTGTCAGTGGATTTCCTGTGATTTCATGCCTAGAGTCAATATTACAGCTACATATCTCTTTAGCCAAGCCCAAGGTAGCATTGTCCCTCAAATGTCACTGTTTTGATATGTTCAAATCACAATACATTAAAACATAGATGGCCAAAAGGCTTCTTAAAGGACCAGAACAAATTCAAGCAAAAGTGACCAAGGATGTTTCCTTTTGTCAACAAAACAGAGTGGGCCTTAGTTTTTTCATGTAAGAAAATTTGCACGTTACCTTTCAGGAAGCGGGACACATCTTCCAGCTGGGGGATATTGTCTTCCCTGTAGCCGCAGTATTTGGTGAGCAAGGGTAGGTTTTTAAGGTACTCTCTGCAGGCATGAGTTGGGTAAAGGTTGTTGAGCTCTCGGTACACAGTCCCCCAAGTCTTGATCTCCTCCTCAGTGAATTCAATCTTGGGAATTTGGTCACCGCTACAAGGAGAGGAGGAAGAAAGGACATTCCTCAGTAAATGCTTAATAACAGGTGACTCATTTACCTACTATTACTATTTAACACCTATATGTCTGTGACACCTGGCCAGGGTGCATTAGACACTGTCAATGCACAGAGAGCTTTTAGTCTAAAGGTTTGCTCTTTTTTCCACCTAAACCGATTGTCAGGAATCTTTGCATTGACCTCACTGGAGCCTGAAAGCTTTGGTCCCATAAACAGTTTCTTAGGTGTTTAATTCTGAGAGTAAGATTAAAAATACTTTCATAACCTCTTTACAGCTTCAGGATCTGAGAGCGCATCCCTTTCCCAGTTGAACTTCCATGTCTACAATTACTTTCCGTTACCTTTCTGATTTGTTTTAGGAAAAGAGAATTCCCTAAATTAACAAATTGCATGAAAGCAGATAAATATACACATCAGGTAAAAATCACACTTTGTGCAGAAGAGGCAAGCACCTGTCTGAACATATTAATTGTAGACTCTTTCTCCTATTTAGTCTTCAGGACCTTGATTTAAAATGGATTATAGCAATGGTAGTGTAACACTGAGCTTCCACTGCCAGTCAGGTAACCAGCATGGCAAATTTTTTCCCAAGGGAATCTCTGTCAACAACACATTAAGAGTAATCATCTCTGTGCTGTAGTAACCAGTTGCATTAACACACAATGCAATAGAGCTCTAAATACCCACCATTTCTAGGTCATTTTCAATTGAGGAACTTGACACTTAAATTCTATAAGGCAACATCAACATAAAAAATCACGTTTAGAAAGAATTTACAGCACTGAGTTACGAAACTGTTACTGCTTTAAGAGCTCCTCCCCCAAGCAGCATCTCTAAAGACAGAAGCTCTTCGAAATTCTTTTCACAGAAATCTTCTTATCTACACATCACATGTGTTAGTTGAACCAGGAAAGAAAATTCAAGTATTAACATTTATCCAGAGAGTTTACACTCTGTGGTCAATGGGCTATATTGGGAATTGCCTCCCTTCCCTCTCCTTTGCAAAGGAGATCTATCTGCCTTGATGGTCAGTAAGTCCTGGCACAGGCAGCTGTGCAATGTGCATTGTCTTTCCTCCTCCATTGTTGCACCCATTTCCAAGGAGGTGGGGAAGAACTGCAGAGTCCAAATGCACCACTCTGTCATCACTGCCCACCTGAGGACCAGCACTGCTGCAGATACCATAATAGCCAAGCAGCACAGCCTCAGACTGATCAGACCTGCAAGATGGCCTAGATCTACCTATTAATCTTGTCTTGTATCTCCCTTGGTTTTACCCTCTTGGCTCTGATTCCTGAGCCAAGCATGTCTCAGCCTGATCTGAGCCCAGGGAAGGTGAGCTCCTCACAGTCCACTCTGCTATTATTTCAAAGCATCCAGAAGTCTTATTCTGGAAGAATTCAAGCTTACTGTTTGTAGTTCATAGCCAGGTCTGCAAAATACTTTCGCCTCTTGCGATAGACATTGTCTTTGAAACCCTGGTAGGGGGAAGGAGGAAAACAAAGTTAAATAAGTTTCTTAGCTGTAATAAATAAATTAATTTAAAACAAGACACATGACACTTCAGTTGGGAAATACAAAACTATGCTGTGTAATAAGGAGAGGACAGGAACCTCATAGCTGTAGTCTGAAATGTTTAATAACCAGGAACTAAGCAAATACTCCAAAGTAAGAATGAGCTGGTTTATTTACACAACTATATATTCAGTAGACAAGGATTAATTTTAGTCATACCAATATTTATACAAACTCTGTTGCTTGATTATTCTAAATTACAGAACAAATTGCCCTTTTGCACTGCCCAAATACTCATTTGGTTGCTCTGGTAAGGAAGAAAGAAAGAGGAGGAACCAAGCCTGCTTTTGGGGGTTTTTTTGGGTTTTTTTGTTTGTTTTTTTAATTTGTATGCAACCACTCAGGGCCCAGACCTGGAGTTCTCACACAAGTAAGCCTTGCAGAAAGGCACGGGAGCTGAATTCAGTCTTTCCTGAATTAGGAAAGACACATGAAATCCCCAAGAGAAGGTGCTCAGACCCACAGAGACGCCATTGAGGGAGAGGAGAGGAAGGAGGAAAAGCTGCAATTTTTTAAAGTCAGCTCCACAAAGTATTTTTTCACTACAGACTGGGTGTGGGGAAGAAAAAGTACTTACTGGATGGTCAGCATCCAAATCAGACCCGTACATCAGCACTCGGTTCGCACACTTATCCAAATCTGAGATCTTCTTCGGAAACCAGGGAACATTCTCCATGTCTAGGGAACACATGGAATCCACAAGGTTATTAATAACACCGAGCATGCTGAGGGAGGAAACGCTGCTTTCAAGTATGGCTATGGCAGTTACAGCTAAATCTATAAATTAAAAGGGCATGAATAAGACAAGGGAGTCCTCTGCCTATCTGGCACCAGCCTACAGCTCACACTTCCTCCTCGGTCACTGCCACAGTCTGCCTACAGAGCACAGCCAGCTCCAAAGCCTCTGGGAAGGAAACAGTTAATATGGGTTTTCTCTGTCCCTTAAGTGTTGTTAGAATAGATCTAGAGGCTCCCACAGAGACAAGGTCTCCTTGTGTACACAGCTGGGAATCTTGTAATGCACGAAGTGTGCAAAGGAGTACAGAAGTGATTTGCCTGTGGTCCCTGGGCAGAATGGGAGCAGGTTAGAGTCCTCCCATCCTGCTTTACTGATCTCAGGAAATAGATGTTTCTCCGTGGTTATGTACCTTAGATGCATCCAGCTTTGCCTTTTGAGGGGTTTGTGGGGGAAAAGGAGGAGGAGGACCTGCAGCCTTAGGAAAGGGCATCATTACAATTTTGCTACTGACTACTTTGGGGTTATTTTTAGCCTAAAAGGGTTTTTCGCCAAGCTCTTGGCAGAGCAGTTTTTCTGCCTCGCTCTTCAGCTTACTTAAAAAGGTCAGGTCACTGTTTGGATTGAATTTCACCTTACTTAGATCTAAAGTAAGCTGTTTTATCCAAGAGCATCAGATCTCTCCTTTACGAGCACAATGGCTGAGAAATACATGGGACCAGCTTCCTGCTGCCCTGAACTTTGGGCATCTCTTTATCTTGAAGTAAAGGTAAACAGGATGTGAAGCATCCTAAGGTTAAAAGGCACCCCTTTCCCTCTAATATAAGGAACCAGTTAAGTTGAAAAGTGGTTAAAAAATAAGAAAATCAGGAACTACATGAGGAAATTGCAGAATCCATCTTCCGCTCTCACCAGTGTCTGAACTGAACTGGGATCTGTCAGTGTTACACCTCTGTCATGGTGTTGTACTCAAGCCCTGCATTCAGACTTTGCCTACGGGCCAGCCTCCAGTGACCTGCATGAACGCAGGACTCTGAGTGATGCCAGCTGGGCTGTGCTGAGGAGGGACAGGAGCACAGACAGCAGATACACGACTGGAAGCAGGCTGAAGCAGCCTGTACTCCCAGGTGGCACCAGCCAGCACAGCCCTGCTCGTGTCAACCAGACTACACTCACAGCACAGAAGCATGCACCTGGTAACCAGTGACTGAAGACACTACACAAATGCAGATGTGGACACCATAAAAAGATTGCAAACCAACACAGTTAGAAGGGCATTTTCATCGGAAATGCCTTTTGCACTCACCATCTTCGTGGCCATTGAAATGCTCTGTTGGGCTCACGGAGACAACGTTGACGTGGGATTTCAGGAGCTGGAAGATCTCATTCAGTTGTTCCCTGTTACTGTCACAGTCCACAAAGATCTCAAACTCAGAATTTCGTCTCTTGGACTTTCGTGACTCAATGTGTACCAGATTTACATGCTTCTCCTGTTTTGTAAGAAAATGTTTTCAAATAGATAGACTAAAAAACTAAAATTTGTTTTTCAAACTAATATTTTACTGCCATGGACTATTCACCATCTTTATGAAGCTATTTTAGTTAACTGGATCTCTTGATAGCAATTTGCTTATTGGAGGGGGGGAAATTATTTGATTTTCCATTCAGAAGAAAATGAAAGAGAACCTGTGTTCTTTCAGTTTTATTTACATTCAGGAAGCACATAGACACAGTCACGAAATTTAAATTCACAGACCTTTTTCTTTCATCCCTCCCATAGGAAGCTGATTAGCAACTGGGTCTGGGGAAATTCACCAAAATGCTGTTCAATTCACCATATAATTATCTCACGAGCAATTTAATTAATTTAATTAATTTCACAAGAAATTTAAAAGCAGTAGTTTTCAGGGCATACATTTCACTTCTTTTTTATTTGAAAAATTATTTTGTATTGTGTTTTATATTAGGAACATTGAGAAAACCCCAGGCTAAGACATGCAGGGCCACATGACAGATCAGAGTGGCACTGCTGCATATATTCTTTACACAGTACCTGCCCAGCAGCTGTGCAATTGCAGTTCCTCTGCCACCCAGAGTCTGGACACACAGGGTGACAAGGGTACTGGACTCAACACAGCACAGGGCAGCGCCCCAGCACCCCAAATATCTACCTGCTATCAGCAGGAGCTTCAGACCCACCTCTTACACTCAGCAAAAACGAGTGCCAATCCTCTTTCCATGAGGGGAAAAGACAAACCTCTCTCAGTATTTAGTTGGTGCAGATGAGAATTTTTGTGAAGATTTTTAACCAACCGTCATCTAATTTCTGAGGAATAAATTTGCCTTTCTGGGTAATTTTGTGTGCAAAGTGGGAGCCAGGTGAAGAATCGTATCCTTAATAAATGGATGTAATTAATTCTAGTGTATTCCAAAAATATCCTTACCATTTAAAAATACAGAGCAGCTGTAGCAAAATGATTATAATGTACCTGAAAGAGTTTTAATGCTTTTACAAGACCTCCGACTTCATTCTTCAAGGAAAAAATGATGGCTGTCCTTCCTCTTTCAGATGCATTGTCTTCATTCTCTTTATTATCTTCAATCATCATGTAGGTTGACTTATTTAACTAAATTCAGACAAATAAAAAGATTTTTTGAACAGGAAGTAGTGCAAAAAATGTGAATTTTTACATTTCAGTTTGTCTTGGGGTAATGCTGTGCTTTGACTGATCAAATACAAAAGGAAAATTATGACCTAAATCATTACACAATAACAGGCGTAAAGTTAAGGGACACAGAGAATCCGTGAGAGCTGAGAATGAAATACCAAGATATCTCTTTTTTTTTAGTTGAATGGTTTTATAGACATCTTTAGCCATTCCTGGGGATGCAGAAAATGTTTTCAATGTGTAGTTTATAACTAGTATTGTTACTGTGAGGAAGGGGAACTATAAGATGTCAGCAGAAATGGTATGTTGAACAAAACACTTCATTAGGAAGCTCGATGAATGTTACTAAAGGGAATAATCCAAATACCTGCAGGTAAATAGGAAAAGATGGATCAGGACTCAGTAGGTCAGAACTGAAAAATCATTTGCCTTTCTCTCATAACATAACTGTAAAGCACTGTTTTCATGGAGAAAGGAGACAAACCTAAGGAGTTAAAATATTATACTGACCAGAACCTGTTGGACTATAGAGACAATCCCACTCTAATCAGCCCCAGCCAAGCTACTCCATCTGCCAGGTTCCCTAATTTTTATGTCAAACCCTTGGCATAATCGCCCAAATCGCACAGTAAAAAATCAGACTTGGAACACTGTTGGACTGTGTGGTTTTGTACCTTACTAGTGATCACACTCCTGGCTGTGTTGAAATCAGTGGATATCACAGACCATATCCTTAGCTACAGGTAGCCAGGCCATAGACAAAAATAATATAGAAACAATTAAGAATGTGGAAAATGCAAAGTAAAGAAAAAATACAAGGCTTAGAAGAAGAGGTCGTGTCTCACATGTCTTCAAACCTTGCAAAAATAGAAAGAAAAAAGGTGAGGTTTCTGAATTAGTCAGTGAGACAGAAAAGGAACAATGAGGGCATGCTATTGCTATTTGGAATTATTTTTTGATCTGACACAGCTTTTAAAGATATGACTATCTGGAGACATTTTCAGAAATGGAAAGAGCAAACCAAAAATGCAATCAAAACACACCAGTTCCACTGACTCCCTTCTACAGTCTCTCCAACTTTAAACCTATTTAAAATTGATAATACTGAACAGCTAAATGTTTCTATCTGTGACTGAGTGGTTTAAAAATAAAAAAAAAACCAGATTTTACCTATCTTCTGTCAAAACATTCTGATTTACTTTTCAAATGAAAAAGGCAATTTGCCTCACAAAATAATGAAAGTAGTGTCATCTTAAATTGAGTGGTTTACAATGAGGCAGATATTTGATGCTGCTCTAAGAAAGGTTTCAATCAGGTTACTAGATGGGAGCATTTTAGGGTGCCAAGGTGGTATCCCATGGAAGAGATCCAAGCCCACTGATGCTAATGAAAATATCTGGATTTCTGACTGGCTCCCCACCTCTGATGAGTTGTCACTATATGATGAGCCTGAACAGAAGCGTCAGACCTTCACACTGTTTCTGATTCAGAAAAGTCACTGATCTCCATCAGCTGGAGTCCAGACATCAAATTCTCTACTGAAAGTGTGTGACAGGGCCCAGTCCAGGTTCAGCTGAGCAGCTTGCAGGTTTCACAATTTGCTTCAGTGTGAGATCATGATCACAAGAACCAGGCAAAAATAGAGTTGAATGGTGGTCTTTGAAGGCAATAACTGATAGGCTGCTTTATATATATGACTAATACGCAGCATGTTGGCTTGATTCCATATTCAGGATCATTGACTGAAGACCAGATCAGCTTATGAGATTTGGCACAGTTGCATGCAACATTACAAGGTGCACAGCTAGGACAGATTACAGGCATCGAAGAGTAATATTCTTATTCTGTATTTCACTGCTGCAACTAACTGTGTCTAGGATCAGGTGACAACATTTATAAAGTTATGTGTTTAAGAGACCTATAAAGAAAATGCAACAAAATGCTGTATGTTCTTATATTCAGTTCTAGAAATTACTTCTAACTTGCAAATTAGAAGAAGTTGCAGAAGAGAAATTCAGGTGCCTACGATGCCAAACACACACCAATTACATCTTTAACCTTACACCAACACTATTCTTTCACTTTCAATAAAAAACTGGACTGAAGACAGGTCTGAATTAATGCAGCAACCATTTGAGTGCAAGGCAACAAGAGAAAATGGTAATGCAAAATAATTCCTCTCCTCCAATGGCTGTGCCTTCACTTTCACTTTTTATTCTGTATCAGTAACTAACTGTAATAAAATCAGACACTTTTCTTTGTACGGTAACACATTCAATCTTTTTGGAGGGTGAGGAGGAATTAGTATTTCATTGATGTTTTTATGAGTGATGTAAATCATTAACTGATTTTCCATCGACCTGACTCTGTCTTGATGAAAATACACAAACAGAAGGATATCCTAAAGCCTTTATTTAGATCAATAACTAGGTGTTGTGTGGTTAAAGATCATTCTTTTTGGAGCTCATAGCAATTACCTTTCCTTTCTCCTCCTCCCCAAAGAATATATTCTGTGAGATAGATATTTGAGGGTGCATATTTTGTGATTTAAATCATTATAGTAATGGGTGATGAGGATTTGAAATTATCCAAACATATTCATCTAAAGGAAATTACATTTTAGAGCCACTTAAAACAAAAAAAAAATCTTTTAAAAAAAAGTATTTGATAAAGATAAAGATTGACATTAATCATGCTGGATAAAAAGTCTCAATGAGCATTTTATATCCTCCTCCCTCTAAGTAGCTGCTTACTTTGTCACTGTGACCCTTAGTAGGGAAGAGTGAAGACGTGATGTTACAAGTGACCACGACTAAATGTCACTTTACAGGTACATTTTCCAGCCACACCAGAGATCTTCTTTAGATTTAGTTCTCAGACACCAAACCAAAAGCTGTGCTGAACACCTTATTTGGCTTCCAAAGATCCGAGGGTGACAGCAAACCAACATTTTTGTGAAACTTTTCTCCATTACAGACAGCATTCTTGTTTTCACAAGGAATTTTACAGACTTTATCAGCTGCATGGCATCAGTAACTGCAGCCAACACATAAGCTCTGATATTACCTGATCTTCTCTGACACACTGAGCATATTCCCATTGTAACGTGAAATAACCCAGGAGTGAATTTTTCTGCACTATATCAGACCCTGTGCCTCCTAAGCGGCGATGCACCAGAAGTTACTTTTGTTCTACCTTAATTTCATGTGCTCACGTTTGTATTTTACTACTTTTCCCCCCACACTTCTGACCAGAAACAGCAGCATAACCAATCCCATTCCAATCCCAGCGGCACTGAAACTCTCTCACCGATACCAGAGGAGCCGCACCCCAGGGCAATTAACCGCTCTCCAAGTAACCGGCATCAGGAAGCTGCCCTTTCCCCAATTCCCCACCCCGAGAACGGCAACTTTAGAGAAGCAGCTTTTTCCCCGCAAAGCCGGGACCGGCCCCACTCGCAGCGCTGTCCCCGGGGCCGGTCCCGCTCCCTGTGTTCATCCCGCTCCCCTCACCTGTCCGGCGAGATCCCGGCTCGGCGCCGCTTCCAGGGATCCGCCGCGGCGGGGCGCGGGGTGCATGGCCGGGAGGGCACGGGGCAGCGCCGGGACCGGCCGGATTTATGGAGGGGCGAGAGCCGCCCCTGGCCGGGGGAGGGATGGAGAGAGGGAGGGAGGAAGGCGGGGGGAAGCGCTGCCCGTCCCAGCTGGGAAAGGGACTCGATGACCCTCTCCGTCTCACCCGCTGGCCGCTGTTCATTCAGAGAGCTGGCAGAGCAAGGATGCTCAGATGCAGCCACCGCGCACCCACCGTCGCTGCACCCCGGAATAACCCGCGCAACAAGAGGTGCTTTCCCTCCTGAGTTACACCTCCTAGGTCACCCGTACAAGGTCATTTAATAGGGG
Source organism: Platyrinchus mystaceus (assembly GCA_035041135.1). Lineage (NCBI taxonomy): Eukaryota > Metazoa > Chordata > Aves > Passeriformes > Tyrannidae > Platyrinchus > Platyrinchus mystaceus. Next base: position 13,993,230 of record JAWWLV010000179.1, read on the forward strand.
TCAGAGAAGACTGACTTTTTATGGGTAACTCTGTGGGCTTTGCATTAACACCTATTTGCACCCCACGGGGCTGAGGGGAGCGAGCGTTTGGATGGAGGGGATCTGTCTTCCTCCACTGTGTCCACACAGACACTTCCAAACAATTGTCTGTTTGCTGTAAAGTGTTCTTTATGCTGCCTATGGGAAAGGGAAGGCAAACTACATCAGAAATGAGAGGGAGTGAGGGCTGGGCCCATAGCAGAGGGGCTCTAAGCAAAGTTGGCTCCAAGGTGACAGCTCAGCTACGGGGACTCAGCAGTGAGGGACTCCCCTAAATGCTTGACAGCATGTAGTGCAGTTTATAGTCTCAAAGGGAAATGCAGTGGGTAGATCTATTGAGCCCTTCACTAAAAATAACAGTGCATTTTCTGCTGTGAAAATAAATTGCAGTGTATCATTTCTTTCCTCAAATTATTCTTTCCTCAAAACCTTCTGCACATACAGGAAGAATAACTACATTTCTGTTAGCAGGAAACTTTGTATTTTCATATCATATATGTTGTCATTCATTTTCTGCATACATCTAGACATATGTTTATATTTTAAAAATTCATGGTTTTTAAACCCCAGTAATCCCAGACCTCACTGTCTCCTCTCAGGTCAGACTTTTGGCAACATTAAGATAAGGGGATTTGTGGTCCACAGCAGAAGCCAAAATGTTCCCCAGGAACATAATCTCTTGGAGGCTTTTAAGGGTCTGGAGGAGGAGAGATTGATTAGTTTTGTTGGGCATGGCATGGAGTTGTCCAAAACAAAGACTCTAATCTTTTTTTTACATTGCTTTCAAACCTACCTTTCAAAGAAATACTCAAAATCAGTAGCAACTAGTTTTACCCTAATATAGTATCTGAAAAGTGTCTGAAAAATCTCCAGTATTTTTCTCTTCAGTGCCTAAAATATTGAAACCTTGATTCCAGCTAGATCTCTTAGACACTGGTGTAATGTGCATGATAAATTACACTGATGAAGCTGATATGCAGGCAAACACCTAACTCAGGCAGGCACAGTCACACCTGCACCAGCATCTCCAGTGATGTCACTGTCTTCCTTCTTCCCAGAAAACATTAAACTTCAAACAATCCTCTTTCTAAGACGACCAAGGGTGGCTAGCTCTACTCTTCAGCAAAAGATTGAAAGAGGGCAGCTGTAAGTGATGACATAGCTGGGAAAGGCGCTTTTTTTTCCAGTTTGCTAATGGAATATATTTCGTGATGAGATGCTTCAATTTTCCATTCATAAAGAAAATGCAGTGTTTATTCATATATGTCTTAACTCTACAACAGACATTTCACTTCCTTCTTGCAGAATACATCTTCCCATCAAACAAGCTGACTCAAAAAGCAAACAATTAGTAGGATCTTTACCCAGAATCCTAAGTGTATGAGAGCCTCATATTAATGATAAATATGTAAACATGGGTACAGTAAGATATTTATAATAGAATATGACTAACCTGTCAATCTTTCTTAGCTGAAATGCAGCAATAAGAATATCTAACATGTCATTCTGCATACATTTTTTTTTTTAATTACTCACTAGGTAGCCCTCTAGAAGCTTTTCCATTGCAGCTGAGCATCTTTTATTTGAAAATTTAGGCTACTGCCTAATAGCAGCCAGGATGAAATTCCCGTGCTTTCCTTTCTGTCAAGATGTTGTGCTCATCCTTGGTAAAATGTGAAAGAAAACACAAAATACAGTTCTCAGTCACATTTTCCTCAGGCATCAGAAGACAGCTGAGTTCAGGTCACTTTAACTGTTACTGAAGGAATTTTTTTTAATTCTTTTTTTATTTTAACTCAGATCTATCTTTCCCTTTCCTTCAAAGGCTATAAGCTTTCACAAGATACATTGGGAAAACCAGTTTACTCTTGGTGTATACCTATGGGTTATTGTAGTGTTAGCTGGCAGCTTAGTTAAGGGCACTTCCTACCTCTGAGGGCCCAGTCTGATGAACAGGCAGGAGTGTCCCTGCCTCCCATCCTCACCCTGTCATTTCTAATTTGAGCAGGAGCTTTCTGGGATGCTGGTCATCCCTCTCCTCATGCTCTGCAGAGCGCACGGGCAGCCTGGCCTAGAACTGCTGAAACAATGTGAACAGGTCAGTAATGGCCAAGGAAATGTAAACTAATACGAAATTAATTAGTTACATAAGGAAACAACTGGGGTGCCCAGAGTTTTGGGGAGTAGATTGAAGCTGATTCACTGGTTTAGTAAGAAGTGCTTGTTCACCACAGCCAATGCCCCATAGTCTGAAAGGGCAGAACCACAAAGCATGAATAGACTCGATTAGAGCTTGTTTTCACTGGGTGCTCGCTGGAGCCTGCTCCTCTCTGCACAGGCTTTCCAGTTCCTGTGAATCTGTGGATAGTTTTATAGGAGAATTACTTAAAAGTAACAAAGCAATACAGTGATTAATTTTTCTTTAAAGCCCACCGGAGATTTCTCACATATAGCGTCTCATACAGACAAAGCCCTCTAGACGGATAATCAGCACCTGAGGATCAAACACAGGTTTGACCCTGCTCAAAAGTGGGTCAAGCTGATCACAGGTTTTGCAGGACAGGGCTTTGCCGTGTGCGGCTGCCACAAAACCTGTCACATTGGCACAGAGCAACCGTGACAGCAACCGTGACAGCACTCACCATGAAGGCTACGAGACTGGCTTTCAATTGCATTACTCCTTCATAACTCCTCATGAAATGATTTGTCCTCAGCAGCATTGAGATCCAAGTGAGAGTGATCCATTCAGATTCAAATGAGTGGTGTCAGACTGAAGACTCACGTTTTCTGGGTCCTTTGCTAGAGTAGCTCCAGGAACATCAAGAAACTCCAGAAGACCACAACTCCTTCCTACTTCTCAGCTGCTAACTTACAGGTGGCTCTTCTCCTCTAATTTTTGGGGAGTTTCTGGTTTGTTCTTCAAAGCAGGAACTTGACAGCAGGGTTTGCAATCAGCCAGTGGTTCTGACACTTGGGGGTACACATTGGTAGAAAAATGATCTGGGTATTTTTAGCCTGAAAAGTACTAAAAACAAATTGTCACACCTCCAGATCTTCCTCTCCCCAGAAAGGCATGAAGCAAAGGGAGCCACTTTTTGCTGTCTGTGAAACACAACAACATAAACCTTCTGCCCTACCTCTCCTCTTCCTCCCACTCTGAGAAAGTTTACTCTCCAGGGGTCATGGATCAAACATGTAGGGACTCAATTAACCTGGCAAATATTTCCAGACTGAGCAAAAGTTTGGTATCCACCAACACTCTGAAAAAGCTGGTCTGTGAGGAAGAGAAAAAGGACAGAAAAAAGAAAAATCAGTGTAGTACAGGGGCTCCCAAGGGCTCCACCACTGGGGGAGAGATAGAGGGTGATTTTGTTCAACTGTTGAGGCAAGAACCATGGAAGGGCAGATTGGGAATGATCTGTAAGGATATTAATCTGCTGTTGAAGGATAAGATTATCTACCTGAATGCAGCAAGACTGAAGGAGAGAATCAGTCAGCCCTAAAGTCTTCTCAATCCCATCAAGGTCATCAGTGGGAATTACCCCTTCTCCCCACGTGATAGGAGAAAGTGTTCTAATCTCCAATAAGGCAATTCACAACATCACTTCTGGGGTATAAACCTCCTCAGCCATCTCTTGGACTTCATGTGTGCCAGCCATCTGCCTTTCCAACCAGGAGTGTTTGCCTGAGGCAAAGCGGCCACTTGAAGCTCTTCCAGAAAAGGGTATGAAGTGTTAAATCCCTGAACAAAACAGGTTTAATACAACTTAATACCAAGGCTGCTCTAATCATAATTACTTTCTCCAGAATTACTGCAAATTCTAATCACAGCCCTCTGCCTTTCTGTTAATTAACTGCTGCAGACAAGTCATGCCTTTAAGAATCACATAGCACTTAGGCAAGCACTGTGGAAGTTGCAGGGAGGAGTTGAGTATCATGCAGTCCTCTGAAATAGGTTTTTTTTGCAGTGTAGATTTTACAGATCTCCCTCATATTGTGATTGAATTTTATTGATGCTCTTATATACTGGTGCCCAAAAACCAGCTGGTCTGAAAATCTCATTTTCTTCTGCTGATTTTTACTATTTATAAAGCATTTATTGTAGGAACACCCAAGCAGCATTTGCTTCCATTCACTTTCTAATCTTCATTCTGCCAACCTTTGACTTCTCCAATTCAAAGGAGGTAACCTATCATTGTGGCTTAGGTCATTTACCTAAATGCTGGGAATTAAAAAGCTCCAAATCCAAAGCTTTTCAAATTTTCTAAGAAATGTATGGATCTGAAATCCCAAATCCCTGGCTTTCTCTAGGGAATATTTCCATTTGCTCCCTTCTGTGAATGACAGTTCTTCAAAAAAACACTTCCCAGAGCATTTCACCCAGCCTTTCACCAGCATGAGGCTATGACAGTGTCAGGCACTGAACTCACAGTAATCACCGAGAAATGTCTGGAACTCTCCATGTGATAACTCAGCCCTTGAGAAGGGAACCACACCCCCACGAGGCTGGCTTGGCAATCAGTTAACTCTTGATGCTACTGAATAGTTGTTGACTAATAAAGCATTTCATTTTTAAGCAGTTAATATGCAACAAAAGAAAAAGGGAAATTTAAGTTACACAGTGATTTAAAACACTTACAAATACCTTTTTGCAATGAAAAGTGCAAGGACCAGTGAGGCAAATTGCCCACTTGGCATGACTGAGCCAGCTGTAGTATCAATAGCCTTTAAGCACGCTTCTTTTGAAAAGCCAGAACTGCTGTGTAAATCTACTGAAGCACATACAGCCAACAGACCATTCACTGTTTGTATATTTGCTTTGCACTGTTTAAAGAAGTAATATTAGCCCTTTCATCTGAGGCAGGAAATATTTTTCATTTCATAAAAGCTAAATAAAATCACGAGTGACATGAGTTACTTGCTGCTCTGAGCAAACAAGGTGTAGTTTTTCCTAACATCATCTTTGCAAGCTTTTTACAAAGGCTTAGTTTACATGCTGCTGGGACAGGGGAAAAACAGGCTCTAATTTGTTTTCACCATTGAATATCATACCACAAACTTAATATCAATCAGCTACATTTAAAACAAAACTATTGTCTGACTAAGTGCTGAAAGAGCTCTTTGCTCCAATTACTCTGGAGTTAGTGGGTACAGAAGTGCCAATTACAACTTTCATTTTTTCCCTTATCTGCTCAGGGTTGGCCAAGTCACCTTAAGTTAAACATGCAGGAAGCAGCAGAGCTCTGGTCCTGTACCCATCAGCAAAGATTCCCTGTGTTACTAGAGTAAACAAAATTTAGTCCAGTCAGAACCATCAGCCAGGGGTGGGAGAAGCCAGGTGGAAAGCTGGACAAACTGATCTCCATGCTGTCTGGAAATGCAGTGCAGCCTAGAGAGGACAAGGAAATAATACATTTCCATCATCACTACCTGAGCCCTACAAATACTGCTCTGCTTGGCCTTGCACCCCAATCCTGCCCTCCTGGCAAGGGGAGCAGGGCAGCCCGGGGATGGCACCCAGGTGCAGCCAAGAGGTCTCCAGACAAGTCCATAGTGGCAAGACGGTTTGAGGTCGAGCTGGGAAGTCATGCTGGGATCTGCAAGGGATGTGACCAAGCAGAGTTTACCTGCTGTGTAGCTCAGACAAAGGCCAAGGGGAGGCTCACAGCTGCTCTCACAGCACTGTGAGCTGAGGCCACACATCTGCACCACATCAACCCTGGCCATCACACCCAGAGCCCTGGCAAGGGGAGAGAGGCTGGGAAGCTGCTTGGTGCTGAGGGCTCTGGCACCAGGTACAGGGTGCAAAATACCTAATCTGAGAATGAAAGACAAAGCATCTAAAAAGAGAACAGGGTCTGAGAGCCTTAGGCTACCTCAACCACCAGCACTGGAAACAGCCATTCATAGCATTCAGGGATTACTTCTGACCAGGTCCTGATCCTGATACTACTCCATCCCTTAAGCACAAAGTATAGTACAAGCAGACTCCATTCATTGAGGAACCACCCCAGTAACATTATTTCTACTGCATTATAATTTTTATTTAAAAATTTCAGGAATTATCCAGTTCTTTCACATCACAGACAAACAGAAAGCAAAATAGTGAAATGCATAAAAAAGCCTGCTGATAAGGGCAGTCACTTAGTGTTTGTTAACCTCAGCCTGTTGGCCTAATTAGTAGAACAGCAGTGTATTGTGTATTCAAAGTGAGGTGGAAGAGCGAACAAAGGAGAAAGCTTTGTACTTGCTAATGATATGAGTAAGCAGAGCTCAGAAAGCAATTCAGCAGACTTTGATCCACTCAGGAAAGAGACTGAGAGCTCTTCAGGTACTCCTGAAAACACAGTCGCACCCTGAGTGTGCACTAGTAACCAAGCCTCTACCATATTCATCCTCATTTAGGAAGTTTATCTGACATTAGACTTGTTGAATGTAAGAAGCAGAAAGACTGTATTCCATATGCTTCATACACCTTAAACACAGCCAGGCCAAGGGGAGTCAAGACTCAACTCTGAGGTCCAAAAAATCACAGAGGACATTGGGTCTGTTCAGCCTGGCGAAGAGGAGACTGAGGGGAGACCTCACTGCAGTCTGGAACTTCCTCGTGAGGGGAAGAGGAGGAGCAGGTGCTGATCTGTTCTCTGTGGTGACCAGTGACAGAACCTGAGGGAATGGCCTGAAGCTGTGTCAGGGAAGGTTTAGTTTGGGTATTAGAAAAAGGTTCTTCACGCAGAGGGTGGTTGGGCACTGGAACAGGCTCCCCAGGGAAGTGGTCACAGCATCAAGCCTGGCAGAGTTCAAGAAGTGTTTGGACGATACTCTCGGGCACATGGTGTGACTCCTGGGTATGGTTCCATGCAGGGCCAGGAGTTGGATTTGACAATCTGTGTGGATCCCTCCCAACTTGGCATATTCTGTGATTCTGTGGGTCTGCCTGTTACAGCAGGTTTTCGGTGACTGTTTCACCTCCGTGCTGCAAACAATTGGCCTTTCTGAAACAGAGGATGTGGCCAGATGTTTCATTCTTATCAAATTTGTTATGTTCTTTCAGGGATTCAAAATGAAATGAGCTCAGAAGACGATTCTCAGTCCACAGAATTCAGGCCCCCAATCCACTGAAATCACGGTGTTCATACAGCAAAACAGATGATGGAGGGCAGCCTCTGGTCTAGGCACTGACCACTGGCCAGCATGAACAATATAAATTAGATCACAGTCACTGTCTGCTGTAAGGATGAAAAACAGCAATGTAAACCCATCAATTCACAGCAGCAATTTAAAACACACTGGCAATTGTAAAATATCCAGCCTTGGAGCTGTGAAATACATCATCATTTCCAAGACTGGCAAAAGCTATTAATCTCACTGAGCTCTCATGACAGATGTTTTTTCCTCTCTGAGTTTCTTTTATCTTATTAGATTTTAGCTCCCATTATAGGTAGGACAATTTTGCATTGGGGCAAAATTAATTAGTTTGCATCAAAGGAAGGCCCCTTGAAACGTAACACTAATGAGTTTCATCTGCCTGATTAGAGGGCTTTGCTTTTAGGAACACTTAGTGCAAAATTTTATTTCAGAGAAATACAACATTATAAGAATATTTAAGGCTAAAATCATTAGCTAAACAGTAACCATGATCATGGATAAAAGATTAGGGTGGTAAACTGAGAGCAGACATACAACTGAAAGGAGGAAGCAAGTGTAGATCAGAACAAGCTAATGAAGATTTGTCAAAGATGTGTTTGTGAGCAGAGCTCGCAATTCACAATATATTTACTGAAGTAACACTGTGCCTCCCATCTATTCACAGTGCTTTAAGGGACTAAATGGAAAAGAGTTAGGGAGAAAAGAGAGTAGTAATTTTTAGAAAGAAAAGATGGGAAAAATGTTCATTCTGGATGAGTCAAAATAATTTTTAATATCTGGCAAACTACCTGGATTTGCTTATTTTTAAATCTGTTTTTAGTCAAGAACAAATTGTGTTTAATCAACTTTAGTTTGATTGATGTAAGAATTGCTCCAGGAGACAAAGAGGATTAAATAGATTGGGTATTTTTCACTTTTAAGCTTCTTCACCCACTTTCTCTTACCCTTCAGTACAAACAATTATGAAAAATATAGTCTAGAATTAACTTCCTGAAAGATGGGTGTAATTTCACCTGAAAAATTACATGGTAAAAGTAGTTATCAGAGGTTTGCTTGTAAATTTGGCATAGCACACCATAAATGACATCTGCACAGCCCCTTGCTGTCATTTGTGAACAACAAACACATGACATAAGCACATGTAGTAGAATATAAGGGAACTGTTTTGTGATGTGGTTACACCTCCCTTCACAAAGCTCTCCAGCACAGACACTAGAAATGAAGAACTAGAAATTAAGGTGAGGTGTTAGGAGAAGGCAGGCCCAAGCTGCTGGCAGAAACAGCTCCATTCAAGAGGAAGCAGAAAGCCTACATTTGGACAAGGATGTGCTTTTACATGATGCTCTCTGTCTGTGGCCAGACAAAGAAACCACTGTAAATTTGTGACTGTGTTCTCAAAACCAAACAGGCAGACATGGAGCAGTACAACAGAACAGACTGGTAGGAAACAACCCAGATCTGCTGAGGAATCACATCCCGAGGCACCGAGGGGTTATGCAGCTTAAGGCAGTTACATACAAAAAAATTTTGGATAAACTGAGAACTGAATTCAAAACCCTTTTACCTCTTTCCTCTGCTTTGATAAGGTTTCAACTTGAACATTACCACTTTTTGTCAAAATTATCTTGACCTGCGACAGGCAACAGGCAACACCAAACCCTTGACATTTTTATCCTTTTGCCAATCTAACACTGGAATTTAAGTTTGGAAAAAGTCATTTCAAACACCCATGTGTCCTCTTCTTCTGATGCCATGCTCATACCGCACCTGTGCATAATCTTCCTCCTGCCAGCCTTCTGCATCAGGTCAACAACAACAACAAAGGCAACTGAAGCTGCTATTCGTAAGCTTTTTGTCATCTCAAGGAAGAAGCAAAAGGGCTCAGAGAATGTGTGAGAAGGAAAAACCTTTGTTTAATTTAATTATGTTTACTTCTTTCAAGTCTAAGTAAACTCAGGGATCAGCAGAACAACCAGTTAATTAAATCATGACAGCAGTTCCTTAACCCTGAATAGGCAATCACGTCATGCTGTGTCGCATTCAACAGGTTCTTCCAAAAAGACACACTCAACCTTTACACTGTGGATCAAAAATAAGTCTACCTCACAGAGGGTACTGAAGTATAAAAGCTCTTCTAATGCAAGATGACAGCTGTGGAGTAGCACTATGACTATTTTCAATACTTCCATCTTGAGGGTTGATTCCAAATCCATTGGTGAAAATTACTGGTAACAGTGCAATAAAAGATCTAGTTCTGATCCTCGAGTTCATCACTGAGAACACTGGTCAAGAGGGAAGCAAGCAGGGTGGGCTCAAAAGCACACGTGCACAGATGCTGCCCTGACACACTGCTGGATGCTGTCCCTGCCCGCCTGCTCTGGTGTCCAGAAAGGCTGGAGAAGCAGGAAGGCAGCAAGAAGTTTGCCTCTTGGATCTGCACCTGGCTGCTCTTGCTGGGTTTGTCCCATGAGTTGTACCATGGACAACTCGAGCCCCACTCCAGAGCAACCCTGTTCCAGTATCTTCTGCATCTATCTCCCACTACCTCTTAGGAGCCGTGAGAACTTCTCCAAGAGAAGGAGAATGAAAACGACAAATCTTTCTTTCATTTGGTCTTGGGACTTTCCTACGTGGACAGCTCACAGTGCCAATACATTTAGGTCCCCTGAGGACTTTCCTTGGACTTACGTCATTTGTCAGCTCACAGGTAATTTCCTGTGTTTCTTTTTGTCTCCTCATAAATGTCTTCCATCTACAGACTCTTCCCTTACTCTTTCCTTGGTCTTCCATGCTTTCACCATTCATTTTTCCCTCTCCCATTATTGCAGACTTTTCTGTCCACTAGTGCTCCTCCTTCCATTCAGTCCATTCTAATGACTTCATCACAAATTACAAAATGGAGTTATTGTGCAGTTTTGTTTATTCCCACCCAGAGTGAAGTGTTTCTCCTTCTTTTCTACTCTCTTAAGTCATTTAATCAAAACCTTTACAAGTCAGGCTGGCATAAACTCAAAATGTCTTCCCATAGTTCCTATGTCCAGCCTTCCCACCTGACTAATGAGGAAACTCTCTGATGTTGAATAAAAGGGTTTGTGCACTACAAAGACTTTTTAATTAAAAATAAAACCTTCTGACATCACTGGCTACAACATCGTGGCTGTATTTCAGAGCAGGATAAAAGTGTGCCTGTATTTTCTTATATGGTTCAATATCCTCCTATTGACAGAAGATAGGGTGACTGGTCTACAACTGGAAACCAGGAAATGATTTTTCTGATTTCATTAGAGTAATTGACAAAAGCATTTCCTTTCTGTCTAAGGTTAACAGATGGCTTGTTAAAGTTACAACTTCTTTAAACAGAGACGTCAAAAAAATTATATGCATGACAACAAAAATAATATTGATACAAGCTCATTGCAAAATTAAAATGAAGTTTGCATAACCCAAAGCACAGAATAATTAACTGCCACCATTGCAACACATTTGATTTTCTAAGATTTTCTTGGAAACTGGATGAAGGGACATAAACGGGGCAAGGGCCAACATGAGGTTTAAGTTACCAGAGGCACAAAGATGCAGTTGGTTACTGTGCCTACTCCACATGTACAAAGAAACTGCCAGGAATGTATAAGGAGGTTACATCGAGGCTTGGATATTAATCCCAGTAGTAACAAAGTATATTAATCACACAGGCTTTTTAATTTTGGGTAAAAAAATGTTTTCATATAAGAAGACTGAAGTAAAATTCAAGATTATCGGTTCCTACTCATGCCAACAGCTGTTCCAGACCTAGCAGGATTGAGTTTTCCAGGCAGGCATCACTCAGGCCCCTTGCCCTTGTACCTCCCTACTCACCAGCCCAGGAGTACAGTGCAGTCTGCTGTGCTCATCCCATGCCAATGTGCAACACAAGCATCAACCCTGCAGGACTCTGCTTCCACACCTCACCTCTGGCAGGTTCAAGATCTGTGCCAGGCAAGCTCTTGAAACACCTGAAGCTGCCTCATCTCTATCATGATTCAGGGCCCTGAGCCTCACTCTCTCAGCAAAAAACAAGGGGAGTGGGTGGGTGAATTAAAAAAGTAAATAAATCCATCAATACTAGTTTGCCCACCTGTAGTTTTTAGGACCTCACATTCATCTTAAAGGCGTCTCATTTCCATAAAACCAAGAAAAACTGCAAAGGAGATTCAGCTTTGAAAATAGACAACTTAATCTATGTTAGACCTTTGAGAGGTGAAGCACATCAGCCATTCCACCTGGACAGATCTAGAATGCTAACATAATTACTCATATTAAATATGAGTAATTTCTCCTTTCTCCTTCAACATCACACTATTTGTCCTCTGTGCCATAATTCTTCCAGGTTTTTCCCTGTCTGCTTTCCAGTATGGCTTCATCTCTTTTCTTTCTCTAGTATTACTGCCTTATTTCTCTTCACAGCATCCTACCACTTACCTTTTCAAGCATGCTCTTTTGCAGTAGTCTGTATAAATTTCAGCTCTCAGACTTTACTAAGACATCATTAAGACATGCAGCTAACTCCCAGTGACCCAGGAGAAAGAAAGAAAATGGAACCCCAGTGGGTTTTCCTTGCATTTGTTCATTTTCTTCCCAGTAACAGCTCAGAATCAAGCCTATTCCATTACCAATCTTAGATGTCAGCTCCTTGCGTTATGTAACTATTTTTTTGAAAAAGAGGTAAATAATTGAATCAGGGAGGCAAATAAAAGGATGAACAGGAGCAATATTTCCCATTGCAAAGCCTCTGCTGATAGCTATTGGAAATAACCTGGTTTGTTTTGCCAGCCTGGTGATGTCAGGTTCACTCAGCTCACGCCTCGTCAGCTCTGACTGAGGGGCTTCGCTCACTGCGGGGCTGACGGGGAGCAAAGCACAGCCCCTCGCTGCTTCTGCTTGCCTTCACAGGAAGGATCTTTGAGAAATTGTATAACTCTACAGCAGACTGGTCTTGGCCCCAGGTACAGCAGGTTCTTCCTTTCTCACTGACTTCAGCAGAGCACATGAATTTCATCGTCATCTCCAACAAAATGAACAGCAAGCATTATAAAGGAAAAAAAAGGACAACATTTAATTTTGAGGGGAAAATAAAGGACATGCTAGGGAACTGCTGTCACCAAGAGATTCTGCTCTAGGAAAAAAAAGGTAAATTCCTCAGTGAAAAATATAACAGAGATACTGCTGCTTTTGTAACTCCCAGTAGCAGCCAAAATAAGGGTAGTGGAAAACAACAGAGATTTTCAAAGCAAGCAAAACCACATTAACACATCCATACCTTTTAATGCCAGTATAATAAACTGTGAAGATATTCACTTAGAAATAAGGATTGTATTTTATTTGTTTGCTTTCAACTCAGTTTCAGGGAAAGGTGGTTATAATAGGTCAGTTGTGACAACACAGTCTTACAGAAAAAGGAATCCCCACGGCAGTTACAAAAAAATATGAACTAAAAAATTAGTGACAGAAAATTAAGAGAGCAGAGCGACATGGATATGGAGAAGAGCAGAAAAGAACTGTCCAGCATATCAGGTTTCACGGTTTAGTCTGCCAGAAAGGACAGGTTTGCAATATGAGTATCAACAGCAGCAACCGTCTCCTTGCACTGCCAAGGGAGCAGATGAAGCATTCAAACATCATTGCTTTCTTCCACACATTCCAAATTTATTTGGTTTTATGGTGCTTTGTCCCACCAGGAAAAGGTACTATGAGGGATAAAGATGCCAAATGCACATAAAAGGTGAGTCAAAGGAATCCTTTGAATGAAATTTTTATATGGATCTATTAAACCTAAATAAGGCCTTCCAGTCTGCTTTCTGCCTCAGTTTTCCCGGTGTTCTTATGCCACAAGTCACATCCAGCTCTGTCCAAGAGGACTGAGTTTCTGCTACTTTAGTTTAATGCTTCAGATACCCACTTTAGTTCAGAGTTCTGCACAAAGCAATGACAAGTACCTCTCTTTTTTCCCCAGAGGGGGATGTTACAGAGTTAACCAGATCTTTGGTCTGGAAGAAAGCTGCTCACCTGCTTGTAGATAAATATCCTTCTGCTCTGAATCAACTGGCCCAGAGAGATCTGGCTTGCCAGTGGGTGTCAAAGCATGGCTAGGAGAGGGAATCAAAAAAACCACAAACCCAAAAACCAAACACCTCCCCAAACCTCCCCGACCCCCCCAAAAAACCCTAATCCCACCAAAAACACAGACACACGATGGTCACGAAGCACAGGCCGAGGGAGGTCCCTGCTGGCAGGATGATGAAATACACAGGCACCATTTCCAAACATATCATCCACCCGCTCCCACAAATAGTTCCTTTCCCATCTGAACCCCAAAACTTGGCACAGTTACCTTGCATTCACCTTTGCACCAGCCTCTTCCTCCCAAGGGTTGGGGCAGAGGCAGAATCCAGTCTCAGTGTCACCATGTTTATTGAGGATAAAAATTCCCAGCACACTTGAATTATCGTTCTGCTGGAGTAAGGCTGACTGATCATTCCTACAGCTTCTTCTATTGCAGATGAGCAGGAGGATGGGACCCACCTGGTTTCCCACATGACATCAGCCATTTTTTCTACTGCTCAAGGGGCATCAGATACCAATAACTATATTGTGGAAGTCAGTGATGCCACATTTAAGAATTCATCAGCCAACACTGCATCTTAGTGTATTGAAAAGAAGAAGGAACAAAATAAAACAACAGATCTTGTCTCAGCTTTTTTGTATATTACATTTACACAGCTGCTGCAAAATTTCAACTGCAATGAATTTCACAAGACGCAAACCAGAAATAATTCTTCACTACGTTGGACCATCATAAAGACACTTATGATACGCCTGGGGATAAACTAAGCTCAAAAAAATGTTAACTACTGGATGAGACACATATTAACCTCCAGATACAAAAGTGACTTTTCAAAGAAAGCAACAGAGAGTTAAAATAAATATCCAGTGAAGGCCAACAGCGACATTATCAAGAGGTTCAATTTTCGCCTTACAATTGACACACTTGAGAGTAATAGACATTCCCAATGACTCAGAAAACAAATATAATTGACACTAAAATGAAGGAAAGCATACAGGGGAGGTTTTAAAAAAAGAAACTTTATTACAAATCTGTAGGTTTAAGAAAATATCCAAAAACTGTCAAAGTAGTATGAAAAATGCTGTCATCCGATTCACAGCCACCAGTTCGCTCCAACAAACACAGCATACAAAAACTGATAGAAACCATGGCGATTCTTTTTGGTGACACAAGTCAGACATTTGTAATTCCAAATACTCTGCTGACAGTTGAGATGCTGCTGGCAGCACAGGGGAATGATGAATTGCACTGGTTTTGAAAACTGGAAGTTGGGATGAACAGGTTAAATACATATACACATACTGTATCGTACCATGTGTCCAGGTAACTCAGGGCAAACAAAACATGGCCCAGCACAATACCTAAAGTCTGTAAAAACCTGGAGAGCCAGGGAATGTGTGGATATGGGATTAAGTTATTCTCTATGTTCTGGTTCCCATTTTCTTTAACATCTCAAACTAATAAAGACCAATTGTTTTCCACTCTTATTTACCGAAACAGTGAAGCTGATGTGCTGCTGTACTGTCTTTTCAAAACATTTCAGCTGCACTGGAGGCAGGCACAGGCTCTAAAAATTCAATGCAGTTAAAACATCATATAATTAAAAGTGGGATTTCTAGAAGATTGTAGACTGAACTTCCCGCAAGTGACCTAACACCTTAAGCTCCCCTGAAAAACATGGCATTTCTTGTGTCATTCAGAGATAATTTATACAATAAACGAACGAGGAAAGAACCAATATATATTACATTCCTAAACCGAAGCACAGACTGCAGTAAAAAAGCAGAAAGTCTGCAAGTATGCCAGGGATTAAATCCAAAACCTGCCCTAAAACTCTTAACTGACTGCAGTGGCTGGAAGCTGCAGCATAGACCATTGGTAACAATATTCTCAAATCCTTTGAACTGCACAGGACTGAGACACCACAGCTCAGAGCTGCAACGCAGAAGAGGCTTCAGTGGAAGAAGTGTGAAGATTTTAAAGGAGCGGGATGAAACACTTCTGTTACAATACCTGCTCAAGGTACTGATAAGATCTAATCCCCCCCCTCAAAACCTCTGTATAACTTAACTCTGTTTTTATCAGGTGCTTGATGGAGATTTTCTATTGAACAACCCTCCTTTTGCCAACAGCAACTTGAAAGAAACTACGACCACCGTAAAAAACAACTCGGTGCATTTCATTCATTTTGCTGTTTCAACTTAAAGTTGAAAAGCACAGAATCGAGAGTTACTCAAACTACTCTGCAGGAGAGCAATTAGAAATCAACAATCTCTCATTACCAGAGCAAACAGGATGGAAGATGCAGAACTGAATTTACAGCAATTTCCTTCCCCTTGCAGACCAGATTAACCCCAGGTTAATCAGAGCTACCCGCAACATTTCTTAAGAGCCACTTGCTGGTAAAGAGGTTGCCTCATTTTCCTGCGTTTACTGAAAACTTGATTTATGAAACACTGTAATGAAACAGTCAAAAATCTTCATTCCAAAGAAGGAAAATAGTCCATGTACATTCTTAGGTGTGAACTTTCAGGCTTGGGAAACGTTTTTCCAGATTGTCAGCAAGTGCCTGGTCAGCCTCACGCAGGACTTCAAGGAAACTCTCCACCTGGAAATAAAAAACACACACACAAAAAGAAAAAACTCAATTTACATGGAACACAGAATTCTTACAGTGGTACAGGGGGTCTTTCTATTTCTGTGCCTTCCCAGCAAGAGCAACCACTGCAATGAATAATGGAAAATGCTCCACAGTAGCTACCTTCCTCTTACACCACACATTTTCAAGTCAGTCTAAATCTTGAAATGTTACCACCTTCCTCAAGCTCTTGCTTTCTAGATTAAAAGTACATGAAGAAAAGCCCCCTAAGAAAAATATTCAGAATAATTCCTCTACAAAAACACACAGGACAAATTTTCAGCCAGCATAAATTTTCAGACATCCATTCATGTCAGCACAGTTTGACCCTTGCATCAGCTGATGGTCTTGGCAAAGCTTTGGCTAAAGTAAGGCAGAAGAGATAGACTGTCTGGAACAGGAATGGCGTGGAACCTGCGCCTGAGCAATTCTGTCCTGCTTATACATGGGATTTGGAAAGGTCTTGGCACCCAAGCAGTATTTTTTCAGCTCTGTCACAGACCACATATACTCACCGATGCAAAATACAGAGGTAAGAGGTTCTGAAATGCACAGGAACACGTCTGTTCATTCAAATGTCCCTGGTGCAGTCCTTCTAAGGTATTTTCCTGCAAAATAAAGTGAGAAATACAAGAAGCACATCATCATCAGTTGTCAGAAGAACAAACTCAAAACTGTGCACAGTATGTACTTCATTCTTAAAAATGGGTAAAACAACCAGAACTTACAGCTCTCAGAGAAAGCCAGACATAGCTGACACAAAAAGGTGTGAAAGCTCACACATCACAAGTCTCTTAACATGAATACTTCCATAATAAAAAATGTCAGCTCAGAAGGCAAGTTTGATAGTATTTCCTTCTCTTAAAATAAATTGACTTTCATTCAAAAGAAATGGCAATATACACCTATAAAATTTATCATACAGAATCTTGGCCCTGAAAACCTGTGTCCCTGCCATCTCACACACTTGTTGCTACTTACCTTCTGACTGATTCTCTAAGAAATTCCCAGTATGCAACTGCACTTGCAGAGCAAAATGCCCACATTAACATCTTTTTTCTTACCTAACCTGCAGAAATCCCTCTTAGAATTTTGTTTATTTTTACCTTGGTTAGTTCTTGAAGCATATTGGAAAGTAATTCACAGCAAATATCCTTCAAAATTTTTAAATGGAAATCTTCCTCATTTACGTCAGTCCTTCCAGTCTCTTCTTGTTTGGACTCCTTGGAGTTATCAACAGCTCTCTTCCCACAGCCCTCCATATATTGTAAGATACGAATCAAGCTCCCAATCAGAGGCATATCTTAATATAAAGTAACAAGAAAATTGAACTTTAACATTGAAAATTCTTTCCCATCCTTTCAAGGCATTAGAATTTTGAAACACGCCACCAGGTTTTACACAACAGCTATAGGAATGTACATTCTGACAGTGCTGTGTTTTGTTACTCAAGGACCATTCTAAAGAAGTGGAAATGCAGCAGAAAACCCTGACCATTTTTCCTGCAAGCTAATCTGTATCTATAAAAACTATATGCCAGTGGTAAGGAGTATGAGAAGGAGAATGTCTTTAGTAGTAACCCAGTGAGGGTAGTATGTTCAATTTACATCCAGATAATCCTGTCTGACAAGCCAAACTCACACAACGTCTTTCTGCTGCAAATGACCCTGACTCACATTCCCAAGATAGGCTTTTAATTCTGAAGACTTATCCATGAATTGAAAAGTAACGATAGAGGGATTTAAGTAAGTGCAGAATGTCCCCCTATTAAAAAACCAACCAAACAAAAATTACTATTAAGTCCTCATATTTTAGCAAAGATTAATTCTGTAATTTTCATTAATTTACCAAACAGAGCAGACTGAGCACAATCTGCAGATTCTGGAATTTTAACTCTTCAGAGACATCCAGTAACTGAACTTTGGGATAGGTGCACTTTTGAGTAACAGTGGAAAAGAGTGCACCACCTTTCACCCCACATAAAGTCAATTGTGAACGTAACTTTAAATGAAGGGGGAAAAAAAAGAACAGAAAAAAGTACAACTTGCTTTTCCTCATCCTGGTGTATTCTTGCTCTGTCTGTGAAGCAAACATTGCAGACAGCACGGACAAAATAGAGGCCAATACAGTCTTCTGCTCCTGCACAATGATTGGTGGATCATCTGGCTGGCAAAGTTCCTGGCAAACGAGGTCATAAAGCAAACTCCAAGTCTCTTTTCCTCCATCAGGAGCCTGTACTTGAGAAAGAAAGAAGGAGAACCCACCAACCCAAAAAATTTAATCTATGTAGGTGAATTACTTTTCTCCCCATTAAATATATGATGATCCAGAAGTTCTGGCCACTCTGGTTCCCATCACACATAGCAATTCAAGTGTCTTACCAATAGCCTGGATCCCCTCATCCACCGTAGTCAGGAGCTGCAGGATATGCATATACACATCAAGTCCTTCTGGGTTATCTGATCTACACAGAACAACCAAAAAACAAAGACATGTTAAAGAGCCAATTACTGGTTTTATATCCTGTGTGTTTTGGACATAGAGAAGCCTGTCAGCAATCACTGCCATTCTCTTTGCTAACAAACTACTTGACTCATTTCAAATTATGTAAGTACAGGAAGATGTATTCTAGTGATCCGTCAAACTGTGCTGCTCCCACTAAAATCAAGATGTTCAGACACAAGGTTATAATGAACCTCCCCAGCCATGAAACTAAAAAGAAATCTCACATACCGGACTTGTTTGGCTGCTTCAAGTATACAAGGCACAATCTTAAAATCTGGAAGTTCTTCAGGGGAATCGTCTACAGATGGTCCCACAGACTGGCAAGTGCCGTTTTTGATCCAGTTTAACATCAGCTCTTCATCAAGATCGAAGAGTTTGTCCACCACTTCACCCACTTTTACCAACAGGTCAACTGCACAAGAGGGAATGCAAAAATTTCAACAAGACTGAAGATGAAGGGCAAAAATCAGCTCACAAAACATTCATATATACACATATTCAGAGTAAACTGAGTACTGAAATATATTCATTTTCTTCGTGACCTACTATGGGTTGCTATGTTTAATTCCTTTATGTGGAACAAATCAGCTGAAGAGTTCGATAAATAGGGATTGTTGGAAGGCCCACTGACATCTTCAGCCTTGTCTTGCCATATGTGAAGCAAGAACCTTATTCACAAAGAGACTTCACATTCCTGAAAAGTCCTAACTTCTGCTTCTAAAGAAAAACTTTCCAAGATTTGCCCCTAGATATGCAGTCTGCATTTTACTTAGGTAGATCCGTGATTTCAATTGGATGAAGCAGGATTTCTGAGCACTGTCATTAACAATTTTTAAAAAATTAAAAATCTAAATTATTAGGACTCCTTGACAAATCATAACTGCTGTTACAATTGAGTTGGATATGAAATATAAATGTTAAGCGAAGTATTTGCATTTTTAGGTGCTTGGTGTGGTTTTTAATAAATTAGTTCTCAGAGAGATTTGCACACTACTGACTGTACACCCAAAGCCTGTGCAGTATTCAGTTGCCATTCAGAGTAACTGAATCACTCCTCCAGTTACCACTCCACAAGTATGGCAGTTTTAAAAACAGTAAATACATATATCTGATTTGGAAAAAAATAATTAAATGAGTTCTTCTTTTAAGGTTCAAAAATTACACATGTATATCCCTGAACAAAGACTATGTCCTTTCCTTTCTTGTGGAAAATAACAATTTCTTCTGTTACACTTATTTTGATTCCCTACAGAGCTTTCTTCTTCCTCTGTGCCTGCTTTTTTGATTGGTTTTATATATATTTATAAACCTGCAAAGTCAGGATGAGTTTGTTTTGGTGTCCTTTAAATTTATGAGGTTCCATTTATTTTCAAGAAATTATCCCAACAGAAAATATTTGTCTTTGAAACTGCAAACTTCAGTTCTTATTTTTAATTCTTCAAAAACCCACCGATTCCCAACTTGTTTTGGCAACTTACCATTTGTAGAGCTGGACATGATAAAGCAAACACAGTCATATACGGAAGGGTTTTCCCGGATTCTCTCAACCCAGACATTGGCCACCTCAGGCTGGGACAGGCAAGTTAACAGCAACCTAGACAAGAATTCCCCATTTAATAAACTAGAAGCCAATTCAGTTCATTTCAGCTGTACAAGTGTAAATCCAAAATAATGAGAATGATGTGATAGAAACAGGAATCTACCTCACAGTAAACTGATTCCAGGACAATGCAGAAACAATAAAAGATGAGGGGATAAGAGGATAATAAAACAGTGAGCCCATTTGTCAGTTTTCTTCCCAGGTCTCAGAACACAGCAGAACTACACTAACGATGCACTGATTTCTGAGATGTCATACCTGCTTGTTTCCAGAAGCGTTGGGGAGTCTGAATCACACAGACGCTGCAATAGCACTTGGCTTTAAGGAGAAAATGCAAGGGAAAAAAGTTAACAAATCTATCCTTGTTTAAAAAACAGGTATAAAAAGGTAATTTCATAGCTGCAGCCATGTTCTGAGATTAAAAACAGCTTTTTCTAACCACACATGCATGTTAAGTGTTTCAAGATTGCCAAACTCAGAAATCAAACATTCAAGAACTTCACCAGTGATTAAAAAAAGAAATAAAATAGTGGTCTGTATTCTTTTTTCCTTCACTGAACATTTCCCACACAAAAAAGGTCAGCCAAAAAGGTGTGAATGAAGATGAGGCATGGCAGGCAAACTTAGATCCTTTTATAACATGTCTTTCGTGATTGTGAGTCCTAAAAGCAGTACTCGTGCATGTATGAAGCACATATACACTTACCCAAGATTCTCATCTTTACTAATGGACATGCATATGTCCTGGAAACAGGCCATATTTCCTAATATTCCCACGCAGATTTCCTGAAAAGTCAAAACACAGTATTAATGAGGCAACTGCAATGTAGTCCAGGATTTCACTTCCAGAGCAGTAAAACAGAAGTAAGAGAGGTTCAAAGACAGTGGGAGCACCCACTGGATAACATGTTTCAGAAAGGGAAAAAGCTGCTGCAGGACAGCAACTGCAGTCAAAGGGAGGAGAGGGAATATGTGAGAGAAACAGCCCTGCAGGCACCAAGGTCAGTGCAGAAGGAGGGAGAGGAGGTGCTCCAGGTGCTGGAGCTGAGGTTCCCCTGAAGCCCGTGGTGCAGCCCCTGGTGAGGCAGCTGTGCCTCTGCAGCCTGTGGAGGTCTGCAGGGATGCAAAGATCCACCTGCAGCCTGTGGAAGACCCCACAATGGAGCAGGTGGACGCCTGAAGGAAGGCTGTGAGCCCATAGGAAGCCTGTGCTGGAGCAAGATCCTGACAGGACCTGTGGACCCATGGAGAGAGGAGCCCATGCTGGAGCAGGTTGGCTGGTAGGACTTGTGACCCCATGGGGGACCAACACTGAAGCACTCTGTGAAAAACTGTAGCCTGTGGGAATGACTGAAGTTGGAGAAGCTCATGGAAAACTGTATCCCATGGGAGGGACCCTATGCTGGAGCAGGGGAAGAAAGTGAGGAGTCTTCCCCCTAAGGAGGAAGGAGCAGCAGACACAACATGTGATGAACTGACCCCAACTCCCATTCCCTGTTTCCCTGTGCTACTCGGGGGAAGAGGGAGAGAATCAGGAATGAAGTCAAGCCTTGGAAGACGGGAAAGGTGTTTTTGAAATTTGATTTTCTCTTTATCCTGCTCCGATTTGATTGGTAATAAATTAAATTAATTTCCCTAAGATTAGTCTGTTTTGCCCGTAAGTGGTGAGTCATCTCTCCTGTTCTTATCACAACCCATGAGCCTTTTGTCATATTTTCTCTTCCCTGTCCAGTTAAGGAGGGGGAGTGACAGAGCAGATTTAGTGGGTACCTGATGTCCAGTCAGGGTCAATCTGTCACACTTTTGCAGGTCTGACTAAACAAGTTGATGACCATTTCTGATCAGTAATCATAAAACAAGTAATGAGAAAAAAAGGACAGGCTAATGGTTTTTATAACAGGTCTTGTAATTAGGACTGATAAACTCAGTCCCTCATCAGTTTATACAGGAGGATATGTGAACTTGTATCAGCTTCAACATCACTGAAAAACTGATTACATTACTGATACCACATTAAAAACACTGCAAAAAAGCATTCTAAAATTTGATTTTGCATTTTCTTGTGCTTCCCCTCATACATTCAAACACGCAGTGGGAGGAGAAGGAAGATAAGAGTAAATGCATGTACAGAACTATCTACTGTAGGTATTAACCAGCTTTTTGACAGCCCATACTTACAGTTAGGCGAGGGCATTTTGATTTGGCAAAAACTCCCATGAATATATCGGGGGCGTTGAACTCCTGAAGAAATAAAGCAACATCCTGCGGAGAAAATGAATGGAGAAGTAAATGGACCTCTACAATTTTCAAGAGCAATATGAAACCCTTTCTCACAGCACAAGGGCTGGATCAAAGAGATGAAAAACTCGCTACAAAAATTTTATTTGCTAAAAGTGAATACCAATAATCCTTGCTTTTCAATGAGAGAAGATGAGGTCCTCAAGCCCTTCTGGTGATTCAGGATGCCAATGATTTGCTGCACAATGAGCCCAAAAGTCACATTTGCAAGGAAAATTTCGTTTGTTCCTTATCCCAACAGAGGGTGAGAGACACTAAGTCAGAATCCAGTAAACACCACATTTTAAGACATGACATCACCCCAACTTAGAAAAAGAAACAAGTGAAGGGGTTGCCATTAGCACCTGATCAGACCATACAAAAGAAACTTCCTTCTCATTTCACCACATTAAAACACAAGATGAGTTCTCTATTTGGGAGTAAAGGATACATATTCAATGTTTATTTAAAAAAATCTTAACAAGCCAGCAAATAAAATAATCTTATCTATCTTGAGAATTTCTTCCAGCATTTGAGAATGTTGAGAAAAATACCAAAAAGCTGTGTTACGTTGCCACTGCAAGTCTGTCGCCAAACTTTGAAAGGCTGTCTATCTATCAAACTATGCTTGCCAGTAGGGCGCACTACATTTGCTAGACGGAAACAAGCCTATTTCGAGAGCTGACCGAGCCCGGGTGACTCTGTGCCTTCTCCCACGCCCAGGAGGATTCTGCGGGGCACAACATCGCTCCTACCTCGTCCATCGACATGTCCCACACCTTGCAGATGTCATTCTCCATCTCCTCGTCCAGCTCCGTCCGGGTTCCCTCGGGGCTGGCGGCGGGATCCGGCTCCGCGGGGGCGATCACCTGGGACACGTCGGGGTGTGGGGGTGAGGGCAACACGACCCGGGTTAACCCCCCGCACCGCTCGGAAGCCGCTGTGTCCCCGGGTGTCCCCCGGGTGTGTCTCCGGGTGTGTCTCCGGGTGTGACTCCGGGTGTGACTCCGGGTGTCCCCCCGGCCCCGCGAGCGATCGTGCCGCACCCGCCCAGCGCTGACCGACACCGGCCCCTCCCTCCCGGCGCCGCCGCACCTCGATGAGGCGGGTGAGGACGCTGAAGAGCCAGTGCTTGCTGTACACCGTGTTCCCCACCGCGTCCCCCTCCTCCTCCTCCGCATCGCTGCACGGCGGCGACGGGTTGCGATCCATGGCGGCCCCACAGCGGCGCGGGCACAGCGAGGCGGCGCGGCCGGAGCGGCGCCCGCGGCCCCACAGCGCCCTCTGGGCCCCGGCGGCCGCTGCCGCCCCAGCGGCCGTGACGAGGCCGTGCCGGGACCCGCCCGTGCCGGGCCCACCCTTCGGCAGCCTCCGTGATGCCCCGACACCGCCCCGCTGCCCCCGCCCCAGCGCCGTCCCCCGGTCCCGCGGCCCAGGAGGGTGGGTGCTCGCAGACGAGGAGACAGTTTTCAGGAGGATTTCTTTATTCGGCTGTGCAAAGGGAGGTGTGACAGGAGCAGAGGGGACTGCCCTAGTACCCGTCCCCCAGCCCCGCGGCCCAGGAGGATGGATGCTCGCAGACGAGGGGACGGTTTTCAGGAGGATTTCTTTATTCGGCTGTGCAAAGGCAGGCGTGGCGGGAGCAGAGGGGACTGCCCTAGTACTTGCGGGGCAGCCCCTTGGGGCGGTAGCGGTTCGGGTCCCCTCCGCTCCGCCCCCACCTGTTCGCCTCCTGGTCCGCCCGGGTGTCCTCGGCGCCTCTGCCGCTCACGCTGCTCTGCCATCCCTCCCGGGCGTCACTGCGGGGAAGAAGAAAAGTCACCTGAACCGACCGCATGAGCTCAGCCTAGTGTGGATCTCCTCACGTAAAGCAAGCTTTTCCTCAGTGCTTCTCAAGCAGAGATACGAGGACATCCTGATCCTTGTCTGAGAGCCCGCATGGAACCCATAACTGTTACGACAGGAAACGAACCAGCAAGGAAAGAGAGTTCCTTATGACCAGAAATGCAGAGGAAGGAGTCTGCCTTCTCGGGAGGACAAGAAGGAAGGCCTCGCACTCATGGGAGTGTGGTGGAAGGAGAGCCACCATTCCTACAGAGACAGGCTGTCCAGACAGGAGCTGCATCCCCTCCCCTCTGCTGTTCTTCTAGGTGAAAAGCTGAGTACAAGTCAAAAAGGACTTCACGCCAACTGGAATGCCTGGATCCCTGGTAACTCACTGTTCACAAGCCAAGCACGCTCTGTTACCTGATAACTCTTGCCGCCCAGGCACCACCAGGTCCTCTCCGGGCAGCGTCATAATTCCCACGAGCATGGAAGTATTTGTCGGCACCTTTATAATTTGCCTCACGCATGTCCCGGTATGCTCTGTACATATCCCATGTTCCTGAAGGAAGTGGAGAAACAGAAATGATGTTGACTTGAAAAAGTCACAGCAGAAATAGTTCAGTACCATTTCAGCCAAGGAGCTGAAAGGCCAAAGGAGCAGTAACAGAGAGGCACATCTTCACATCAGTCTTTGCACAGGGCTTTGCCCACAGAAAGCACCTGGGGGGGCTGATCAAGGCCCTCTTCCAGCAGCAGAAACCAGCTGTGGATCTCCCAGCCCCAAGGGCTGCATCCATTGGTAACGTGCTGGGGGAGGGGGTTCCTAAGAGAAGGGTCTATGGTAAGAGCAGCTTACCTCCCGCTGCATCCCGGACAAATTGTCCCGCTCTGCGCAGTCCAAATCCGTCAGCACTTGCACACAGAGCAACGACGAGCAACATGAGGCAGACCCAGAGCCTCATGGTTACCAGTCCAGGTCTGAGACAGAGCTGTGAGACAGAGAGATGAACAGTTCTGGAGCACCTTTGAGAGACTGCTGGCATAGCATCCACCATACCCACAGCTGTGCCAGGGCAGCTGCCCAGGGCCCCCTTCTACCCCTACAAGGAGTGGTGTCCTCTATGAGACCACAAGCTCAGCTAAGGAGTCCACAACAGAGGCAGATGCACATGAGAAACTTGCATTCTAGCATTCCCTGTTGCTCCTGTCAGAGAAGCCCCCCATGCTAAAGCATTAGTCCTGTTCCTGAGTACCAGCTCAGAACACTGCATATAGCTCACAAATTCAGAATGTCACTCACCACTGCAGAAAGGCAAAGCTGAAGGAGGTGGAGATGGTCTCGTGTGCTTTCAGACTCAGAGAGGGTATTTATAAGCAATTCAAATCCCTCAAAAGAGGAAACTGTAGAGGATACCCATGGCTGGGAATTCCCCACCACTACCCCACTTTAAACACAGAAATCATTACTGGAAACTTGTCCTTGACCTTACTGAAAGTTCACAGCTCCTCTTACATAATTTTTTAGACGGTATGTGGTGCATCTTCAGCTGTCCATGGGACTATTTGCTCCTCATAACAAGCAGACTGAGAAACTGCCTTGAAGACTGAAGTGTTCTGTGTGCTTGAAGTGTTATACTTGACTTAAAGGTGACATTTTTTTTTGGCCCTTGTGCTGGACAGAGCTTGGAAGGGAAGGTACCTGGTTGTCTGCATGAAGCACAAGGTCAGGTCTCTGTCTGTGCACAAACAACAGTCAGCTGTGTTACCAGAAGGGCTGCAGGAACTGCTAAGTGAATTTCTCATGCACGCTGGGATGACCAGATGAATGCCAGAACTGATGGGATAGAAAATGTGAAGTGTTGCTTTCACAGATCCTTCTCAAGGGACTTCCAGCTATCCTGCTGCAACAGAGGTTCAGTGGGGTTTAGGCGAGCTTAAAACTAAACAGAGTTTTTGATGCAGCAGTAACCATTTTACCTAAGGGGAAGTTCAGATCCATACAGCAACAACTCTGCTAGATTTTAAGACTGATATATTAACTGTCAGGCCCTAGTGACATGGTTCAGAGTTTGAGTACCCACTGTGCTCTCTCTGGTCAGGAGTCTGCTTGTTCCCCTTGGTTAATAAGTGACATAACCCCCTTTCCCTGCAGGAAGCTCCAGGTTTGAGTGCAGTTGCACTGTAGAGAGTGTGTGCAGAAAGTCTCCCTTGTTGTGTGGTCTCACACATGATTTAACAAGTCTAAGAGAGCATTTTACATTCTCCTCAGAAGAGTTACAGGTAGTTGCCCAGTTCACAACTCTGTCACTTTAAACAAGTCGCTGCTGCAGCCGCAGAGCAGAGGCATGAGGTGAAAGAGGTGCAATAGAGCTAATAAAGTGCCATCAGGTAACTTTCCTTGGGCATCACTGAACTTCAGCCAAGAGTTCTGCTTAAGAGGATACATTTTCCACAGACCGGCCTTGAGGGGCAGAACAGATACTCTACAGTACTCTGTATCTCTGAATGGAACAACGTGCACTGGGAATCTAAACTCTAACCCAATGGACAAGGGAACCTTGCAAAAAGCAGGGGGCAGACATATGTTTTTGTCCCCTGCCACCCATGAACCCAGCACTTCCCTCTGTAACAACAGCTCAGTTACTGCAAAACCTCTGTTTTGCTGCAACTCTGTTCACGTTCTAGTCACGACCTATGTTGCAACCTCTGTCCTTACAGTACATGGTTGCTCAAATTCTTTCTCTACTGGCTGCAAGTGGCCCTGTTACCTTTTCGTTTTTAAAAAACAATCAAAAAACCAAAAACCCCTGGAAAATTACTCCTGTAAGTTGGGGTACAGGCATGTGCCATTTTGCTCTGGGACCTGGAACAGTGCATTGCCTTCAAAACTGACTTATGGTATTTTTTCCTACAAGAGCTCAGGCATTTTGGACTATAGAGGATATTTCTGAATCTTATGCCCTGTTTCACATTCTCTCCAACATTTTCTGCAAAGAGCAAAACATAATAATTGCAAGAATTATTGCAAGGTAGGTGCTGGAGGGGACCTGAGTGTATTCCCTGGACTCCTCTCCAACAAGGACAGCAGCAGTGACAACAGTGCAGGAGCTCCCTATGGTAACCGAGATAAAGCTCCAGCTTTGTCCTGCAGCAGGGAACAGCCTGAGCTCTGCTTTCCCGTATCCTCTTGGCCTGCACTCCAGGTCACAACCCCTGGCTCACAGAAACGAGCTGCAGCCAAAACTGCTGCTTGCGCAACAGAAACGGACAAAGCTGCCCCTGAGCACAGAGAAAGGTCTGAACGAAGTACTTCTTTCTGGCCCAGCAATAAAACTCTGGCTGTGTGTGCACACTGGGGAAACAACACACTGAAGGGTGCCTGGAGACTGCTTCCTGGGATTGTACATTATGATGCAATTAAGATAAAAAGCAAGATACTGGTTCCCCTTTAATTCTAAATGTCTACAAATGCAAGCTGCATTCCACAAACATTCCACAATTTTGCAATCTAAGAAAGATTGAGAAATAAGATAAGGTGAATTCCCAGCTCAGGCACAATCATAGGTGCAGTTATTCCTTATTCTGGGAAAAAAAAAATAAAACACTATTTAAGTTTACATGTGCATTAATTCATCTCAGTTTTGCCATGCTCCTGTATAGAATGTTTACTAGCATTGACCTCAGGTTTATAGATGTAGAACAACTGCAAATGTGGCTCCTTTCAAGAAACAGATATTTATCTGAAATAAAATTTATTTGCCCAGACATTTTGATGATGATTCTAACAGTGAAATAGTGTTGAGGAGGGTATGATGCCTTTTTCTTTCAAAAAAAGAAAACCACCACCACCACTGTTTCTATTTAAAGCTGCTCCAGGCAAAGCCCCCTTTATTCATCTCTGCTTTTTAAGGCCTTCTTCCACCATCAGTCACCCCCCAAGGCCAAGGATGAGCTGCAGCTCATCTGCCCCACCACAGCCATCAGTGGTGTGTGCTCAGCTGGCTGACAGGAGCTGGTTTAGGGGCCACAGCTTTAGGATGAAGGCCTTGCTCTGTGCAGCTGCAACTTCTGAACAGAAGACCATTTCATTTCACAGTCCCTTCACCTTACCCATATGAGATGAAAACAAACCCATACAGAATAGGAAAAAGTGATTTTCCAACTCTCCTTCAGAGAGTAAACTCTTTATTGACAGCCAAGTTAGTGGAAATCATCAACACAAGCTCACTTTAGACATGAAATTTGAACAAACACTTCCCATTATGTTACCTATATGACCACTCTGACACAAAAAAAGGCTCTGACCAAAAAAAAAACTCCACCCCACATTCAAAGTTAACCAACTGTATAAAACCCCCACACAAGTAAGCAAGAGACTGATGTGTACACAAAATGCAAGGAGCAAATGGAACCATTACATATGGAGATAAGCCAGGTACATTCTCAGAAAGCCAGGAATTCCTTTAAGGAAGGCAACAGGAGCACTCAGCAACAGCTGTATGAACGTGTTAAGTAAACAGGACAGGCACCGAGCCAGCAGCACCTCACCTGGCAGGGAAGAGAACAGTCCCCAACGGCATCTGGCAAGTGCCTGGATTCCATTCCAAGTCTTACTGTAAGGGCATGGGGGTGTTTCTGATGGCACAGATCCTTCTATTTCCAGTGTCAGAATCTAAACTCCAAAAGATTTAAAGTTTTCTTTCCGAGAAATAGTTCTGAATTGGCTTTTCCACAGGCAACACTATTAATGGATGAAAGCCTGACAAAAATTGGCTCCCTGTAACTTTGTCTAGTGAAGTAACCTACCCTCCACACTGAAGTCTTTCTTGACATCAAGATGAAATAATCAGACTGCATCTCTCAAAAAGCTGAAAGCTGTATTACTAACTCCTATTTTGATGAAAAGCATTATAAAGATATTTTATAAAGAAATATTTTCAAGTAGTTTCATAACATTATAAATTTTAATAAAATTTAGTTCCGATGGATGCATTAACTTTTTCCTTAAATGACCTTTGTGAAAATCAAATACTCATCAGATGCCGTTTGCCCTCTGCTAAAAATGTGAGTCTGGCAGTGATGAGAATCAAAACTAGAAGCCTAAAAAGAAACTTATTCAAAGGTGCATTAAATGCAGAGTGCTGGTACAGGGCATAGTTCTGTAAATGAGATATTAAATCCAAGTTATTTTATGAAACTTCATATTCTACCATGTACGTAAAAAGACTTCTTTCTTGACAGCATCCATCTAAAAATACTCATCTAAACCTTCAGCTTTAAAAAATAATAAAAGAAGACATGCGGTCCTCCCACTTTCCAAAATGTCAGAATTAACTGCTGAATTACCGAAGTTGACCTGGACTTCAGTAAAACCTTTTGACAGTTTCCCGCAGTGGTCTCCTGGAAAAACTGGCTGCTCCCGGTTTGGACAGGTGCATTGTTCACTGGACAAAAAACTGGCTGGATGGTTGGGCCCAGAGAGTGGAAGGAAACGGAGTTAAATCCAGCTGGTGGCCAGCCCCAAGTGGTGTTCTCCAGGGCTCAGTACTGGAGTCAGTCCTGTTTAATGTCTTTATCAGTGACCTGGCTAAGGGGATGGAGGGTACCCTCAGTCAGTCTGCAGATGACAACAGGTTGGGTGGGAGTGTTGATCAGTTGGAGGGCAGGAAGGCTCTGCAGAGGGATCTGGACAGGCTGGATCAATGGTTTGAGGCCAGCTGGATGAGGTTCAACAAGGCCAAGTGCTGGGTCCTGCCCTTGGGTCACAACAACCCCACAGGGCACCACAGGCTGGGGGCAGAGCAGCTGGAAAGCTGCCTTGCAGCAAAGGACCTGGGGATTCTGGTTGACAGCTGGTTGAACATGAGCCAGCAGTGTGTCCCAGGGGCCAAGAAGGCCAGTGGCATCGATGCCTTGAGATATATATTATATGGATTTTAGCATAGCTTTTTAGCACTTTTGGTATGGTCTGATAGTGCCTTTGGCCTGTTAGTACCTTTGTACAAGGTTTCTAAAAATGTTGTTTAATATTTCTTGCCCAGAATTCCAATGGACAAAGATTGTAGCAAGGTAAAGAACATTTTATCTGTAGAAAATGTACTCAGAAAACAGACATAACAGGCACGTTGCTCGATATAAACGAGCCAAAGCTGTTCACAAGCCTTGGAACTGTTCCAGAAGGCAAGCTACTGAGCCAAAGACTAAGGACAAGATGAGGAAAAGGAAGACAAGATGAAGATAAAGGGTCATCATCAAGAAGTATGTCTAAGGCAGGACGAGGGAGGTCCAATGGGATGGAAGGTTTTGGGAAGTGGGAGTAACAGATGCTGTAATGTTAGAAATTATAGTATAAAACCATAACACATTTCTAACTTGTTGTGCGTACTGTGGAAATGATTCCTACACACCCAGGATGCTGTAAATAAAGAATGCTTTGCTTTCTAATACTCAAAAAGGAGTGTTAGAGGGTTCTTTCCAGCCATTTAAGGCATCAGCATCCTGAATCTATCAGGAATAGCATGACCAGCAGGACTGGGGAAGTGATTGTCCCCCGTACTGGGCCCTGGTGAGGCCACACCTCGAGTGCTGTGTCCAGTTCTGGGCCCCTCCCTGCAAGAAAAACACTGAGGTGCTGGAATGAGGCCAGAGGGCAACAGAGCTGATGAACCATTTGGAGCTCTCAAGTCCTATGAGGAGCAGCTGAGGGAGGTGGAGTTCTTTAGCCTGGAGAAAAGGAGGCTCAGAGGAGACCTCATCACTCTCTATGACTACCTGAAATGAGGCTGTAGCCAGGTGGGGGTAAGTTCCTTTTTCCTAAGTAAGAAGTGATAGGACAAGACGAAATGGCCTCAAATTGCACCAGGAGACATTTTGTTTGGATATTAGGAAGCATTTCTTCACCAAAAGGGTTTTCAGGTACTGGAACAGACTGCCAGGTTGAATCATCATCCCTATTGAGACATTTAGAAGTTGTGTATATGTGGCACTTAACAGACATGGTTTAGTGGTGGACTTGGCAGTGTTAGGCTAAGAGTTGGATCTTTAGGATCTTTTCCAACTTAAATGACTCTGATTCTAATTCCATTGTTGGAATATCACAAATGATGTCTATAATCACATTGCACAAACAGATATGGGCAATACAGAAATATCATGCTCGTAGTTTAACACTTTTCTGTTCATCACTATTTTTAACCATTAATCCCCTACTGAAAAATATTTCCCTCCCATTTTAAGACTTGGCTCAACTAATGTATAGATCTCTCTGTATAATTTAAGAGGGGGGAAAAAACAAAGGGTACCATAACAAACACTTCTACATCAGCAGCAAAGGTCAATGCAATTTACAGGAAAGTTAAACAAGATATTTCCCAGGAATGGTTTCTCATGTTTGCAAACAAAGAAACAGAAAAATTTTATATACCATAATTTAATACTTAGGGGCTCATATCCCTAAACACTTAAGTCATAGACTCAGAAAATAAATTCAGGAATTTTCATCTTGGAAATCTGTGAGCTTAATTTAAAGATAAATACTGGATTGTTTTAACTTTAAGTTCTACAGTTCAAAACTCATCTCCAAAGGAATAAGGAAGAACTGTCAACAGTTCCTGGTCAGATACCTGCCAGATGGAGACTGGCTCAGTATAACTGAACTTTTAGACAGGAGTTCGTTTCTTTAAGGGCCTGTGAAGTTTAAGAGGCACTTTAATTTACAATCATTACATTAAAAAACGTTCCCAGAGTTTTCCAAAGTTGTTTTCTATGCTTGCTGAGACCACAAAAACCGGTCACACCTTTCCAACATAGACTGAATCAGCGCTCTGCAATTAAAAGAAAGGAGAAAAACGAAGGTTAAATGGTAAAAAAAGCTAAAACCAGAAAGAACAACAGTTTTGGTTTGCTTTTAAAAGAAAAGTAGCATCCTGATACCACGTGATCAGGTGAAGGAATAGGTGAGATCAGAGTCTGTGCAGGACTCAGCAGGACACATCTCCTTCAGAGATCTCCTTTACATACATCTTTAACTTATGATTTCCTGTTTCCTTATTTTCAATTTTAAAATGCCTGCACTGCAAAACACATAGTTCTTAAATAATAGGAAAGCTTTCACCTCAGCCTAAAATCCAAACTAAAAATGTGAAGCACTTCACGTTCTTGTTAACTGAAAAGAAGGTTTAAAGCACAGAGGAGATCCAAAACAAAAGAGTGTGGATCTTCTGTTGACACATCTCTTACCTCTGCCTCTTCTCAGCAATTCTCAGTATCTCACAGACACCAGTAAATCTCTCAGACAATTCTGGTGTCAAGCCACACTCCTGCAAGAGAGGCAAGGCACGACTGGGGCCGATGGCCCTGGCCAGCAACAGAGCCACATTTTCCACAGTGATGCAGTCTGGGCAGCTCGGGCCACCATTGCTGACAGCATTCCCGTTCTGCTGGCTATGGTGGTGCAAGGCTGTGCTGTGGTTTTGTGCAAGATGGAGAAGAAACTTCCACTCTTCCATGGTCTCTGGAATGCAACCTGGATGTAAAATGAGTTTGTTATGTTATTTGTAAACCAAGGATTACTCTAAGCCTGCTGTTTTAACTATATCTGTCATAAAAGGGAGGGTAGCTGTTCTGGTTTACGCTGGGAAGGTTTAAGAAATCCAAGCAAATTGTGCACAGAAATGTACTGCTTTGACTGACCCAGTTTAAAGATTTAGCTTCACAATAGTTCAGTATTTAAGTCAAGAGTCAAAGTTTCATCCATCTTAGGGGCATAGGGAATTTTCTTCTAAGTTCTGCCCTGTGATGCAATGCTTTGCTCACCCTAACTTTAGGTGTGTGCACATGCAGTGTGGGAGTTTGGTGCTGTGCAGGAAGGCTTGCTATTCTTCTATCTACAACACCAAGTTTACCTTTTACTCCCAACTGATACACAACTCTACATTCTTGAACTATTAAGCATTTTCTAGCACAACTGATTTCACAAAGCACAGTGTGAAGATACAGGACTGTAACACCCATTTATGTGTTTCAAATATGCTGCACTACACACAGTTAAGGCTACCAAAACAAAAAAATACAAGTTCAACTCAGCTTTGGGCAAATCACTACACACAGGCAGTTCCCAGATTACACAAGTATGTTAACACAGCTTAAGAATCACTAACCATCTTCTCCATTCAACAGGCTCAAATCATCCAAATGAGCAATATTAGTAAAGGCTTCTGTTCTTCTATCCAGCTCCAGACAGAGAAAAAGATATCCAGGCCAAAATCTTGAATAAGAGAGTAAAGATTTCCAGGAATCAAATACTGAGTTAAAACCAAAGTCAAGAACAACTACATGCTCATTTAAGTACCAGTAAAGACAGGAGCCAGAAATGAATGAATGAATTGAATTCCAGAAATAAAGTGGGGACATGGTGAATACCTCTCAACCAGAAGGGTATGTAGTACATTAAACTGGACACTCAATATCCATCCTCAAAAAATGACAAGTTTTTAAATAAACACTGTCCAATTAAGAAATAGACAGGTCATTTTCATTTGTATCTTTTTGGGATCAGAATACCAACTTACCAAGCATCAAGAATTACCAAGTCATCTCCTTACCCATGTGATTTACAGATGTGAGCCATCTTCTCTTTTGTAGCAAAATCAGCTGGGAGTTTAATCAAAAGCAGAATGAGCTGGCTGTAGCCCCAAGTAAACAAATGCGATCGTGGCCTAAAAGATGAGAAATTCAGTTTTAAAGCACTATTGATTTTCTTCAGAACATTATGGCAGGTATATGAAAAGAGAGGAGGAAAAATGAATGAAACACCATGTGCAGTCACTCTGAAAAGCATTACAGATAAGTTATTCAGCCCTTTGGTTGTCTCTGCTGAAATCTGCAACATGCTCCAAGGAGACAGTGACATCTGAACTGTCATACAAAATTTAAGCCAAAAGACTGCAAATCTGTTAAACCTTGGGTGAAACCCACCTTACCTGGGATTTCCTTCTGCATCCACAGTATTTGCTCTTTGTGGAGCATCATGAGAAACTGCCAAGCACAACCAATCCAACCGTAGAGATTCTGGCTGCAGAAGAGATCGAAGGAGAGATGGCCTAGAAAACAAAGCACACAGAAAAAATCCTACCAGTTTTAGATATACTAGATATGGAGAAGAAGGGTGTGTATGGACAAACAGCAACAACAACAGAGATGTAAAATGAAATACAGAAAGGCATAAAATGGTTTATGTTTCTGCAAACTGAGGGGACCACAAAAAAAATCAAGTTTGTTTGTTTGTTTTTTTAAATGCTGTGTAACATTGGTATAATTGAACTGCAGACAGGAGCAAACAGTCAGTTTCATTAAAAGTATTATTTAGGAAACCCTTTTAAAACTAGAATCTAATCTAAGAAAAACTCCAGTCTGATACCAACTAAAACTGGCAAATTAATTGGAACCCAATGTTAAAGACAGATACAGAAACACTAAAAAAAACCCCAACAGCCAAAACCAAAAAACCCCACACAACTATATGATGAAGAGAGCAGACAATGAAAAAGATTCTGTATTCCCTTTACCTTTTATCCTCTGGCTTTGATTTCACCAGACTATCTAAATATGCTAAGAAGTGAGCTGGATCATTCCTGCAAAGCTGTTTAATATCAGAAGGCAAAATAAAGGGGTAGAATTTGATCAAGGGCCGAAGAGCTGTTTCCCCAAATTTTTCATAAAGCCTGGAAAAAGAAGATAAAAACTATTTTCAGAACCAAACAGCAAAATGATCATTTTTCCAAGGCGTCTTGCAAGTTCAAGACAGTACTGGAAGGTGATCTCTCCAAGAGATTCCCAGAAATCTTCAAGAAATTTTAAGTGAACCAATTCCTGCTTGCAAGTTAACCACTCTGAGGAAGAGAAAAGGAAGATTTGTGTACAAACCTCTGAGCATGTACCAGTAACAGCGGGCTGTCATCCCACGGCCCCAGGTCATGCAGCAGCTTCAGTATTTTCAACATATCTTCACCCTCCATAGCTAAAGCCACTGGACTGTGACAAGTTAGTTCTGAAATAAATCAGTGCACAAGTTACAAGATATGGGCAAGGTTGTTTTTTTTTAACACATTCACCTCCCCCCTTTTTGTCCTTACACTGAACAACAGCTATCATTGCCTTCATGGAGCTCCCCAGCTAACAGTAGTAACAAGTGAGCAGATCCTATTTGTTCATTCACAGGAATCAATCACCACTCTGTGCTTACAACAAATTACAGTTATAAAGCAATTTGGTAATTCTTGATACAATTAAGGCATGGAATAACACTCCTGATGTATTTTCCTCTTCTTTAGACTTCTGAGGAGGTTATTTTTCTGTCATGTGAAAAAAGATAGCCCGCAGCAGGATGTATGGCTTGCTGAATACAATACAGATCTGCATCAGTTCTCACAAATTACAATTTTCTTCTATTAATACATAAAAACTGCAGCTTGAACACTGACTTAATAGAACACAGAATTCAACATGAACCTTGACCCCGATGAAATGCAGATATTAATCTACAAGCACAAGTGCAGCCCAACTAAGGACAAACTGGGAATGCATACATTACTTTCACTTCTAAGGCTCTCAGAATCCAAACAGTGAAGAGATTCCCAGAAATCCACATAGCAAGATACCAACCCTCAAAGCAAGATTCTGTTGTTTAAATTCTCCCTGTTGGAGTCAAATCAATACCAAGACTTTAATGCACTCTTCTTAAATATATACAGCAGAGGCTGAATGCAGAGAACAGAAAAGTTCTTGTTTCCAATATAATCATGAAGCTCTGATTAAAGAGGCATCAAAAAGATCAGAAGGTATTTCTGTGGAACAAGGAAGTCTGAAGTGATCACAAGCCACTCATTTGCATGAAACCATTCACTCCATTCAGTTTTGTTTCACATTAACCACATTCCTCTACAAGTTGAACCCTTCAGTGCAAAGGCTGAAGCCCCTCCCCTCACTTTTGCCTTGTTTTTACAGATATGATTCTAATTAGGATGCTTTTGCTCTTTGAAGCAGGTGTATTTGTTTGTAAATAGATCTAGGCTGTGATCACTCCAGAGTTCAATCAACAAGTTCCATGCAAACTGACAGGTTCAAAATTGCAAAGTGGGGGGAGGGGAGAACAGTCTCCCCAAGGAGCCAGCAGTTCTTCCTGATTTAGTCTTGGGGGAAAAAACAATCAACCAAACAACCCAAAACCAGAACAAACACTCCCATACACCAACCATCCTCCCCCTCCCACACTACACATCCACCTTCTGCACAGCAGCAGAAGGAAAATTTGCAGACACAAATTTGGGTGTCTTCAAGCTTTTTTTTTTTTTTTCTCCCAAACAGTCTTACTTTCAGATTAAGAAGTAATACAATTTTCATTAGTTACCTTTCAATCCTGTGATGTATGTTTCCCATACATCAGGACTGGTTGCATAGGTGGTTATAATA
The DNA here is from genome assembly GCA_035041135.1 of Platyrinchus mystaceus. NCBI lineage: Eukaryota > Metazoa > Chordata > Aves > Passeriformes > Tyrannidae > Platyrinchus > Platyrinchus mystaceus. The sequence continues at coordinate 14,029,833 of JAWWLV010000179.1, forward strand.
CACTGCTTTACTCTTTTTAAATCCAAAAGAAAGAAGTATCTTCGCATAAACCTACAAGCCAAGGTCCATGGAGCTGCCAGAGGAAGACTTCCATCAGAGCCCTCCTCAGCATCACCACCTCCCCAAGGAAAGACACGCAGCTCAAAACACAACGTTGTCAAGTCCACGAGATCTTTCTGAACACTCGTTTCTAAGACACACGGGGGAGACACCTGAAAGCCGCAGTCCAAAGGTCCCCTCAAATCAGTACTATTTTCACACATGGTTTTGCTTACACAAGTTTCATCAGTATTTTCCTTTTCACTGCAGCCTTCCAAAATACTACTCTGTTCCTTGTCCACCGAGTCTCCATCAGCTGGACCCAGTTGCAGGTTTTCCTCCACGACTGCCCTCTCTTCTTCAGCACACACAGCCTTGCTTTTCTTAGAAGACAAAGCAGAATGATCTTTGCTGCTGAATTTTTCTTCCAGATAGACAAGCCATTCCTGTAAAACCCTTCTCATACACTGAGGTTCTAATAAAACCTGGGGATCCTGGAGTTTGGCTCTGTAGCAGAAAAAAAAGAGGTTTTCCAAGTTTAACAGTAGTAAAATGCCACAAGTGAAGCATCATATGTGCTCTGTGTAACCCAAAGTATACTCCCACACTTGACTAGTGTCAGTTGTTGTTATTTTTGGGTTTTGAGTGCATCAAACAGACTTTAGGCTACTTATTGCTGTCTACATTTGATCTCAGTACATTCTGAGTTCCCCAAGACTTCCTTAACAATGGATTTTTGTTGGGAGGCTTTGATTTTTTTAAACTATTCTTGTAGTTAGGACAAAAGGATAATAATGATAGAGTACCTAAATAAGCTTTTAGTGGCTTTTGCTCGATTTTAAAAAGAGGAATCAAATTATTCATTATATTAGATCCTTTCAGGTTATGTTAATAGACATTTAGAGCATTACTCTTACATGCATGTAATGAATGAAAAAGAACAGAATTAAAAAAAAACAGTAACTTTTTCTACCAAAGTCTAATATATCTATACACTAAAAAGTCTCCCTGCTTACAAAGCTTCTGCTGTTGCAGCCTTGAGATCTCTTAGACGGTCCTCCTCAGGAAGCTGGCAGCTCTGTGGTTCTAACCTAGAGAAACACAATCATTTCAGTCTTGTCTGAAATATTATCTTTAATAATTTAAGTGAGGACTTCCTCACAGATTCTCATTATTTCCACATTAATTCCGTTATTAAATGCAAAGCTTTAACTTCTAAAGAAGGAACAGCTCAACAGAAAATAGGGATAAACTGAGCATGAAGAACAACAAACAATACTATTTTTATGACCTTCTGTAATGGCTTCTACTCCAACTACGGTAGATTTCTGCAGGTACTGAATAAAAACCAGTACCATACCACTACATGAAAGTTAGTCCAAATGGTAAATTAGCACTAGAATACGAAGTAACTTAACTCTGTATTGAACACAAACAAACAAACCCCAAATAAACACAACCCACACAAACCAAAACTGAAATGTGTTTTCAGGGAGCTAAAAGTGCTTCCTCACCACTCAGAAAGGACAGGAAATGAACTGATGGACTCATGTCCAACGAACATCACTGATCTATTATTTGAGAATACACCATGCTTATGTTCCTGAGTCATTGCAGCACTGTGCAGACTGCATGGTCCAACACCCAGCATCAGGAGAACCAGTGAAACCCACTATAGTAATGAAGGCAGACGGAAACACCTAATGCTGAGTTCCTTATTTTGCTTGAAACTCTAGTTTTTCCCTAGGTTGCTCTTCTCAGGACATTCAGCAAATGCAGTTGCTAAGAAAACGTAATTTTGCACTCACTCTTTCTCTTCCTGGGGAGATGCTACCAGACTAGCAGTCAGCTCTGGCAGCTGCTCATCATCCTTGGCTTCCTGCCTCCCTCTGGTATCAGGACTTATATGAAGAGTGCCAATCTTCTCTGTAGTTTTGCGTACAAAGCTGGAAACACTGGGAATCAGAAGTTCAAACGTTTAAAACTGGAAGTTCAAAGGCAAACAAACCAAGCACTTTCTTTTCATTCAAACCATCATTTCAGAAAACTTTATAATCTGAACAACTCTTGAAAAAAGGATGAGAACAGTGATGACCAATAGGAATAAATCTCATTAAGAATCTGCTCAAAATTCGTATTTTAGTCATGATCCATAGTTTCAGCTCTGAAGTATTCAGCACTTGGTATTTTTACAGCTGGAGAAACAGGATCATGTACTAACATTAGTGTGTAGATTTTGACATCTATTTGTATGTCAATAAATGCAGACTGACTGCACTAAATTTTAAAGCTTATAAACAGAAAGCACCATTAGAAAATTATGTCCCTCTTGGTGGTAAGAAACCATTTTACAGTGCTTCAAATTAATTCTTCAGATTACAAAGCTCATCAAAAATGTCCTTTTCACATCATCAAGCCCCAGCCCTTTAGGTATTTTATTGAAGAGAAAGCTCAATGAACATACCAGAACCCAGTTATTTCTACCACTGCCATGAAGAGAACTATGTCATCAAGATTTGAACAGAAAAATTAGCTTCCTGCTTTCTGGTCAAGAACTAGTTTAAGAGCATCAAGAAAAAAAAAGGCATCTTTTACTATAACAAGGTCTAGCAAAAGCCAAAGGTTGCTGCAGAAGACAGAAAGGAGTGGACTGTAATGTCTAGAAGGACTAAAGGTGAACTTTTAAAAATTAACTATAAATATGATAATATTTCATTTAATTATAAATTGAATGCAGTGAATACTTGAAAACTTAGCTCTCATTATAAGAAGAAACACTTATTACTAGTGAAGTCCTAAAAACCACTTATGGTTTGGAAAGAATTCAAAACATTGCATGTATTTGTGATAGTTATTCTGAAATCCTCACATTTTTGGTATCAGCTACAAATTTTTGTTTCAGGACACAATTCACATCCCAAAGTGATCAAGAGAGGACTATGCAATTTTTCAGACCACCGCTGTGGGCCAGAGACATTTTAGCTCAGTAATTAACATACAGCACTTCTATCAAAATTATGTATTTAACACCATGTCCTTTATATTTGTACACACCCCCCATTTTTGTGAGTTTTTACATAGCAAATTGATTTCTGCATAAAATGGATGCTACCAGATTTACTTGTACCAGGTATAATCTAATGTGATCTAATATAATCTAATAATGATCCCACAAATGTCTGGGGAATTGATTAGATGCACTGAAGAGTGCGTGGGGGAAATGAGAGACTACTTTGCAAGTGTGTTTTAGCAATATCTATCTGATTTGAATATTTTCATGTTTGCCTGCAAGCAACATAGGAAGCCTTTAGAAATTCTTTAGAAATCTAAGTTCCGGGAAAGCAAGATCCCAAAAAGACATAGTCAATAAGTTTCCTTTGCATACAAACCACAACCACAGTTTACAGGATAATGTTAAACATTCTTAGACATTTAACAGTTATTAACTACTTAAAAACCAAGGTTGAAATCTTGGCTCCACTGAAGTCAACAGCAGCACTGTGAATCTTCATTAGAGCCAAGATGCAAGATTTAAATTCCCTGGCAAACCTGACTGCATGTCCGGTGTTCCAGTTCAGAAACATAACATGAACTAAACCCCACAATGCTACAAATTCAGAAGACAGAAAAGGGAAAGATGCAATGGATGAGTGAACCTGCTGCATGCTTTACCTTTCTTTGACAGCTTGGACGAGAGGAGATGGGGAACGAAATGACAAAGGAATATTGAATGGGAGAAATGTCTCATTCCGGTCAGCCTCAACCACCACTGATGCATGAGATACGTTGTCTAACAAATGGAATTGAAATAAAAAGTCATGAAACAGTGGCCTGGCAAAAAAATGGAACAGTGAAATGAACTGCAAGTCACTACTTCATTAATGGATAATCTGCATGCAATACTTTTCTACTTAATACTCCAGAATGTGGGGAGCCAGGTTTCAAGGGCCATTTTACTACTGATTTTGAACCTAGTAAGTCTGCTTTATTAAGATTGTTTTGGCTCTGTAGCAAGACAAATGAAGATCAACAACTGTATGAAAAATATCTTCTAAAAGTAGACTTACAGTCCATTTAAGGGACAAAATCTTGATATAATCCATTGACATTTATACATCTAGGAAAACTAAGTACTGTGGCACACATCAATTCACATTGCACGATTTCCAAAATCTAAATCACACATGAACAGAGAGAGACACATAAGCCATGGTTAAGGCATAAATCACCCTCTTATTTGAATGGACTTAAAACTATAAGTGAACCCACAGCTCTCTGCCTTTTGATAAGAATCAGAGAAAATACAGAACCACTGACCACTTCCTATTCACTCTTATATCCCTAACAGCATCTACAGTGTGTTTTTTAATCATTTCCTGGTACAAACACACTGTATCTAAGTGATGTAAATTTAAAAAAATGACCATTTTAAGCAAGGATGAAACTGCATTTTGCAACAGTCAGCAGTAATCACAGTGTTGAGAGGAAATAACACTATGTTGTTACAGAATTCTGCCATCGGAATCCACAGTCCCTCTTGACAGTGCCTAAAGGCCAAAATTGATTTTACAATTGCTTGCCAATAAGGCTGCTTTTGTTCTTTATGCAGACTAGAAACCTAAAAACTTATGACATCTTACGTCAATACGAGCAGGGAAACACTGAGTCCATTTCTTTAAAATACCAAATCAAGTACATGTGTTTCATTAAGCATCTAAAATGTCTCTATTTGGAAATCATCACCAATTTGTTATCTCTTGTGGAACACAGAGAATTTTTCTATCTTCTGACAGTCGAGAACCAAGTCCCTTCATTTGCAAGTTTCAATATTGGAAATGATACACTCCCAGGTTTTCTCACTCGTTTGTCCAGTGATTGTAGCTTAGTCAGCTACTAATGACAAGTCACATTAATGAAAAGTAGGAGAATAAATACCAATTTCTATACTCTCCCTCCCCAGCATGTATTTTTTCCACAAAACATCCAAGTTCTCTCCATCCTCCTCTGGCATCTACTCTCTGCAAAAGCTAAAAAGCAGCCTTTTAATTGGAAAGCCCACCATATGCAGAACTAAGCCAGCTCCTCATCATCCCAGGTTTCTGCATCCCCTCCCAATCCCAACCAGTAGAGAGAGCTCTTTACTGTCTCACTCTAGCTTTAGTCCAGTGACAGACATTTGTCAGGAAATAAAAAAAGCTCCCTGGATGGGCTACACTAATGTTTGCATGTGTAAGAGATGATCCCCTGTACAAATGAAACCCTGAAAGAAAGTTAAGAAGACTAATCAGAAGCCTACTGTTTTCCCTGAAGAAATATAAAGCAAGAGCCAAGATTAAGAAATTCTTTCCTGGGACAAATATTATGGAAGGATATCAGCAGCAAACACATCTTCTTTGAAGCTCAATTAACACTGGTATAGACAGCCGAAGGAATCTTAGCATTAGTGCCGAATTACACATGGAAGAGGGGGAAGCTGGAGTGAAGTCCTAGCCTGGTAAAAGCCCTCTGGACCTTCTGCTTTGTTTGCCTTTAAGCTTGGATTTCTGTGGAGCCAGCTTTTCAGCTCAATGTTTCAAGAAGGATTTCGACTGGAAGGTGGGGTGACTGTTCCCATTGGTCAAATTAGAGGACTTAATAATGAATAACTTGATAGTGGAAAATGAGAGCACAGAGGCAACCCAGTTGAATTCTTATAGAACAAATAAAAATCACATGCAAACCCCATATTTTCCTTAAGAAACAAGTACCAAGGTCTACTTGTTCATCTTCCTGGTGTGCAGGAAATTCTTTAAGTCTCTCATCTTCTGAGAACGTTTGACTGTGGAGAGAACATGAATCTTCATCTGACTGACTGCCTCTCCGACTGATAACACGGTATATTCCAGAGTCCAAGACACTGAAGCTTTCCTGTCAGACAAGGCAGAGGAGTTAAGACATTGTTTGATTTGTACTTTCTTGTTAACATCTTGCAATGAACTCATCCAACCATACCCACACAAATAACATCACAGCACTTCATAATTCACTGTCTGCAAAATCCTTAACAATGTATTTTTTGCACATCCAGAATGGAAAAGGGGACAGATGCCAAGAAGTGTGCAGTTCAGTGACTTGAAAAAGATGTGTATGCTGCAATTGCTTTTAAGAAGACAGCTGGTGAAACAACTGGTGTGCTCAGTGCAAGGCAAAAGCCATCTCCGCTTTAGTCCTGCAGCTGAGACTGTCACTTCACCCCTTCTTGCCTGCACGCCCAAGAGTCTCTGTTCTTTTTGCTGGTTAGCCACACCCAGAGAGCACAATTACAGACCCTGCAGAACTGTTCAGTTCCAGGACACACGCACATTCTTCTGCTCACGGTCAGTCTAGGGAATTTACTTTCCCATCAGCTAATGAAAAAATACCACGTCAAGATGGTATTTACATTACTTGGCTTTTTAAACTTCACTTTCTAAATATTGTTAAAGCAGCAGCTGATACTGTATTAACTATGAAGTATTTCCCCTTTCTTGAAAGCCAAGACAATATAGAGCAGCTGTACATGTAAAAGAATATTAGAAATGCGCTGTGTAAGAGTATTAGAAATATGTTTTGATTTTTTTCCTTAGAACTTTCTGCTTAAGCTTCGCACAGCAAGACAATTTTTTCAATAGGGCTAAGATAGTTCTGAGCATGCAGACATCAGTTTTCACCACATAAAACTACAGTTACAACCAAGATGATCTTTACTGAAGCACGTTTCAGTAAACAGACACTAAACTCAGCTGTGGAGAAAGCACTCTTCATATCAATCTTTTTTTGCATCTCAACCACTAGCCCCAAAATAATATGGAAAAGAGGCAGAGGTCTGAGAGCTTACAGAATGCAAGTAATGGTATTTCACACCTTTTCACTCAATTTTAGAAAGTAGCACTATAAGCTCTGGTAGACATGGTAAAAATGAAAGCCTCATCTTCAAAGAGAGCAACAAGGTGATTTTAAGCCATGAAGATAAAACCTATAGATAACATTTTTAGCCCTACCAATACACCTACATGAGATGAAATACTGCTCCTTCTACTGCTGCATGCAGAATCTAGAGGTTCCAACTTGGAAATCATTTCTTCCAGTTGCATAGTCAGATCTTGTTGGGTTGAGGCATCCAGCTGAGACTTCAAGTGCTCTAGCTTGTCTATAGGCAAATTTTTTCTTGCCTAGAAGTACACAGTGAAACAGAAGCATTATTATTTCTAATGCACATATAAAAAAAGGAAAAAGTCCTATATATGCAGGCTAATATTCAGCCTAAAACTATAGTATTTAGATGACTTTTAAAAAACTCCAACAAAATGATTCTCAGTAACCTATGAAACTTAATGGAAGGGGGACAGGAAAGACAGTGAAGTTGCACTGAACATTTACAAAGAGATGTTTACTTACTCTGCAAGAAATAATTGAATTTTGGAAGAGACAAGAGACCCTGGCAGCAAGGGTCCAGAACCCTCTTCTCATCAGACGCTCTACGCAGCGGTCGACCAGCAGAAGGGACAGGTGCACAACTTTTCCATTTGTATGCAGACAGAACAACTCGCTCTTGTAAACTGCAATATCCTGAATATCTGCAAAACCAGATGCACAGAAATATCTAAAGGACTGAAATTGCTAGACAACATTCCTTTCTGTTCCTGAAAGGTCAAAGTGTATTTTTCATCTGACTGCAAATGAGTGCAAAAGCCTAAAACACACCATAGCACAAGTGGCATGGGGAAAACAAACACTGAAGAGTGCTGACCGAGCATCCAAAGCACCCCAACTTTCCAGAGTAGCATTTCTAGAAAACACTCAAAAAGTACACTGAAGTTAGCAAAACGTTTCCTTTTGCTCTGAGGGGAGATAAAAAACTAAAGCCTGATAAAGACGAGAAATACATCGTTAGTTTTGAAACACAAGGAAAACATCCATTGGTAGAAAAACACTTTGGCCTCTGGGCAGTTTTCAAGTGCAACAGTTATGCTGTATACAAACACTCCACGACAAAGGCATTGGATACTTAACACCAAAATGGAGGGAGAGAAGGGGAAGGAAAAGACTGACTGATACAGACTGACTGCTGTAGGACTGTGCTTATAACCATATACACAACTGTTTATCAGGGTTCACTCATTTGCCAAATAAATATATATTCCCTGGATGCAATTTAGACAGGTTTTAATAAAAAATAGGTTTAAAGCTTTCAGCAGCCGGATTCTCTCTCACAGGACACCTGACAATGAACCTGAATAAAGAGAAAAAAGGAAAGGATTCTGGAAGTTAATCACCTGTATTTTGATTACTGTATTTTAAGATTCACTCTACATCACATTTTGTTTCTCAACAAGCATGTTCTCAGAAATATGGAGGGAGGGGTTGGCTGGAAGAGGCAGGGAAACGGTTAATATTCGAGGATATACCTGAGACAACACGGAAATTTTTCTGATAAATGTTCTGCAATGCAGCTGCAGAAAGTAAGCTTGAAAAGGCTCCATGTTAGGCAAGGACTTCAAAAGTGCCCAGTGTAACAGATAATATTACAAAGCAAAGTTTTGTAAAGTTTACCTTTCACTTCACTCCAGAGTAAGACTTGAACACTTTGGGGAAGAAAAATATAAATGCCTCTTTCTGTCCAGGTCACCACACAGTGCTCACTGCAAGCAAAGCAGACATTAATGGAGCAACAGTCAATTGTGGTAAAATTAATAAAAATAAAATATGCAGGGATGCCATTGGCTTAAGTACAGCAAGTAAAAAGTGAAACAGTTTAGCACGATACTTGGAAAATTCTCACACAAGAAGCCAAAACTGGTAATATAAATTAGAAGAATATACAACTTTTTAAAGTCTACTTTATCATAGGAAGCTATGCTGTCAAATACTCACGTCAAATACAGTAGCTTGGGGAAAGATAAAGATTGTGGAGAGCAGCTGGAACCAGTGTAATGAGGATCCTGCCTGTAAAGTACAATTATTATCTGTTAAAAGCATAACTACAATAACATCAGTTTCTCTGCACAATATTCTTAGCCCTATAAATAAATACATGGCTGGCTTAAACAAATACACTCTTATGACAGCAGCATTCACTGGGGTCCCACAGACACACCTGCAGAATCAATGCTTTGTCATTTTTGATAACTCATCTACTGGCTTCAGTTATTAGAGAAGGTTATATTAAGATGACAACTAGGATTAACATCTGACTGCAGTAGTAGTTTAATTTTCTCAGCATTAATGCAGTTCTTTCCAGCTCGTCTGGAAGTCCCAAGCAAGTTTATCTGTGACAACACTCATGTTTCTACCTGAGAGTAACAACAGGAAGAGGTGGTGATGAGAGCAGCTGCTTGAACTGATGTGTGCTTTGCACTTCCCCATCAAAGTTCACCTCCCACATCCTTGAGCCGGGTCGAGCACAATATATTAATGGCTGCTGATTCCCACTGTTTTTTCCAACAGGGAAGAAACACGCTCCAAATTCTCCATCTCTCTCTTTATTACCAATTTTCCAAAACTTCTCTCTAGTGGAAAAACAATGTACTTGTTAAGGCAGCATTAAAAAGGGTTCTAATTAATTTTATGCTTTTCTTCAAGAGTAAAAATACTAAGTCCCAGTTGTTGAATTGCTTTTGGTGCTTAAAAAAAATAAATCTGTAAGGACTATTATGAAGTCTGCATGAAGTTTATACAAGACAGGGTGCAGAAATATTCATTAGTTTAAATGAATGCTTAGACTACAAAGGTGGGTTTTTTTTCAGCAGAACCAGTCAGTCAACCTGGTGATGGGAAAGTAATGGTGCAAACGTTCCCAGAAACCATTTCCAATTACATGAAAGATAAGATGGTGATTATGAATAGTCAGCATGAATTTATAAAAGGGAAATCATGTTAATAGCCCTGTATAACAGAACAACTGGCTTGACAGATGAGAGGAGAGCAGTGGATGTTGTTCATCTTTACCTGACTAAGACTTTTGACACTGCCCCTGCCAACATCTCCCCAGACAAACTGAGGGAGCATGGGCTAGGTAAACAGACATCAAGGAATGCAATGTCCTGCCCTCGGGAAGGAATAACCCCAGACACCAGTAGAGGCCAGATGGGAACCCAGTACAAGAGACAGCAATATACTGGAGCAAGCCCAGCAATGGGCCACAAAGCCAACTAAGGGACTGCAGCACCTGCCATGTAAGAGGCTGACAGAGCTGGGCTGGTCAGCCTGGAACAGAGGAGGCTCAGAGGGAACTCATCTGATCCCACATGTACAAATACCCTATGGGGGAGTAAAGAAGACGGAGCCAGACTGCTCTCAGTGATGCCCAGTGAACAGACAAGACTTAACAGGCAAAAATGGAAATCCAGGAAATCCCATTTCAATGTAAAAGGATTCTCTTTTTCTCCCATTCTCTGTTATTGCCCAGAGAGCTTGTGCAGTTTCCATCCTCAAAACCTCACTGGACACAGTCCCACAAAATCCACCCTACCTGACTCTGTTTTGAGCAGGAAAATGGGACTGGATAATTTCCAGACGTCATTTCAGAAACTCTGTGTGACTCTGTGAAGTCCAGTATTTCAGAAATAAAATACAACTTGCCTCTCGGTGTCACACAAGTAAGTGCGTGTAAGGGAAGATATGAGCAGCCTTCCATCCAAATAATCAAGCTGAACAACCCGAGAATCTACAGTGGTTATAATCTGAACAGGAAACATGACAAAAGTAGCAGCAGCCTAAAGTTAGAAAGAAAAAAAAAGAAAGAACACATACTGGTCTTCAGTTCAAAGTAAAGACTATTTCATTAAGTTAAAATTGCAGAGTTCAGAGAAGAATCATGTATGCTACGAATACACAGCATAAGCACTTCCTTTCTTCTCCATCCTTTACAAAACAAGGCTTCAATATTCAGAGGCACAAAAGTCTAAATCCTCCTTTTCCCAAATCCATTATTGAATATTTAAGAAAAAAAAAAAGCATATTCCTGTAGCATCCTGGTATTTCTTTATAGTGTTTTTTTCTGTACAATTAAGAGAGGTTTTTTATTCTTGCCATTCTAGGCTTTGTGCTTTTTCTCCAATTCTCCCCACACATACTTTGAGCCAGCAAACAGTTTTATGGAAACAGACCTGAGGCCTTAATTGATACAAAAAAACAACTTCTGTTGGATTTAGCTTGTTTATATAACCTGCAGCAAATTACCCCAATACTATTTATCACACAAGTGTCTCAGTTTGCATGGGTGGCAAACATTCTCAAACTTCTTACGAATAAGAAACTATTGGGAACCGCACTCAAGTTTTCTAGAAGCCGTTTGTCATTTTCACCACCTTAAAGTTGTTGTCCTTTTTTAGGACTGTGACAAAGTGAATTACATGAGAGATCCAACAATGCCATTCCTTTACCAGGCACGACCAGACACATCTCTGTGGGCCTTGCCCTTCTCTCCTCTCCATTTCTCTCTTTTCATAGCTGATTTTTTTCCCCTCTTTCTGTAAACACAGTGAGCAGTCTTGCTACTTTTAAGTCAATTTTCTACCAAAATTTAGCCCACGAGGGCTAGAAAGGACCTGGAGGAGCACAACAATTTCCAGGTTCTGCTCCTCTTTACACACTAAAAGGAGAAGGAAAGGACCCAGTAGTGGTAAAACCTAAAGAACACTCATGGGCTAGAAATCAGGCTGCTATCATTAACATGTTTGCCCTTTGCACAAAATGTAATGGATGTAGGCTTGATGTCCACCTACCATTCATTTTATCTAATCCATATCTTTAAGAATGAGAGTATCCAGACAGAGACAAGCAAAATCAGAGTCTGGGACTGCCCTTTCTCAGACCACCAGCTGAGCTGAGGACTAAAACAAACAGCCCAACCCGTAGCTGGACTCTTAAGGAATCCAACAGGCTCAGAAACACCAAGACCCAGAACTTGGATACTTGTAAATTCCCAGCAGGAGCAGCTCGTTCAGCTTTTAACTCTGAACATGTGAAAGCATTTTCCTGTTGCATTACTAAAATAGATAGAAGAAGGATGGGGAAAGTTCATGTTGTCTCAAGAGACTAGTTCTTCATCCCAATAGTTAAAGCTACCAGAACTTCATCAGCTGGCGAGTCCTGCCCAGTTCTACTTTACTAAAATAAACAAAAAGATTTCACACATCACCCCCTGTGGATTAACCTCGATCAAAGTATGCAACATTTTACCTTCCCTTGCTTCGATGTGTTAATCTTGATGGCTGATACTTTTCCCACATGATCTCCTACAAAAACTCGAAGGGCAGCAGTATCCCAACATAGAGCTGTGACTTTTCTGCCCTTATGCTCAGAGGAAACATAAATCCGTTCTGGCTTCCCACGACGTTCCTGATTCAGCTCCCAGACTACTACAAGACCTTGGCTACAATAATTTAAAAAAGAAAATGCAATTTGAGAATAAGTCTTGTAATATTTTACCAGTGATAAAGTTGCTTTTTTCCAAAGAAACAGAAAACCCAAGCGAAGCAGCACAACCTCAGGGCTGGTTCTGTTGGAGGCTGCATGCTTTCAAGAAGTGTCTCACAATTAATTCTGAAGAAGAGGTGTCCTTCATTGTATTACAATGCTTCAGCAGCTTTGGAGAGTTAATCTCACATTTACTAGAATTGCCAGTGTGGATGAGGAAAAATATTTAAGTTTAAATGGATTTTAAGCAATGTAAGTGGCATTAACTAGCAATATCACTCTGCCAAGTTACTGAAGACGCTTCTTTTGATGTTGAAAGGTCTCAGAGACATTTATCATCACAACTTCACATATATGAGCTCTCCCATAAAAGTTCCATTACAGAAATAACACTTATTATGGAACAATTATTCATGGAAAAAAAAAAGTTAAGTAAACTGTCTGTGCAGAGAATCATTCTGTGGGGCCCTCTACCAATTAATTCCCTGGCCCCTCTAAGTTCTCAGCAGACATCCAAGTCTGAAACTTAGAAGCTACTGAAAGATATTTGCCCAGCACTCAGGTTTGTAGGTGCATCACTGACCTGGTGGCAACAGCAACATAGTCTTCATCATGCAAACAACAGGCCACCCGGGAAATGGCACCTTCCTGAAAGAAGTATGGGAGTGAGTGCAGGTAAAAGTTGTTCCTATACTGCCTTTACCACTGTGCAACTTAATTATCTTTAAGACATAAACCAGAATCATGTCAGCAGATGCTACCACTCTCTTGTGATGTGGTTAGGTTTTGTTTGCAAGCACTGAGCTTACTCCAAAAGGATCCAGCTGACAACAACACGAGAACATCAAGAGCAATGACTGCAGTGCATTCTCCGATTTGGAAAACACAGAAGCATCAGTCTCCTGTCCTTGCACCTTTGGGAGTTGTTTTGCCATAACTAAGTGAGATGCTCCCAACCCTGAAAAAATGGCTGCATTCGTGTTACACTGGAAGCACCAGTGGCTCCCAGGAAACAGCATCTGCTGTAGAAGCAGCAATCCCTGTTCCATCATCTCTTCCAGCAAAAGCAAGTCAGCCCATCTTCTCTTCACTTATCCCAATATATCATAGTTTAGACATTCAAACATTGGGACTTATCTACATGTGAGTTTTTCTGGTTTCATATTCAGTTTTCTTCTAATTCTTAAGTATTCAGGCGACTTTGTTGCTGCTGTTAAAAATTTGAAAAACAAATGTCTTAGGTAATTTCTTTCATACCTACTGAAATCTATTACACCACACACTCTGGGAACACGCTCCAGAACCACAACCTATTTTAAACAGAATAGTCCAAAACTTCACCTTAGTTGGACAATTCAGCAAGCTGAAGATTCCTGTTGACTCTTAATAAAGATTAACTTGAAATGTCTCTTTCCCAGCCCCATTTACGTAAATCTTCACTTAGCATTCTTTACTCTTACCTTATGAGTGAGAAAGAGTCTTTGCTTCCAACCATCTTTCTGGATAAGGTTCAGTCCTCCTCCTGAACTACCCAAAGCCAGCCATCTCTTCGACACATCTATACATGTGCACTGAAGGAATAAAAATCGTAATGCACAACCTGGCTGCTGGTAAGTTCTAATCACAGCAATTTTTCCTTGCATTATTATTTCTTTAAAGGCTTCATTGTTTGCCAGCTGTGTGCACCCCTCCTGAAACACTGGCAGCAAAGATATTAAAACAGTACATTCTGCAATTGGAGCAAACAGTATAAGGCAGCAACCACGTCAGGCTGTGTTATGTACCCCACAGCTGCACCACAAAACACACAGAGTAATAGGATCCTTTGTCTTCACTCTTTCTTCAGAAAGCGTTCCCTCCATAAGACAGAATGCACACCCCTAAAACAATGAGATGAGTCCTACGGTTTAATCAAATAATTAACCAAATAAGGTCATTATTTGGAGTTAAAAAAAAAAAACAAAACAAAAAACCATCAAACACCACAAACTCACCTTCAGACGACTGGAATCCAGCCTGAGTGCAGAAAGCAGTGGATCCAAACATTCCAACTCTGCCAACACATGGTTGTAAGAGTCTGGAATTACTGGCACAGAGGCCATTGATATACACAACTAGTGCTGCTCACTCATGGGTATGTTACAGCTTCAGTTTTTAGCTGTACCTGCCAAAAATAAAGCTCTTGATTAGTTCATTTTTATAGTATTATATCCAGTTTTCTGTACTTAAAGAAACACTGCATGTTTTCCCATTTAATAATCATGTTTCAGTTTGCCAAAAAGGCCCAAGGGCTGCAAAATTAAATCTCTGCTTCATTTACGAGAAGTTTTTGTTCATTTCAGATACACAACTTCAAAAAACTGAAACTATATTTACAGACACCTGTGAAACAAGTTCCAACTATGGAAAAAGCCTTTTTTTATAGAAAAAAACACACTTTCCCTCACAGCATGCACCCTTGATTTGAAGCTAATTTTCTCAAGGAAAAACATTTAGCATTTGCATCTTACACCTACATCATCATCTCCCTCAAAACTAAATTTAAGAAGTATTATCCTCAACTAATACCAAATTTAGAATTACCTGCATTTGTACACTTTGATACAACTATAAACTATTCTCTCCGTGGTCCCTCTTTTCCACCACACAGGAGACGTAACACAGAGTGAAAACCAGTCAAAGCTGCAACCTCATATATTTTTTTCTAAAGGGCACATACTTTAAAAGAACCTCTTGTTGAGTTTAAAGTTGTACGTTGCTTAACAAAACCCCAAACTTGTTACACCCCATACTCAAGACCCTGAATTTCTAAGTAACGTTTGGTGTGCAATCCCATAAATTAAGTAATTGCCTCACAGAAGAGCCTGTCATGTGGAACCTCACGTTTCCTTACAAGAAAAGTGAACGTTCTCACCGGGAACTAGGAAAAGGGAAGAGACGCATTTAGACAGAGAAACTGAAAGTTACTTCTTCAAAATTCTCAAGACATCCTAACAGCCTAAATTGTCACTTCTACCCTCCCGAGTTTCTCCCGTACTCGGCTGCTGGGGAGGGGGGCTGGCCACGAGTTGCCGGCTGGGGTTGAACCACCACACGGCGTTACTTTCTCTCCGACACACGCAGCGAGGCGAAGCACCGCAAAAGCTGAGAGGGAACCCCAAAACTCCTCCCGGAACCGCGGGCAGGGCAAGGGCGGGAGCCGAGAGCTCCGACGGGGCCGCGGCACGGACCCCCTGACCCCCGAACGCGCGGGGCGGCGCCGGCCCGGGGAGACGTTCAGCCAGGAAGAGCCGCTCGCACCTGGTCCGGCCCCCTCTCTCCCGGTCCCTCACCGCTGTCCCTCTCCAGGTCCCTCTCCCGGCGCCGCTCCCGCCGCCACCTCCAGACTCCGCGGTCACGTGACGCGCGGGAGGGC
>JAWWLV010000179.1:14057822-14090330 GCA_035041135.1 Platyrinchus mystaceus
ACAGGCTCAAAAGACCTCTTTGCAGAATGTGCCAAACTGGATGAGAAAGGTGAGCTGCTACACTCATGGAGCACAGCACTGGAGAGCTATATCTAGTAAACCTACCAAAGCTGAGGTCAACAGTTTCCTTGTGTTCATAGGCATCTTGTGTGGTGAACTGGAAAGTGAAAGCCATTGTAGGTTAGCTACAGCTTTGCTATTCTGAGCATGTTTCATAGTAAGTGCATTTCTTGAAACAAATTACTTTGGAAAGTGGCAGCACTAGAAATAAGCTTTATTACAACTTATGCAATAGTTAAGTCAGTGGTAAATTCCATAATTTGCCATCCTGGTAGGTTGATTATGCTGTAGCATCAGTTACTATGGAGTAATTTTGTGTACATAGGCTTTGTTTTGTGGTATGTGCACAATTTACAACAGGTACAGCTTTTGTTAGAGATGGGGGTTTAGTAAACATGATCTATATTTATCCAGAATTTCCAGAGGAGTTGCCATCCTTGTTCTCTATCATTTTAATGTTCTTTGTCTATTTTATTGTGAAATCCTAAAATAATATATGACTTAAATTTTTAGCGAACTTTTGAGATAGGTTTGTGATGATACAGAAGTGTGGAGAGTAGGGATCACTTAACACCGTTCCTTAGTATGTATTCTGGCTAATGAAAGCATTCTATTAGGAATGCAAAACCCTTCACCTATCACCAGATATAAATTGTCATTCTACCTAGGCAGGGCAGAGAAACAGTGCCAAAATTAGAAGAAACACAATTGAGGCTTCCCAGTTCCCACTAATATAACTGCATCTCGGGGTTTTTTTTTTAATCAGTCTTCAGTGATATGTAGAAGTTGGTGAAAACTGAGCTAATTACTAGGGGGATCTTTTACAGTAACTTCCCACAACTATTTCTTATTTTAAAGGAACTTTGAAAAGGGGTTAAAGTTTTAGTCTCAGTATTACTTGGGCTTCTGCAGAACCTTTGTCTTTTAAATATAATACAAGAATCCCACAGTTATTTCTATTTGTTTAGATACCTTTTTTTCTTTGTTTCACACAGGGTTAAAAGCAATGGTGTCTCAAGGAGTGAAAAACCCCCTGATAGATTTAACAGCTTTGGAAGATAAATCCTTAGATGAAGTAAGTATAAGTAGTTGGGGGAAAGAACATTAAAAAAAAAAAGCTCAGAAGAAAACCATGCCCCCTCCTTAGTTTCATTTAAGGAGCAAGTGGGTCCTTCTTTTAAAATAACTACAAATGCTAATTCTACACCAAGTCACTTATTAGGCAGTTGCACTGGTTGGGTACTCAACATCCCTGCTCGTTGTATGTGTGTAAAGAAACGGACACTGTGCCCATGGACCTGTGTGCCTCACATCTGGCTTGGTGTGCAGGGTGGAAATGGAGAATTACTCTTCTACTTGGCTTTTTTGTCTAAAGTGTACTCTTTGGGTTTTTTCTACCTTTTAGAAGCTGTGACACTGTACAGAAGAGTAGAACAAAACAGGAAAAAGTCTTTGATTTGTTCTCACTTTGAACATTGCTGTTAGATTCGGCCTAACGTTAAGGACATTTTATACAGCTTTCTTAGTTTAGCTTTAAATACTTTTTTTTGTTAAAAAATGACTTGAACTATTACCTGCCTCCAAGTACAAGTTAAAACAATTGATATCAATGGTGTACCCTGATGTGAAATAACTTAAAGATCTGCTTCTCTGCAGCTAATTTAACTGAAACTTTAAGTTGTAATTAATAGTGTTGCTGCAGTATTTTTTTGGTTGTTCTTGTTTTTTTCTTTTTTCTTTTTTTTTGTGTGAGAGTTGTCCAAAGCTAACAGTGTGAAACCATGAGTTTAGGATAGGTGTGTTTGCTCTGCAGACTGCCCTGGTTTGCTTTTGAGGCAGGTTAACTGCAAGCTTGAAACTACCCATGGGGTAAAGAGAGTTGCCTTCAGCCACCTGGTAACTGGGGAACTCTGCCAACAGTAGGGCTTGAGGTTTCCTGAATTCCTAGTGGTATCACATCCTCCTGACAGATGTCATTTAGCCTGTGGGCTGCTGATGTCCCACTAGATGTTGAAAAGAGGTCAGTAAAACAATTGCTAGTGTTTTGTACAGGTGATCCTTAATTTTTTTTAAGCTAGTTCTGTTTTTACTTATAACAGATCACAGTCTTATAAAATGATCTGTTTATCTTTTTCATTTTTTCTCTCTGACACCTCTAAATTGCCAAGCGCTAAGAGAACAAAATAGTCACTGGAGATTTTTTTCAAGTACATAAAGTGATGGTGGGGCAAAGGTAGGAAAATTATGCTTCAGATGCTGATGCAGTATCGCTGAGTGGAGTGCAGAGGAGGTGGCATGCAGACTTCCTGACTCAAGGGAAAACAGAATTGTCCTTCTCTGGGGGCAGGAGGTAATTAATGTATTTCTCTTTGTAGGGCTATGGTGTTGCTTCTGTGGCCTCTACATCAAATGCCTCAAAGTCTGCTAGAGAAAGTAGCAATGCTGCCATCATAAAACGCTTTAATCATCATAGTGCCATGGTCCTTGCAGCTGGCCTCAGGAAACAGTAAGTTTCAGGGTTGTGTACAAGCTTTTTTGTAACAAAGTTTAAGAAATTTCCAAAACAAAATTACATCTTTCATTACTCATCCAACTTTCTCTTTTAATATTTATGAATGAATTGTTTTGGTCTAGAGATGAAAATACCTTTAGGTTCCATTTCACTTTACAGAAGTTTTTCAGAGCTGTTTGAAGTGACAAATGCTATTGTTAGCCAAGTTATCATATAAAGCAGATTAGAAAGGAAAGAATGTTTCCCCCTTAGATCTCTAGCCCCGGTGAAGGCTGCAGAATTTAGTTTTCTGTTCTCTGTGTGCAGGTGAGGGCTGGTGCAGGGAGTTCCTATTGCTTGCCAGCAGCGGGTCTGCTGAGGCTTCCTGTGGTGGGGTACAGGGATGTAAGTAAATGAGGAAGCAAAAGAACAGTGTGGCACTGGTGGTGTCCCAGTGGTGGATCGGATGAAAGATTCCTCTGGTGGAGTACCCTGCCCCTGACCAAAAATATGTGTCAGGCGGTTACATATATTTACAGTGAACTTCACAAATGAAATTTAACAGAGGCACGAGATGGGTTTGATGTGGTCTGCTCTGCAACTGGTTTATGGGCAACCAGCAAGGCATTACTATGCTACCCAAATCCTACAGACATTTAACTGTGAGAGATCTTAGTTAACACTTCCTTCTGGTAGCTGGGCTCCCTCA
This sequence comes from Platyrinchus mystaceus, assembly GCA_035041135.1. Classification (NCBI taxonomy): domain Eukaryota; kingdom Metazoa; phylum Chordata; class Aves; order Passeriformes; family Tyrannidae; genus Platyrinchus; species Platyrinchus mystaceus. The sequence goes on from JAWWLV010000179.1 coordinate 14,061,083, forward strand.
TGTTGTTTTTCTATCTTGCACAAACCAAACACTGGACCTTAAACAATCTCTTCTGGGCAATGTGTGTTTCTCAGTTCAGAAAGGGACAAAAGGATAGCTCTCCTCCTGGAACAGTGGTATCTCAGGACTCCCAGAGCGCTGCTAATACCTGGTTGCATAAGAGCGTATACAAAGCGTTTCTAATTTAGCCATGATTTTGCTGTGTCCACATGCACTGCTGGCATGCTACTATTTCTGAAGAGAGGGAGAAGCACCTTCCCCTGCTGTTGAATTTCCCTTGTGACAAACAGGGTTAATTTGAGCAATTGGTTCCTCCTATCTACATCAACTTCTGGAAACAAAGATATAATGGGAAAAAGTTGACATACAGTATGTGAATATGTATATGAAGTTTTTGAAACAGATGTATTTACTTTGTCTCTAGCTTGTATCTTAAGTTTCCTGTGAGGTGAATTCTTCTTAATGCTGTTTCTCTATTTTAAGAGAAGCACAAAATGACCATTACAGTGAGACCAGCAGTACGGATGGAAACTCCAGGGATTCAGATTTCTTTCAGCCACCACTGAAAAAGGTATGAAGACAGCTGATGCAATTCTGATTGAATGGAACTGGAAGCTCTGTGTCTCAGAAAATTGCTGAAAGTTCCTTACTTGTTTTATGACACAACTGAAGCAAAACCTCTTTAGCCTTGTTTAGAAGTCTATAGAGTAAGAACCTGACAGCCTGTAAGAAGGCTTGTACCTCTGTTAGTAAACACAGATAAATTACACCTTGAAGTGTTGCTCTGTTTATCTCTTCAGTAGTGCCCAATGAAAGTAAAAAAATCCAACATGCTTCTGATTGGACCCAGAAATTTGGTTATTTCCATTTGCTGCAGTTCTATTTTTGGCCTGCTCCCTTTCCACCCCCCCCCACCTCAAATGCCTTAAAACTTCTAGACAACATCCATCAGAGAGGGATATTGGTGTTTAAGCACCAATATTAACCTGTCAAGCATGTTGTTTGTAGAGGGGATGATTAAACTGGAACATGGCAGGCTTCATCTTAAAGTCAGAAGCTGAAGTGAGATTGAACTGAAAGTGTAGTTGATGCCTGGTGTACTGAAATGCAGGGCAACAGCCTGGCTTAGACTAACTGTAGCAGCTCACAAAGTGGAAGAGTACTGTAATTGCTACAAAATTGAACTGAACACTCTTTCTGGAGTTGACAGCCTAAGGAGAAAATGCCAAAAGGACTCCAAACTTTGCTGTATTGTGAGAAAACATTGTAGGATACAGTATGTTGTTAAATGTTGGGATAGTCAACAGTTTTGACTTTCCCCCAAAGCTGCAGTTTTTACTGAGCACAAAAATTATATACCAGGACTAGAATAAACGTCATGAAAAGGGGGGTGAAAGAGTAGCAGGAGACTTCAAAAGCTGTTTTCTCATTGTACAAAGTCTGATATTGCTGTGCTGTTACCTCTCACCATTAATGCTCCACCCTGCTGTCACTGGGTAGCTTCGGTTATTACTGTGATTTTAGTCTGACACTCTTGTACAACAGCTAATAAATCATTACTGTTTCTGCTAATGTGGAGTTAGATGGACATATATATCAGAAGTAATTATCTGTATAGCAGAACACTTTTTGGAAGTGGCAGGGACTGACGAGTTTTGGCCAAAATCTGCAGAAAAGCAGTAGTGCCAAGAAATCCAAATGGCACAATCTTAAACAATATTGGGTTCCCTCTGGAGAGTAGACACGAGTCATTCCACACTCTGGTTTTCTTTAAGGTTTTAGTAACCCTTCTGCTCAAACTCAGTGAACTGGAAGAAAGCATTAGATGTATGGAATTCTGTCTTCATTTGTAATGTGTATAATTATTTGGCTTGTTTTAGGTGAAACTGCAGGAGGCCATTGAATACGAAGATTTATCAAAGAATAATGGCGTTAAAACTATTGCACTAAACTTAAAGAAGTCTGATAGGTGAGTTACAATATGCACAGCTATTTCAGCATGGTCAGTCTAGCAGGTCTCATCACAGCCTGCACAGAACCAGCTGATTTAGTCTCTACCACACTTAAACGTGTTTAGGCTAAGTTTAGAAACCTAATATGAGCTCTTGCATAAACCAGTTTCCAAATAATTCCCTTTTAAATTTGTATTTTCATTTCACAGAGTGGTTGGGTTTGGAAAGGACCTCCTGAGATCATGTAGTCCAACCCCTCTGCTCAATTTCATCTTGCTTTTCAGAGTGTTGAGTCTCTGTAAGCCTCCCTGAATGGCTTTGACATGTAATTTCGGTGAAAGTCTAACAGACCTGCGTCCACAGTTCAGCACTTCACTACAGCTTTCAGTGGAAAAATGTATGTGTTACATGTGAAAATATATACGATTCCAGGGAAATTCCACTCCAGGGCAAAAAAGTGCAATCAGGATAGTTTGGACTGCTCACTGGTCTAGGATTTTTCCAGTAGTAGTCCTCTTGTTTCCTAAACAAGAGTCTGAGAACCAAGATGTAACTTCAGAAAAGGAGTGATACTACAGGAAAGAGAACAGTTCCAAATGTGCACCTAACTTCATTTAGCTCAGTTTCAATTGTAAGTGATGTGAATTGCTCCAGTCTAAGGATATTCCCAGAATTAGGTGGCACAGGTAGATTTTCGCTATCAAAATGATGATCACAGATGCAACAATGGAAGCTCCTATTTTGCTGCCATACCATCCCTCACCCAACCTCTTTCCATGTGGCAATGTATTGTACTTTGTCAATACATAAGGTTTAGATAGTAGTGTCAACAGTTACAAAGCATCTAAAATTAGAACATTAGAAGTACTGTACGCTGTGTTTGGCCACTTGCTTTACCGACACTCTTATTAATACGCTTTTTCTCTTTTGTTTTCTCACCACACAGGTATTATCATGGTCCAACTCCAATTCAATCACAGCAATATGCAACCAGTCAGGATATAATTAATTCTTTTAATAGTATTAGACAAGAAATGGAAGCATATGTACCTAAACTAACTCAGGTATGAAAGAACACTAAAAAAAATTTGCCTGTTGATGTTGGCATCTTGCTTTCTGTATAGGTTTGTGTCTCACATCTACTGGAATTTTAATTTTTCAGGGTACACTTAAATTATCTCTAATAGTTTTATGTCACCTGATTTAGTTTACAGCTTTAGGCAATACCTTTTGAGCTATCATGTTTAAGATCTACACAGTAGGAAACTGAGTCATTGCTGATGCTCAGTTATATTCTATTGTTCCTGCTTTGTTTTGAGGAAATGGCAAAGGTATGAGGTAGTAAAGCAGGAGAGTCATGCCCAGGCCAGTGTACTGATCCCACTCTCTGAAGTTGAGGATGTGATGGTCTCAGAAGGTTATAGTGAGCAGGTTTGTAACTGAACTGGTCTCTTGCTCCTAAATGCACTTGGTAGGCTGTCGGTCTCACCATGGGCTGCACAGCAGCTCTGTCCTGCCACCTGGAGGGCAGCACAGCCCTGTGGCCAATCTCCCCAGCCAGTGTCTGAACTTCCTCCATTAGTAAAGCAGCCACAACTGTGAATGTGTCACCCTTCTGTACAGTAATTCTATGTCTCACCTCAAAGTAGCTGCACAGCCAGTTCCAGTCCTAAGTAAAGAAATTATTTGTTTCTTTAATTAAGGTATCCATAATTAATTGGAGAGCTTTCACTGCAAATGAACTATAGCACTTAAAGGCACTGTGACTAATTCTGGAGAAGGGCTGACTCTTCACCTGAACTTCCATTGTATCTGTTCAACCAATCTTTGCCACTGGGGTTCAAATAGAACTTAGTTTAAAAAGATGTTATTGGAAAACATGAGCTGAAATATTTGTTCCCTCTCCCTTCAGGTTCTTTCAAGTGGTGATGCTGCCAGCACTATTGCAGTCCTGTCACCTGGAGGAGCACTTATGCAGGGTGGAACACAGCAAGCCATAAACCGTAAGGATTTAGGATGTCTAATACTTTAATCTTATCTTATTGCATTGCACAGCAGTAGCTGGCTTGCTGTTTCATCTCTCCCTTGGAATGTGTTGTGGTGATAAAGGAAATTATGGAAGTGTGTAGCTGGAGTAGTACTGGGTTACAGCAGCAAAAGAAAAACAACAACCCAGCCACACCATGAGGGTGGTACTGGCTACACCAGTGCTGAGGCAAGTGAGGAAGAGGAAAATTTTACAGAGCAAGTAATGAAGGATGCATTTGATAGATACTAAGTCCTCTTACAGATACTGGGTTTTACTTGTTCAACATTTCTGATTTTTTTTCTGGATTGTAGCAAATGCAGGCATACCCTGAAAGCTCTAAGGAAGCGAGGTCTAGATCATTGTCTGAAACTAAGTTTTTTGCGATCTGCTTTTAAGATCCACAGTTTGCTGTGAAAAAAGGCAACTTGTAGACTGCAAGGGCAAATCTAACCCCTCCTTTTTGCATCTCCATGCAACCATCCCTTTCCCTATTGTCACATTCCTGCCAGTTTGAGTTCCTGTCTTTGTAGTCTTGACAGCAGATGAATCCCTGTTCTCAGGATTTGTAATAGTTTTCCAGTTTATCTTGTGTTACCTGGTCTAAAAAGCAACAGAAACTAAATGAGACAGCTGAAAAAGCAAGTATGAGTTCTTTATGGTACTGAAAGAAAAGGAGTCAGCAAGCAGTGGTGAGGCTTTCTGCCCATCCCAGTTGACATTCTGGGTGTCTATACTTCACTTGGAGCCTCACCACCACTTTTTTTCCTTTATTTTTTTTTTTTACAGCCTCATTCTAGAGTTTGCTATTCACTGTTCAGTTCAGTGTGGTTCTCCTCATCCTCAGTGACTGTGTGTGCTTTTTGTTTGTTTTTTTTATGGTTGTGGTTCCTTCCTTTTTCTTGAACTCGGTAGCCCTTTCTTCTTTAAGAGTACCTGGGATACAGTCCCTTTTTCCTGTCTGTATTTTTCATGTTCCACCTGCTGTGACCATATTCTCATTGCCAATGTGAGATAGAGGGAAAAATTTGCTGTATGCACCACACAGTACTTAGCACTGTGCTGTGAGCACAAGGTGCTGGTCCCAGAAACAGCACTGCCACACTGTTAGAACAATACAAATATACTACTTCTAATCCTGGATTAGGTTGGGTGTCCATTCTTTGCCTGGCGTGGATCTCCCTATATAGCACACAAGCTTCCAAGTATAGAGCCATAAATAGCAGCTGAACCTGATCTAATAACTGCTGATAGTCCTGATCTAAGAGCTGCTGAGGGATAAGGCATCTCAGTGTTCTCTCCCAGCCAACATTTCTGTGATTCTAATGGGAGCAGCCATTGCTGACCTCCTTCATTAGCCTTAATTCTCACTTTTCATAAGATAGTTTGAGTGATGTGGCAAAACCTTTTTTCTCTTGCAGAGATGGTGCCAAATGACATTCAGTCTGAACTAAAACACTTGTACGTGGCAGTAGGGGAACTGCTACGACACTTCTGGTCCTGCTTCCCTGTTAACACGCCATTCCTAGAAGAAAAGGTAAGGCAGAGCTCCCTAGCGTGGCCCTGGTTAGGATGTGGCCAGATCACAGTTTAGAATGACTGTCATTATTGAAATACAGAATTATTGCATGTGCCTTAAATCAGTACAGCACTTACTTACTCATCCCTAAAACTGAAGGTCACAAAACAACATAAAACATTACAATTTTCAGCCATTCTGCTGGTGCTATTTAGTTAAAATCACCCTTGTTCCTGCCTCCCTGTTAGCTCCCTTTGGAGCAGTTGCTGTAAGCCAGTTTCAAGCAGACTCCTCAGCTCTGTTGCAGCTGCAGGGTTTTCATTCCATTTTAAAACACAGAAACTAAAGCCCCTCTTCCCCAGCTCCAAGAACTAACCTTTGTAGTGACAGTTACAAGCAAGTTTTCCTTATTCTTCTATCCATTGCAAAAATCACTGTCATACCTTCAGAACACACACTGCTTTTCAGAACTAAGGTGCAGACAAGAAGAGATATATGTGTATTCTTTCTTTTGACCTCATATGGAAAACAAAGATAAAAATTTGCATTCAGGTGTGTTTGTATGTCTGCTGCAAAATGTGGCCTGAAAATCCACGGTACAGTCTTTGCTTGAAGCAAAAAAGGATGTTTTTGTGAATAGCTTTATCTATATATAGCGTTTACTGATGGAGTAGTAATGATGAGAGTGGCACACTGCACTTGCCTCAAAAATAGATATGCACTCAAGAAGTGTTAGAGACTGATATTTGAATAATTGTCCTTTCTTAAACTACACATACCTGAATTAGCCCCCCAAATTAGTTACAAGATGTTCTGTTGGAGAACAATTTGTTAAAGGAAATAAAACTTATGTGTTGTTATTGTATTGTAATACTGGTTTCTGTCTTTCTCAGGTTGTGAAAATGAGGAGCAACTTGGAAAGATTTCAGGTTACAAAGCTCTGCCCATTCCAAGAAAAGATTCGGAGACAGTATTTAAGCACAAATGTAAGGGGAAAGTACCATTTAATTATGTGGGTGCATACTAATAATTGCAATCTTAACTATTAAGGATGGTAGCTTTGTTATTTTCTATTCTAGGGCATTCTAAGTTTTTTGTTAACTAGGAAATGGGCAGAGGGAAATTAGATACACAGTTAGGCATGTTGTCTCTTCCCCTTTAACTTGCTGAGTGATGCCAGCAACTGTCAAGAACTATAAGGTGAAACTACTCAAGTGAGACAACAGAAAGGGGAAGTCATGTTTCATTTTTCACTTCCACCATGAAGTAGAACTTTAGCAACTTCAGACTGTCTCCCACCATGTCAGACATGAAGTGGTTGCAGACTAAGTACTGGAACAGACAGCACAATCGGGTGTCACTTCCCTGTGACCTTATCAGCTTAGCAGCTCTCTGCACTGCTCCGTCTGTGGATACTTTGCAATAGAGCTTTTCTCTGTCACACCTCTGATTGTAGTGAGGTTACTCACAGTAAATAAAAGGAAGAATCCAACTGATTAGCAAAGGAAGGGGAGGGGATCTGTTTTTCCAGTAGCTGGGACAATTTCTCTCCCTCTTAAATGTTTCAGTTGGTAGGCCATATAGAGGAGATGCTGCAGACGGCCTACAACAAGTTCCACACGTGGCAGTCCCGGCGCATGCTGAAGAAGACGTGAAGGTGCACGCTGTACAGGTGTGAGAGCAAAGCCTGCAATAGGGTAGGAGTACAGCCTAGGTATGTGCAGATCAACTTAGAGTTCTTGCAGGAAGACCTGCAAGCTGTGGACTTCTGGAAACGATGCTAACTGAACTTGCACATTTTTAAAAAAGAACTGAAAAAAAACTTGAAAACTAGGGAGAAAAACAAGGAAGAACCAAAACAGAAGAGCTGAGGCGTAAAAATATTTAAAAGACACTGTTTACTGCAGTTACTCAGGAACTGCTTTTGATTTGCATAAAGAGCTGCTTTCAGAAATAAAAAATTTAAAGAGGGTGTATTAATAAAATTTGTTTTTCTGTCTAATTTTTTTTAAGAAGTGTATGGCACAGGGTAGATCTCAAAAGTTTTTCTTCACTGGATTGTGACATTTTATTGAATTGCTTGAACTTTCTGCAACAGTTTAACAATGGTATCTTAAAACATAGCTGAGACTGTTTTTGCTTCAAACATCTGGGAGAGTATAGCTGTCAGAAGACAAGCTCCTGCTATATGTTTCCCCACCAATTGGAAGCAAGAGGCATTGCACTGAAAGCTGTTCATGGTCTGGGGTCCCTAAAGGTACACGGGGGCAAACTTTTGCCTGAAGTCTTGCATTTTTATGCAGAACTTTTTCAGCCATCAGTTTTGCATGTTTTCCTTTGAGTGCAAGTGTGTGCTACTGCAATCCTTTTTTTTTTTTCAATGGTGGCATTTGTTCTGAGGAGAGAATGCATTTTTAAAAATGACGTTAAATAAAGTCTCTTACAAAAGAAGTCATTTATTTTCAATTCTTAGGCATTTTTTAATTTCTTCTCCTAAGTCTGTTTTCCTTCATTCTTCCCTTTTGACTATTATACTGTTTTTGGCGAATTGATAATCATTGCGAAGAGAAAAATGTGTTATCACAGCGTCCATAGATATTGGGAATCTGTGCCATACTTTGTTCCAAATAGAATCAGTTCACAGTTTCAGACCAACTTGTCTTGTATTAAATGTGACTTAAATGCAAAGTAACCCCCTTTTCTAGAATATATGCAGTTTAATGCCATCCTTGTATTTTTTGTCACCTTGACTGTACTAAAGCCCAGGATGGGCTACTGAACTTTTTTACTTCCGACTAAACGTGACTGTTAAAAATGCATCTACTACAAAGACAAATCAGAGCGACAATATGTACTCAAAGCAAGCACAGCAGTGTTCAGTACAGCAGAAGAAATTCCCATTAGCCTGCATGATGGCTTAATGACTATGTTTTGGTATGATGCTAAAATATGATAGTATGATGTTGGGTGGATAATTCTTGCAAATTCCTCCAGAAGATATATTGGTGTAGCCAAGTTGGTGCTTGTTCTGTGCTGCTGTTCCATTTATGCAAGAGGGTTTTTTTCTTTCACTGGTGTGTGGAAGTCAGCAGCTTTTTTTTACCCTTTTTTGCTTTCAGATTTTTGTATTATGCTATAATATTTTGGTAAAAGCTGAGTTTCAGTTAAATGCCACTGTCTGCACCAAAGTTCTGTTTGGAAACGTGTGCATATTGTCCAGCCTAGTTCCCTGTCTGCCTTTGCAGATCGATGCATGATCCCTGCTCTGTGATGTTGATGTGGTTCTGCTACAAGAAATGACTGGGCTCAACCTGAGGTGCCCCTTGTTCTTGACAGGGTGAAAATGTCACTAGGAACAAACAGATGTACATACAGCAGTTGGGGGATGAGGTGCACATCTTGTCAAGAGTTACCTTTTGTGATAACTGAACTGTTTCTCTAAAATTTAGTCCTAGGGTACGGCTTTTTTAAGCCAAATCCTCTTTAGGTGCAGGCAGCTCCAGAAAGAAAGGGTAGTTTGTTCTTCCCCGATCCAAAGCATTTGATCTAGGAATTCTGTGGCCGAATTTCAACTGTTTTGTGAAAGCTAACACACCTTTCATCATATCAGAGGGCTAGGGTCAAGAAAACATGTCTAATTTAAATTCTAACTGTGCCTGAAGCTATGAACAATGCATTTAAGTATTAAACTGCACTGAGACTTCACTAAAAAAAGTATGGGAGAGTTTTGAACATGGAACTAATTCACCTTAATTGGAGTCAGTATTTAGTGTTCCTGGAAAGGCTGGGCAAAATGGCTAGCAAGGCAGAAAAGTTTCAGTGCATCACAAGAACATTTTACAGTCCAGAGGATTGCCATTCATAACTATTTTGGACTTTGCAATAGCTTTAAGTTACTATAGTGATATCAGGCTATCAAAATATACCTTAATTAACAGAATTAGGGGGGAAGAGGACTATGATACAACAGTTTTGCCTAGAGACTGTGCAGGCAAGGCTGCTATGCACTTCATATTGCTTTTTCAGGTATTGTGGCAATAAGGCACAGGCCCCTCCTCAAGTAAAGGGAGGTAAACTAAATATTCTTTCTACATTATGTTCCCATTTTCTGTAGCATGGTCCAAAACACAGATTCATTCCTTGAGTTTTGAAACTGAATCATCATGCATTATATTACTATTGGAATCTTTATACTGACTTGTATTTTTAATGAGAATTCATAAAACTTGTATCATTGGCATTGATCTAAGATTTGTAGAATAAACCCTACTGAATTCTAAAGTGAAGTCTTCTCTAATGCTTAGGCTGTGTTTTCTGATGTTGAATTAAATCCCAAACAGGCTCCATTCAGGTCTAAATTGAGAGAACTGTGTATAAATAGCTCAGCTGTCCCTTCATGCTAGTAGAAGTGGTCAGGAGCAAAAGGGTTACATTACAATTACTGTCAAATTGTTTCATTTTTAAGAGTTGAGAATTTTTTTCTGCCACACAAGGAATCTACACCACTACCAGTGCTACTGTTCCTCTGTTCCTGATCATACAAAATCCAGTTTAAGTCTCCAATGATTAGTGTTCTGCCTGTTCCATATATTGATATAGCAGCTATTGGTTCAGGAGAGCTGCACAGGAGCTTTGTCAGCCATTTTAATCCAAGGTTCACTAGTAATGGAGAAAGGATAATCTAAAGCAGATAGTGTCCCTGCTTATTTCTAGCCCGTGAATTTCAGCAGATGAAGATCCTTAGGTGCACCACAAAAAATGCTGGGCTAGTTACCTCTCAAGAGCTCTGCCCCAGTCAGGGTCACGAGGTAACAGCCTTTCACTGCAGTCACTTCCACAAGTAGTTTCTTACATGCTCACAGAGTAGCCCTTGACAATAAGATCTGCAGCTTCCTAATGTGACAAACTGTGGCCAAGGCCCTTCTGTGCTTTCCCAGATGGATGACTTTCCCCAGTACTTCAAGATGCCTTTTTTACATTTACAACTGTTTTCCCTTATTTATACTGTAACTACATCCTTACAACTTCTATAATGAGGTGTTATTAGCTAGAAACCTTTCTTTATCCTTGCCAAAACTCCTATCAAACAACTGCTTTGTCCAGCAAGTCACTTGTATGAGCAGGGGAGGTGACAAGAAGAAAGCTTAAGACACAGTTTTCCATTATCCATTCTTAAGGGAAGAGCCTACCCAAGCATCCCTGCAGCTTTGCAGGCGTTGTATTGCAAGACCATATCAGTGTGAGCCATGACATTCTGAACTTGTTTCCATGCTCTCCCTTGCCCTGCAGCAAGAGCTGGAGCTCAATCCAAATGGAGCACTGTAACCTCAGTTTGAATAGTGATCAGGCATCACCAGGATCTAACACTGATCCTGCATAAACCCTCTTAGCCAGGGACAGGTGTGCTCCTGAAGCAGAGCTCCACAGCCTGAGGAACTGCAAATTACCTAACGCAATCTCCCACGTCTTTTTCAGGACACTGCATTTTCCCTCAGCTCTCTGAACGCATCTCCCCAAAAGATGGCCAAACCCTCGTCCCTAACACTGAGAGCAAGGGAATTTCTTAGCATCCCAGATGGAGGGTACCATATCAGGGCTCCTTTGGGCTGGAAGGAACCAGACCCTAAGGTGTGAGTGTGGCTGACCTGGCTGAAGGAGTGGTGTGGCCAAGGGCACTGTGCCTGCCAAAGGTCACGGACCGGAGCTCAGACTCTACCTGTGACCAGCCCTAGACAGAGAACACCCCGTGGGCACCCCAGCACACTCACCCAGGGAGCTCCCTACACCCAGGGAGCTCCCTACACTTGCACCCTGCTTCCCTCCAGCCCACACAGTGCCAGTTCACCTTTGTTCTGCTCTCCAGGCAGCTTTAGGATCACAGCCAGAGTGCCACCATGGTGACGTGAAAGGCGCCTTCAGGAATGCAGCTGGGGCTCCTTGCTGGCAGTTTCCCAGCCCACATGCCCTCAGCTGCCCTGTTTCCCCCGCAATGAACATTTCTATCCCCTGCAAAACCTGGCAGCCCTCTGATCTTCTTCCCCCAATAAAAGTCCACATTCCCTTCATTGTGCAAAAGCCAAACTACTGCAGTGGTTCAGGTGCCAGCATATCCCCAAGGAAAAAAACTGTCCTGGACTTCGACCCTGTCCTCCCAGCATGCTAAGGTCCTGTTGCTTTATTATCTCACCCACAACCCTCACAAACCACAAGTTAAATCTGAACTTTTGGAAGGCAGCCTCCACCCTCCCCCCAGACCCCTAAACCTCGACACAGTTTTGTTCTCTAGAGTCTCACCATCCACACAATTCCTTCCAACCCAAGTTCACTCACAGGCACATCATGGCAAACCAATTAGAATTACTGCACCCAGCAGGAGCAGCTGCAAGCAGTGCTGGCATCCCCCTTTTCCTTGAGAGTTGGCCAGAGGTGACTAGACATTGCAGGGCAGGGGCTGCCTCTCTTCAGGTACTGCACAGGGAGTGTTGGCCTCAGCTGGGACTTCCAGCCTGTCGCATGAATCACCAGCATGTTCACTTCCCCCTTATCTCACCTGCAGCCTCTCCACCTACAGCTGACAGGCTGATCCAGATAAAACAGCATTGATAATAAATATGACATATCACATGTCCCGTAATCGGAATTGACCCAGATGCAACAGCCCCACGGTAGCCACTTCCCTGTTAGCACTGCCCACATTTCTACCTTTGCCCTACTCTGCAGATAGTATGTTAAGGAAATAAATGCTGAGTTGTAAAGCCACGTGCTTCCTAAGTGACAACCCCTGAGCACAGGCACAGCTCTCCAGCCTGTACCTGTGCAGGCACCACGCTCCTCTCCGCTTCCGGCCACGAGCTGGTCATGAAGGGAAAGAGCAGCAGTGAGGGACACAGAGGAACACCAGCATCAGGCTGGCTGGCTCTGCCAGGTGTGACTCAGGAGGGCAAAGACTGCCCGGTCAGAACCAGGCGGATACCGCTGCTGGTCAGCCCCAACCAGCCTGTTCTGCACAAACAGGCCACACGAGTCACCGCTATGAAAACCACTCCACAGCGGCACAGCACGGGCAGCTGGGGGCCCTCGGCAAAGTCTTGTGTGGAGACGTTATGTCACCAAAAGGAGAACGCTTCCCTTTGCCCTGCAGCCCTGAAGAGCTCAGGAAATTACACCGTCACGGACTTTCCGCCTTCCTCATCCTTCAGGCAGACAAACTGCTCCATAAAACCTGGCTTGTGCAGGCAGGGTGTCCTGCCGTGATTCCAAAACAACAGGAATTTCAGGACTATGCTGTTAACTTAACACATCAAATATTGTAATGAGATACAAGGAACCAGCTGACTGCTTGAAAATGGGCAGCATTTGTTCCTGGGGGAGCAGGAAATCCCTCCTCTTCATCATGCTCCCTCCCAGTAAGCCTTTCTTGTCACAAGTTCTAGACCTCATATCACAAGACTGACAACTTTTTTTAGTTCTAGAAGGGGAGATGATCCCAGGTCACAGCCAGGCCAAGGTATTCCTATCTGGAAAGCAGTCAGAGATTGCCATCAGTTTCATGGGTGCTGATCTCTCTCTCATGTGGAGAGACTCCAATGACAGCAGGTTCAAACCTCACTCTGCAGCCACACCACTGACAGCCTGACTTGATGCCAAGCACGCTGGGAGCAGAAAACAAACCACCCCCTGAAAAACAGTGTCTATTCCCCTACCAGCTCCAAATTCACCAGTGCTAGCCATTCCCAGCCCCTGGTCAGATAAGTACTGCAGCAGACACCTAGGTAGGGACATCTAGTTCTTGCTCTGCTCTACCAGCAAAGGTAAACAAACAGCTGCTCGGTTAACCCTCTGCTCCCCCTCTCCCCCCCCCCTTCACCCCATCCTGCAGAAGCAGCTGCCTTTTGTGGGACGGAGATGGGAACACGGCCTCAGAGCTACCAGCCTGGGAGGAACTATGAGGCTGGACAAGTGCCTTGGGAGCATGGCTGGCAGAGCCTGGCCTTGATCCCTAACTCCCACCCCTATTTGGTGTAGGCAGCCTGGTTTGAGGCCACTTTTCCACACAGACTTGTACTCTCCCTGAAAGCTTCCTGTCATGCCCAAGATGGATGAGAGCCAGGACAAAGCATTGCCAACCCCCCAGACTCCATATCTTGATGTACAAAGCCTGGGAGGAGACACAGAAGAGACAGTGAGTTTCCCTGCCACCTGGGATGGCACAGCCCAGTGTCCATGGGGGTCAGTAGACATTTCACTACATTTTGAGACCAGCCAGAGGAAACCCCCTCAGTGCACAGAGCTACTTCTCGGGAAGTTTACTGCATCACACCATCTGAGCGTGAAGCCAGGTCCCTCCACCCTGCAGCTGTTTACTGTACCCAAGTGCAGAATGACACAGACTTATGAAGCACCGTCCTGCATTCAGAAATAGCGGATTCCTAGGGAGACAGGCACGCAGGCAGGAAGAGTGCACGACACTGCCCTGACACGCAGTCCCCGGCTGCATCCCCACAGGGCGCAGCCGGAGCTCTGCGGCACAGGCGCTCACATACACACAGCCCCCACGCCCGGGGGCAACACGGGCAGTGAGACAAGGCAGCACTCACAGCACCTTTTGCAGCCCGTTACCAATTCGGACTTGGCTCCACAAAGGCTTAGTGCTCTCCTCAAGACACAGGCTGCAGCTGGCATCAGGCAGCCAGAACCAGGTCCCTGCCAACAGGCGTGAGGGCTCTGACTTGTCCCCTTGTACAGAAAACTCTTTGTCCACAGAAGCATTCACTGTGTCAGTGTCAACAGCAGTAAATCTGACTGGCCCAGGAAATATTCCACTAGAAGAAGTAGCGGGTAGAGAAGCTTCATGTTACAATGCAGTGGCTGATTTCCTGCCAACTTGGTTCATTCCATGGTTAAACCGTGGCTCACAGGAAAGGAGGAGCATCATGATTCATGTCTAAGTAGGACTACCCAAAGCTTTTCCCACCACAGAAAAACTCACAGACACGATGGGGTAAAAAGCTCACGAAAATGAGCAGAAGCAGTTTTGTCTCTGTCCTAGTCAGACTCCTGTTTAATCCTACAGGACACAGCACAGCCAAGCCCAGAAACCCTACACTTTCATGCTCTGCCCCTGCAAGAACGCCTCTCCCCTACAGCCCTGACTCACAGCCGGTGCTTCCCTTTATGCAACACCGCTCCATTTCCTGCACAGCCGGCGATCCTCGGCGCCAGCAAGAGCTGCGGCCACATCGGTGCCCAGGCTGCTGACAGCCTGCGAGAGGCATCGCTGCTGCTCCTGCACTTGCACTTCTGCCTCAGTTCAAGATACATTACTTCATTATTGCTGTCCCCCAAACATCCCCCCTCCCTTTTAAATAATAAATATCGAGCTGTTCAAAATCAGAATTCGTTGCTATAATTAGACACCCCTAAAGCACACATTGCTCTGTTACACAACACGGCTCAGAGCTCCTGGGTACCGGCTGAAGCTACATTTGCATTTTATTCACATCGTGAACACACTCTTAAAGCAAAATCTCATGAGTGTTCTTGGTGACTGAGCTTTGGTTCAGATGACGAAGCAGTCTGAGAGAATGCAAACAGATTTCCCTGGTCTGAAACTAAACCAGAGGTGAACTCCAGTCACTAATGGGTGTCAGTCCACAGGATTAGACTAGAGTTAACCAGAAGTAAAACCTCCAGCACACACACAAAGTGGATGTCAGGACCTTAGTGCCAACTGTTTGTCAATATCCGAGTCCCTTTATTGCACACAGGTTGTTACTGCAGACACAGCTGCTCACAGCACAAATCTCAGTGCCAGGCATTATTGCCAGACCAAGAAATGTCTTTAATTCACTTACAGGATAAGCTCAAAACAAAAGCCAGGCTCCAAACTCCAAGGCTTCACATCTCAGCCATATTTCTTCTTTCTCTTCCCCACAGCAACAGGGCAAGATCCTGCCCAGCTTTGTCCCTACAGCTGCAACAGGAAGCACTGGACTAGCTGTGATAACTCACACTAATAAACTGGATAAATATTACACATTACTCACTCTCAGCTAACTAATACAGTGATAGCTCTGTCCCTTTTAAAGGAAGGGGTGTAAGGAAATGCCATGCTGCAGCAGCACACGCCTTGCAGGAGCCCTACAGATCCTGGTACAGCAAGAGCCATACAATGTCTCCAGATGGCAGTGCTGTGAGCCAGAGCTCCGAGCTCTGTATGCAGCTTTCCCACCTATCTGGTACAATATAACCAAGTCTTTGCACATCTAACTCCCACTGGATGCAGGAGGATTAAAATTCTTACTGGATATTTAAAAATCCAACCCTGGAGCCATCCCTGCCAACACTGTTTGGCAAGGGGGTAGCTGGGTGGCACAGGGCCCAAACCTTGCCAGCTGCACACCTGACCTGTACAGCTGTTTTGGAATCTGCATCTGCCAAACAACAGCATGAGGAAAAAAAACCAACCAGGGTCAACATTTGTGTCATTTCCCAAGGTTACCATCAACTGTTTATGTAATCAAAAGGCAGTACCAGCAGTCAAAGACAGCCCTTCAGCTGGCCCTAGTCAGCATCAAACTTTCTAAAAAAAAAGGATTACCTAATTCAGACTAAAAGTGAGAGCATTCTCCCAAACCCAAGTTTCCTGTGTTATCTGTAAGATGTGATCTAAATAATTCAAAACTTCACTGGATCTAGGTCACTGACAGAGGTTTGTTTTTCTGCAAGATGTCCTGGAGGAATTTTTTTTTATTTTTTTTTTTTAAATTGTTCCCAACTTCCAATATCATAGGTAACAATACCCGATAGCAGGAGGAGTGGATGAGATGAGAAGTAGGAAGGATACCGACAAAGGCTAACTTCAGCTTGTCAAAGCTGGGCTTTTTCTCGCTCTAAGGGAAGATAAAACCATGGCTGCAGCACAGTTGTGCCTGTGACAGCTGGAGATCCACAGGTTGACTGCAAGAGATGTGCAAGAAGACTCAGGCAAAGCAAGCTTCCATTTGCAAGGACCCACACTCACATCTCCAATGATGTCCCAACCACAATGGTTGAAAACCCATTGAAGGAGGAGAGACCAATTTCAGCTCCTCCAGAGGATCAATCCATGCAATGACTCCTCTTGGTTGACTGTGGAAGGAGCCCTAGTGGAAGTGCCACTACATGGACAGTAACCTTTCTGAGCATCTCCCAGGCCAGAGACCTCAGGCTCTTTAGGTGTATACAGCTCATAAAAGAATTGCAGAGGCAAATCTTTAACCCTGAAGTACTTTTTACATGTTTGCAGCAGTCCAGAGTCCACTGGTTGACCTTACTTTTGGGTATGTTGGTTTTTTCCTCCCTTTTATTTGCATGTAATAACAGCAAGTTACACAAAATCAGGAAATGGGATCAGCACAAAGTTCAAACTAATTTTCCTATTAGAGGCCTTGCACAACTATATTTACAGCAGGTCTTTAATGACATCTTTAGTCCATTTACAAGGTTGAGATTAAAGGCATTTTCAGATAACTTGGGCAGGTCACCAATACTTTCTGGAAAACAAATTTTGCTTTTCATATTTATTTGTCAAAAGGAGGTAGCAGTGATTATGCTCATTTCAGAGAAACTAGAAGGTGGTATAACCTCCCTCAAAAGGACACAAATCATGTGAAAAGTGACTTGTCTTCATTTGACACAAATATTTTCTCAAAGCTGCTTTATCACAAGCAAGCTACTTGCATTCTAAGTACTAGAAATGCAACAAAGTATTTAATATATTGGCCAATATTAAGCATCTACCAACTTTATCACACACCCACATTCAAAATAAAGAGTTTATCACTGTTATGAAGGTTTCCAGACAGATTAAGTCCATCTTGGGACAATGAACTTCAGAGAAACTGCAACAGCTTAAAAAGGCCATATTTAGAGGAAGTACTGGCTGTCCAGACATGAAGTATCCAACTACCAAGTACCTGATCTCTGCAGAATACATGAAACTGCACGTAAGAACTGAGATGTTAATATATGCTACATTTTAAAATCCTAACATTTTATTCCTCACTCTCCAAATTCCATGTCATATGTTCAGAAGAACAGCATGGAAAATGATGAGAGATTTTAAATTAGAATCACCCTATTTTTATTAATCAAGCAGCTCCAGCCCTATGGATCTTGTGGAGAACTCTGTGGGCCAAATTCATCTCATGTTGTCATATCAATGTTTCTAGAGATGTATTTACGTTTTTTAGTGCCTTGACTTTAATGGGTGTTTTGCACTAGTACTTTCTGCAGAATCAGACCTTCAATGCATTAGATACCTAATGTCTTAAGTGGTTAAAAATTTCGCTGTTTGGGATCAGAAGTCAGTATAGCCACTGGCCCTATCAAAATCATTATCAGAAACATAATGATTTCTTTCTCTCTAAACTTCCTATTCTTTCTCATCTAAAACCAGACCACAGGAGCAGAGTTTTGAACTTTTAAAAAAAAAGTAAAAGCCAACATTCTAATCTATTTAACAACCTATACTGCTTGCATGCCTCTCCCACTGGTCCAGTAATTACCTCGTGATTTGATTGCTGTGCACACCATGAGCCAGGTATTTGTAACACTCAATTCCCTGGGATATGCAGCCATGTCAACCTGCTCCAGCAGAAGCCAAACAATGGAGCCACTGTTTCAGCCTTGCCTCCTGGCTCACCTTCTCAGCACAGGTTTTTGCCTCTTTGATTCCTTTCACTGATACTGCATCTGAGCAAATGCTGCAAAGTTCCTTACAGCTCCCCTTTCGGGAGTTCTGGGACTTTGTTAACAAACAAACAGTTCCTCACTTATAAAAAATAAGCTTGGAAATGGGAATTTGGGTCTTGGAGGGCATAAGGACAATTAGAAGTACAACAGATGGTAAATTCAGAATTTTTAAGGAAGTCACGTCACTGAGAGCCTAATGGAAGGGGCTGGGGAGAAGAGGAGATTCAGGTATATATATAGAGATAGATAGATTATATATATATATACACACACACACACTGTGTATATATATACATTCTGTATCAGAGCAGTATGTAGAAAAAGCCTCCTGTTAATCTGCAAACAATTTGATGGGTGCTCTTTGGATCATGCTGTTGCAGACACAGACTCCTCTGTGTTAGGGTGAGCCTGAAGGCTGCTTCATTGTGCACCATCCTCCTCCTCCTCCTCCTCCAGCTCCCCACAAGCCGGCCCAGCCCTGCAGCTCTGGTGCTGCCAACCATCTGCTCCGGCAGCCCTCCCACGCACAGGCTGGCAAGGAGACTCCTGCCTAGTGCAGAGCTGATCCAAAGCCGCTCACTGCACGGCTCCGCGCTCTCCCCTCACTCACTCACTCACTCACACTCAGCTGTCTCTCCTGTGGGACAGCAAATGCTGTGACCATCCCCTCCTGCCTCCTGCACTGAAACCAAACAGCAGATTTGGGGAGGAACTTGGCCACCCTGCTCCTCAGTGCTGCGAAGGACTGCGCAGAGGATGCCCACGCACAGCAAAGCTGCCGCAGTGTACAGAGCTGGTCTCACAGAGACGAGCGACCCGCCCACGGCAGCGCACCGTGTTGGGGCATTGCCAAGCTCTGGACACTCGCCACAGCACACGTTTGCCAGAGGGCACTGCACAGTGGGAACAAGCCGGGATCCCCACAGGGCTTGAAGGCAGCTGCCAGGCCTGTGTCTGACACAGCTCAAGGCTTGCTATGCCTTGCTTTTTCCGCAGCCCTCGTCTGCCAAGGAATGGTTTCTGGAGGTTCATTTCCTGCCTGTCTTCATTCTTGTGGAGTCTGTGGCCACCCAGTTAGCTCTGCTCTGTGCTGGGGAACATGTGAAATCATGTCATGGGTCCAGGATGTACTGGCTTAGGTCTGCATTTGCCAATGCTCATGCTTTTGGAACTCTTCTTAGAGCATTCACCTGTTTTCAGGAAGTGTTTCTGACCTGTGCTGTTAACAAAGAGGGGTGCTAAAAACCTCCTCTAATATAAGTCTCTCAAAGGAACAGAGCACCATTATCCGAGAAAAGAAGCTGGCACACAAAAGTGAATTAGGCACTGTGGCTTGGCACTTCCTGGCACAAGTGAAATGGACGCATCGTCTGACATTCAATTGATCCCGAGCCAGGATCAGAGGGTCAGAGAAGCTGGGTTAAATATAAACTCCCTGAAACTTTTTCATTCACCTCAAAGTACAGAATGCAGACACGGACCTACATCCTTCTGAATTTGCCATGCTCCCAAAATCACACCAGTCACTGCACTTAATTCTCCCATCAAGGCTTACCCTATTCTGCTAAGGCTGACCAGACCCAGATCTCAAAACAAACAATTTTGCACATTTTATGAACAGTTTCAGCTGTAAGCTTCGGGTTTAGACACTGGCCACGTAAGAGCTTTGGACTCCAGTCTCCCAGTCAAGTATTGCTCATTACGATTGGAGATAAAAGCTTTTGCAAGGAATGCTGCCATATGAAGAACAACCCTAATCTCAGCACATTCAGGGCCACGAGACTTAAAGGAAACTTGGATTCACCAGCAAGAGGCCAGTGGTGCTGTGCCTGTCTGTGCTGGCTCCCTGCTTTTCATAGCTGCATTGACTTTGGTGGGTCCATCTGTGCTATTTTCCTGTGGCTTTCAGCCACATGCCCAGGGGGATGAGTGCAGCAGGAATTAAAGGCTGTGTGAGTGCACAGAATCATGCAGCACACATTACTCTGTGTGTGTGTGCGCACAGCCACACTGCCTTCCCCACCGCCGAATTAACCACTGCACTCCAGGCTCATGTCGGGCAGAGTGTGCTCCCCCAGGGACATCAGCTACTCCCTCCCAGGGGATCGTAGCTGAAAGGGACTGTTGGGTGGGTGTTGGGGGAGGGACCTGTTGCCCACAGATACAGCAGCAATGCCTCCAGGTTGAAGGCAGACAGACAGGCTCCCCTTCACTGTCCTTCGGCACACGGCCCGGGATGAGAGACCATGCATGTCAGCGAGTGTGACAGGTCACAGAGACATGACACGGCTCGAAGGCACCCTGCTGGGATCTCGGGAATGCTGCCAAAGTGAGGCTTTCATTTCTGAGGTATCCTCTACCCACTCTTGCTTTCTGTATGCCCTTCTCGTCCTTCCCTTCCTCCATTTGTAGCAACACTGCATTCTGCATGCTCCCTGAGAGAAATAGGGCAAACATAACCTGATTAACCAGAGGATTGGGGCAGGAAGGGGTGGGGGAGGGAGATTAGTACACAGAGAAACACAGAGCCTTTCCCTCTCACATTAGCTCTTGCCTATTCAATAATTAAAGTGTTCTGAGGTGACTCTGACTTTGGGATTTGCTATAAAAGCTTCTCGTAAACTCTGTCTCAGCATGCAGATATCAGACCAAAAAGAACATTCGGTCTGACAAGCCGAAATTTCTTTCAGACTCCAGTGTCAGTCAGAAGCTTAAAATCACTTGGATGTAAGCCTATGGCTCCATTTTAAAACATAAGGGTCCCTCTTGCTGTTGTTATCCTATTGAACAAACTGAATCCAGCCTTTATTGGGCCAGTCTGCCTTTGAAGATGGTTAGGCAGTTAATGCACACTTTCTCCATTTCATGTATGGAAAAATCTCCAAGGCTGGCAGCAGCTTGTAGAGGCTCGTATGAAACAGGAACATGTTACACAGGCTCTGGCTGCCCTCCAAGCCCATTTTGATGTTCTATATTCTTTCCATCCATTCTTTCTAGCTTACCATAAGGCATATAGATGTTCCAGGACAGAAATGCAAAGCTTTTCACTTGCAGAAAAGATACCTTCCCTGACCTTCAAGGATCTATTTTTGGCTGCTCTTATATGCCTAAGAACTCTTACATGGGTCATGCACTGAACAAACTGACCCTCAGTAACTTTTGCCTAAGAGATACGAAATGTTGAGGAGATTATTTTTAATTTATTTTAATTCTCTCTATAATCTACCACATTACTGACTCCAGATCTCCAGATGTTGTTGCAAATGAGCGTATTTTAAAATGGGATGCAAGTCTGAGATTATTACCCAAGGAATGTATGTTCAACATTACAGCTAAATATACAAACAGAATAATAAGAACATATCCTTAATCCAGAATTTTCCAAAATTTATTGAGTACCTTCAGCCTTCATCTGCCTTCACATTTCAAGACCAAATCTGGAGATAGAAATACCTACTCAGCTCCAGAAGTTTCAGAGTGAAACAGATTTCTTTTCCTTACTGTGCCCCTAAGAAGGCACAAACAATTAATGAGATTAAAAATGAAGGGACATTGGGTTGGCAGCCAAACACATGCACAGAATGATGCTCCATAAAGAAAGTAACAGACCCAACTCCTTCTGTCAGAACCTGTGAATACACCACAGCACATCCCAGCAGTCAGAGGCCCCAGCTCCGGTCTGTCCCATGTCTCACAAATTCTAACGCTGACACTGGCACTGCCCAGTCTGCAAACATTGCAGTCCAGAGGCCAAGAGTGAAGCCATGGGTGAGCCCCATTGCCCCAGCTCCCAGCCCAAAGGCTCCCTGTGTGGCAAAGAGTTAAAGGGGACAGCACATCTCTGCTGCCACTCCAAACATTGTTCGCCCTCACACAGTGAGCAGAAGATAAAGCAGGCTGGTCTCTTTTTCCTTCTGACTTCACAGCATTAAATATCAAAGATCCTCAACAAACACACAATGAATCCTACACACACTACAGAATGTATAAAGCAGAAGTGCTGTACAACTAGCAAAAAGCATATGGAGAATATATGGGGGCTGAACTGTTCAGAAGACCCAGCCTGCAGCAATCCAGCTCTCATGCAATTGCACACACAAAGGATACATGACACTGTCTCCCAGCATGTCACATTTTCATCACATTGGCATCTTTTAAAGGGTTCTTGCACTTAAATATTGCCTCCTAAGACCAGAACTGCATAAAGTCTAGGAATACAACTGAATCTGGATAAAGCCATGAGAAAAACGACACAACGTTGGAGTTGGCCAGTGAGAAATGATGTACCTTGCATTTACCACCCATAACACAGGCATGGTACTCCTCTTATAAGGCCCAAGTTAGAGAACCACCAGATTCTGCAAGTATCAGGATTTCCCCCATAGGAGCTAAAAGTCAGATGCTTTGGTAACATCCATGTCCTTATACAACTCACCACAGTTTGCAAAACAATAAGGCCGTGCCCTGCAAATGTTTGCTAAACATTTGTGCAATTTCATCCAAACACAAGAACAGAGGGGCAGAGTCTGAAACTCTGTGAAAACAATTCATTGGCAGTCCATAGGCAAGCAGCAACCTTTCATTTTCTGTTTAAAACTTCATTATAAATAAAAAACCTGAATTAATTGATGGAGATAAGGTTCAGTATTTGTGCTCTTGGAAAACACAGCAAACCAAGTACCCTATTTAGCAATCATTCTTCTTTACTCTGCTTCCACTTTCACTTCTCTGGTTTGCATGGTAGCAATGGAGTCTGCACCTCTCTCTCTCTCTCCACCTTTATTTTCCTTTGGAATTGCTGCCATAGTTCAGACCTTTGGTACTGGTACAGCATTTCACTTAAGGAACACGGGCACTTAAAATTAAAAAGGAGTGGAAGAAAACTAAGACCACAGAACATTCTTTCCTGAAAAGGATTAGAAATCAGTCTCCTCTTCCTGCCAAGCCACACTTTGGACCTACATGCAACAGCAGGGCTCAAATCTAGCTTTGCTGGGAGTAGGATGAGGGACCAGCACCAACCCACCAGCATGGGGAATGTGCAGGATGGGCTACTGAATGCCCACAGTGGCCAACTAACAGAGAGCTACAGCACATGGTGTAAGTCCCCTACAGTACAACCTAGGAGAGCTTGTCACTGGGCAAGTGGTGTGTGTCTTTCTTTGCCTTAGCTACCTTCTGCTTATAGAACAAACAGAACAAAATTGAAAACCTCGGGGAGCAGAGATAAGGCAAAAGCCTTCTGCTGGGAGAAGCTCCATGTCCACTCCAGCAGTGTGCTCTGCTGGCAATACACAGGATATAAAGGGTATTTAAAAACTCTGCCTAGTAACCTCTCCAGATAGTACCTGCCTTTCACAGTCCTGTCTTCCACCAAGCTCTATGTTCACCCACAGAGCTGCCAACAACCACCACAAAAACAAAGATCTAAAAGAATACCTTGTGCAGAAACAGTCAAGTTGTTTTTCCCGTCTGAGAAGAGCAGAAGAGTTGAGGTTTGTAACACGAGCTGAAATCACGCCTCAGGCCTCCTACCTTAGGGCTAAACCAGCCCAGCTGCAGGTCTTTTAGAGCCTCAGGGATGGCCCAAGTGTGGGAACTCAAATGAAAGTAGCTCGTTGCCTACTTCCATTCTATTGCTGCATTTGTTGAGCTGCAAGTTAAACTTCATCTTCCTTCTCCAAGGAAGGGATAATAATTTTGTCATCTATAGGCACACACATTTTCTATATTCACTGGGCATTATCAAACACTAACATTTGGGACAGACTATGAGGCTATTGTGCAATCTAGGCTCTAAAAGGAGACGGCAAACCCAAAATATGACTTTCTCAACCTCTGGTCTTCCCACTGCACTCCAGGTACAGAACTGGTTTTATTTACCAGGATACACAAAGAGCTACAGAAACCAACCTATATGTTACAAGCTCCAGAAAATGTCAGGAGCGGTAAAAGTAGCACTTTATAGCACTTGTATCTTCAGGGAAAGCTTTGTAAAGAGGTGTCCTGCATATCAAAGCATGGTCTTCATGAAAGCACAGACCCAGCTATTTTCAATGTCTAGGACTTCCTTGCCCCTGCAAGTTTGTGCTGTTAAAGTGAGAGCTTCCTTTGGCAGAGTCCCAGCTGTGACACTGCCATCTCCTCAATGGATAAGAGAAATAAAGGGATGAATACACATCTTTCTTGTGCACTATTTCTGTTGAGCAGGCAGGGCATGAAGTTCCTTCACCAAGTCTGTGTGTCTACGATGTTGAGATGTGCTCTCAGCTTTCTGCAGTGTTTTGTATGGCCCAGCAACTTCTGAATCATAGGCTGCTGACTTTCCAGCAACGTAACCTGGAATTTTGATTCACAGAAATGAAAGTTTGGACACAGTGATTTTTGTATGGGAGAGAATGCATAATTTGCTATCACATGGAAAGTCAACCAGATATTTAAGGTCTGAAATGCTAGAAAAGTGTATCCCTCCAAAAGGGAGGCAGCATTGTGTCCTTAAGTGTACTGTGTCCCAAAAGGCCTGAATCAGTAACAATTTGCCTTTGCAGAACTCTGCAGCTCTTTAGCCAGAGCTAACCAGCTTGTTGGCATATGATGTGCTGGGAACGGATCCTGGGGGAATCAAAACTGACAGCTGCAGAATGAATATGATTATTAAAACAAGGGCAAGGGTATTTCTGCTCCAGATGGAGTGCAGGGGCCTTTTGCTACTGAACTTGCCTGCCTCTTGAACTGGTAAGTAGCAGTGGCATAAGTCCACAGCCCTCCTCTCACATCCCTCCTGCTGCTCACTGTAATCTATAGAAAAGTCTCCACTTCCTGTACCCTGCCAGGCACTCAGGAAAAAGTTGCATGACAATGACAGTAACAGTAACAGTTCTGCTGCTGCCAGTTTAGAAGGCAGCAGCCAGGGTGCATCAATGGGAGTGCCTTTCCATCTCTCTCCGAGCACGTGATTTATTGGAGCATCCCACTTCCTGCAGTTCCTAAGTAAATGAGTAAGATTTCAGAGTTGTATCGAGGGAATGGCTTTGGCTTGGAATCCTGCACAGTGACTCATGCTTTCACGACTAAATTAATTTCCTTTAGAGAAGCAAGACAAAACCACACGTTCTACTTAGTCCAGCTACGTGGAGTGTTGATTTAGGAAGCTATTGCAAAAAATACAGTTTTATCTAGCTTTATACTGAATGCATAATTCACTGCTGCTGTACTTGCAAACGCAGCCAACCTTTTAGGGGGAAATGAAAAATTTGGAAATTCTGGGTGTTAAAACATGTCAGCTAGAAACCAGTTTGCAGTGAAAAGCATACAACTGACAAAAGAGCTTTGTGGATGTCTTAAGCACATTTAAAAATAGGTTGTAGAAACACATAGCCATAAACACTAGGAAATGAGAATTGCATCAGCAAGCTCCTCCCACTCCCCACAATGACAGTGCAAAGAAAATGAGGGTTTGTAGGAGGAAAAGCTCCAGCTCTTTGTAACACCAGTGTCCTTACCATAACACATGCATGGAAGAAGCCAAGAAGAGGGATTCAGAGGTGTATGGACCATGACTAATCAGTTATGTGCAGAGATACTTCTTAGTGCAAGCTGAGGTGAAACTTATCCTTTGGCTTTTAGTTTTCTTAGGAGTTTAGTTCAAATGATTTTAATGTGGCTATACTGACCAAATTGGAATAACACAAAATATGGATTTTTATGGAGCATGAACCAACTTCCCGTATAGGTATTTCAAAATTTCAAAACTGCAAGAGTTCTGGCTCTGGGAACTTTTCTGATGTTGACAATTTAGCAGAGGACACAAATTTTGATGCCTAGCTCCATTTTGGAGTCTGGGCCTCTCTGGTTTAGGAGAAGACTCTCCATAATTTACATGTTGCTTTATGAAGATATAATGTTTCATAATTAGCAAATCCCTGCAGTACCACCATCAGGTTGGCAGATAAAAATATCCTTCACATTTTATAAAGGAAAAATGAAGCCATTAAAGCTGAAGGAAGTTGTTTAGGCCTCAGAAGAAATCCAATGGGAAGCAGGACTGGAACGTGACATAGCTATATGTAGTGCCAGGTCTATCCCTCTCACAGTGACATCATATGAAAGCAAAGCTGTTGATGATGTCAGAGCAAAAGCAGGATAAATCATGCATGAAATAACACTTAGGATTGTTAAGGGCAAATTAAACCTCAAGTCTCAGGTAGAGCAGAGAGATTCCACAGACCTTTTCAGGGCCCCTCAGTGTTCACAGTAGCTTTGAGTTACTGTTGAACTCCCAGATGATCTGCAGCTCACACAGCAAACATGTACAGGTCCTGGTTTGCTGTCATTATTCAACCCAGCAGCACCATCGGATTTGACTTGGTCTGTCACGAGCCAGGACCTGAGCAAATGGAGAGTGGAGTAATTAAATGTACAACCTCTTGTGTATTGGCCAAACAGATAGAAATTTACTAACACTTTCTAAGTGCCTTATTGAAAATGGCAAGATGAACTCACCTTGTATAACTGTCTCTGGGCTTTATTTTTGTGATAAAGGTCTAATCTGCATCTCATGGTTTAAAGTCAAGCACACTGTTTAAGAAGAATGTGGCATCATTTCCATCTGTTATTGCTCAAAGCCTGATCAAATGCCACTGAAGGCCACTGGAAAGGCTTTGCTTGTAACTCCTAGACTAAAATACAAACGTTTCCACATTCAGCACCTTCTGTTGCTTTATTTTTCATGTTTGATCTGTGAAAGCCTATATGGAAAAGAGGGCAAGCAGGCTGAGGAAGGGCCAAGCTTCCCCATAGAAACACTGTCACATTTCTGGCATTCCCATCACTCTATCAACACCACCTCCTGCTACCATGATAGAAGGCAGCAGTAGAAAATGAACAGGAAGAATAAAACTTCTTATGTACACAAGTCAGAAAAGTCAGCCCCATCCCTACAATCAAAGTCAATCACTTAAAGGAAATTAAAACAGACCTGGCCTCCATCTTCCAAGTGCAAGAAAAATGCCCTTAATTTGCTCACCCTCTTCTGTTTGTGCTGTTCTGAGCCTCCTCTGATTGAAGCTCTCTGAGGCAGAAAATCAATGTCAATCATGCCAGATGACTGCTTTCCTCCTGAGCATCTACTGGTGATAACAAGATAATAAAATCACAAAGGCTGCATGAAGAAAATTTGGCCATCACAGCTGCCTTCTCAGTTCTGTAACCCAGGTGAATTAACACTGGCATATTAAAAGCTGACATTATTTAAAAAAAAAAAAAAAAAAAAAAGGCTTCTTATCTGGTTATCATCATGGAGGACATGCTGGGACCAGGATGGTTTTGAAACATCCTAGCTGGCTTGCTTTGGCCTACTCTACCTCTGGTATCTGAACAGGCACCAGACCAACAAGGACAACCTAATGCCTCACGTTACAGAGAAGAGAGATTCAGTTTTGGTTCTGTTCTCAGTAACGAGAAACACAAACACAAGCAAGTGGAGATGTCTTTGGAACTTATACCCTGAAAACCACATCAGATTTTATTTTGTCTGAGCCACAGGATAAGAAGAATCTTACAATACCAACATTCTCTTAGGAGCCCTGATCTCACCGTGAGTCATAAAGTACCACTTGCTATATGTTAGTTACACATTTTTAAAATGCTCATTAATCTATCCAGCCAGTCTTATCTTAGAAGATTCTTATCTTACATTTAAGTTCTTCAGGAGTAACAATTTTTATAGGGAAAATATTTTTTTAATCTTCATTCATGTAAAATGTTTATCTTCTGTTCCACTAGCTGTCTGTAATCCAAACTCTGGATGAGATGTTCAGTCCCATTCATATAAAGCCAGTGTAAATACAGATTCCTGGGATGCAGAACTAAATTTCCTAATCCATCCTTGAGGCTTCTGATAGAACAAGATGCTCAGTGAACCCAGAATAATGCAGAATGACATAACTATGTTTCCTTTTATCCTGCATTCATGTGGCTTTAGGCCTGCTCAGCATCTACCCACGCTTTCCTTCCTTAGTGATCAGTCTCCTCTGACACGGCACATCTCACAGGCATCACTCCTTCCTCCTCAAGGAAGAAAGCACATCTAGTTTAGCAACTGATAGGCCATTATATTGAACCTCCCTACAAACAAAAATCAAACACCACAGAGGCACAATAACTACAAAAAATTTAAAAAAAAGTGGGAGGGGGGGAGAAAAAGGATCACTATAAAACAAGAATGGGAAAACAAAGGTAACCCAGCTACTCACACAAGATTCAATGAACACTTCTCTGATTTTCAGTAAGGATGAATATTTTAATCCATGGGGTAAAGATAGGAGGCCTGAGTGAAGAAGCAGAAGGCAGAAATGGGTACCAGATAACAGATGAACATATCCAGATGACAGGCAAAACTCACAGAGTTTGCTGTGTTCCAGTGTTCCAGCTGGAGGATCAAGGCATTCCCAGTCCCAGAATTCTGATGCACAGTAAAACAAAGATCCAGGTGCAAAGATTTAAGCTGAATGTACCTACTTGAAAGCATTACCACAGGAGCAGAAAACAACAAGTGTTCAGAAGTGAGCCATGGTGGAAGCAGTTTGTGCCTGTGCTTTTGATGTCAGTGCAATTCTTCAGGGAAAACTTACAAAGGAGAATTTAACTACAGATGTGAAATTCAATGAACAAAGGGATAAAAGGTAGCATGGGTTTACTAAAAGCCACTTTTATGGGATGATCCACAAAATGGTATAGTGTAAAATTGAATCTTCAGGCATTCAGGAAATAATAATTTTTTTGCTTTTTATTGGACTCCTGGCAAGAAATAAGTGAAAAGGAGAAGGACTTTTGGTAACCAACCACGGGGTGATAGGGAGCTGACAGTGTAGCGTGACTGAAAAAGACAAGTGTGAGTCCAGTCATGGAATTTCCAGTCACTTCAGGAAAACATTAGTGTTGTGTTTGAGGCATCGCTATCTAAAACAGTCCATGCAGTAGCCTCTCTCAGGAGAAAAGGCATTCAAAGAGAGTTCC
>JAWWLV010000179.1:14090430-14102892 GCA_035041135.1 Platyrinchus mystaceus
GTTTCCAGCCACCGGACAAGCAGCTCCACCCCGAACGACGGCCATAAACCCCTGAAGGGGAGCGCAGTGCTGGCTGGCGCTGCCGGGGCGGGAGGAGAGGGCAGGAACGCTTAAAATTCTCCTCAGCTCTCCAGAGCCGGAGAGTTTGCTTTCATTCATCCCGGCTAATAATAGGAAGAGGGGAACCTTCCCCAGCGACAGCCCTCAGAAGAGCCCCGAGGGGCTGCGCGGCTGAGCCCCTCAGCGCCCGCCCCAGCTCCTCTCGGCGCCGGCCGCTCGCCTCGCCTCACTTCTCCCTTTCCGCCGCTTCCCCGACACTTCCCCGCTCCTTCCCGCTGCTCCTTCCCCCTCCCCTCTCTCCACCCCGACGTGTCTGCGGGCACGTCCCCACCATCGCAGCCCGCCCGCCCCACGTCAGCCGCCTAGCCCGTATTTAAGGCGGCGGCCGCCTCCTCCTCCGCCCTGCCGCCACCGCCGCGCTTGTGTGAGGACGCTCGGTAGGTGCGATCGCCGTGGCGGGTTGGGATGGGTGTGGGAGGGCGGGATGCAGGAAGAGGGGATGCAGGCGGTGTTGTCCCCCCGCCCCGGCCGAGGTGGTATCGGGCACAGCCTTGGATTTGAGCCCATCCGGCGTGATTTCCACTCACACCACCACCCCCCTCCGCCATGCCCCCCTCCCTCCATCTCCTTGAGCATCCGTGGATTAATTTGCTTCCCTTAATCGGTGTGTGTGGCCCCAGGGAGCGAAACGGAAAAGGGACGTGAGGATGGGCTCAGGGCTGCGTTTGTTATAGCACCTACTACTCCCCTGACCTGCTTCTTTCAGGGGAACGGCACTCTAAAAGCAAACATTTTTGAGCATTAAGTGTAACAGAAATGCTTGAGCGGATGCCTTTCATCAGCCCTGCACATTAAAGTGCTTATAGTGCAACGGGAGGACTTGGCACATGGAGAGTGTGCACTACAGCGGCCACGCTTCAGGAGGCTTCTGCAAATGAATACTGACGTAGCTTGGTTGATTTTAACTAAATATGGGCACTGCTGGCTTCCTGTCCCATCCCCCAGCCTCAAAACGCACAGTCCTTCCCTCCTCTGCTTGGCTTTTCCCGCTCTGAACGAGTCGCCGCCTGTTCAGTACCAACTTGAGAGTCGTGTTGTGTCCGTACTCGCATCCATCTGTGAGTCTGCTCCTGCCCTGGGCTCTTCAGGCAGCTCCCAGTGCAGCTCCCAGTGCAGCACCATTTCCCGGGAAAGCGTGGTGCCGCTCCGCAGGGAGCCGGCCGTCGTCATTGTGCCATTTCGGCACCCCCGTGACTCTCAGAACCCGTATAACCAGGCTGCTGTGATTGCGGGGGGAGAGATGGTAACACCAGACTCCAGCCATCTTAATTCAAAACCGTGCAGTTTCACTTTAAAGCAAATTCATAAAGTTGAATTCAAGGATCACGCTGTGCTGAAGAAAGGCTTGCCTAAGTGTTGCACAACTTCAGCCCTGGAAAGGCTTCAGGGCACAGAATACCAGTTTTTCAGGGCAGTAGAACAGAGAGTGCCAGACCATGCTGTGCTTAGAAGTACTAAAATGGCTTCCTGTACCTCAATGTAATATGGATGGCCATTTAGAACATTCTACTGCTGCTGCTGGAGTGCCACCAGCTATATAATCAATGGGTCTCAGGCTGTATTTGAGGGAAAGCTATAGTGAACTTAACAGAGGACTGCCATCAATAATTCATTTTTGCAATAATTTTGTGGTATATGGGTAGTATTGCTGGATGTTTTAGGATGTGTTTTATATATATTTTCTTAATATCCTGGAATAAAGTCTGTCTTGCTAGATAAAAATATTCTGGTGTCAGTAAAAGCTCCAAAGCTTGGAGAAATAATCTGTTGCTTTCCTTTCAGCAGTGCACCATGTCTCTCAAGGATCAGCTCATCCACAGTCTCCACAAAGAGGAGCACAGTCATGCCGAAAATAAGATTAGTGTGGTTGGTGTGGGTGCAGTTGGAATGGCCTGTGCTATCAGCATCCTGATGAAGGTAAGTGTCAAGCCTGGATGAAGCAGCAGAAGAACCTGAGACCTAAAAGGGGGGCAAAAAAAATATCTCCCTTATTAGACTAAGCACACAAGATGAACTTCTGGTTATACCTTCCTTTGTTTGGGCCCAAAGTGAAGCAGCAGGCTATTGACACAGAACAAATAGCTGTAGTTCTTGTAAACCAAGTTTGCCACAGTATCAGACAGAATGTACTTTATGTATAATTTTAAAAGCTGCATATACCTTTAAGGGACTTCCAGACTCCCTTCCAAGTAGCAGTTCTCTAACACTCCCAACATACAAAAAGATTAAGAACTGAGGAGTCATTTTATCTTAAACAGAGTGGACAATGGAATAATTCTCTGTAGTGTGGTCTGGAAAAATTAGTCCTTGGCACTCTGAATGATTTGTACTCTGTAGTCCATTATCATATTGAAAATGCTGTGGTTAATACCAGGCTTGCTTTTCTTAACTGTCAAATAGGTTGCTTATGAACCACTATTAAATTATTCTTCATTATTGTCCTGCTAAATTGTACAACTACTTCACAAAGAATGTGGTTATGAAAAGTATGAAACTAACTCGAAAAAGTGGATATCCCAGGAGACTAATTTAGGGACGCTGGGAAGAAGTGTTACACATGACCAAAAGATCACTGCTTTTAAAATAATTGTAACTTCACAATTTACAAACTGAGGGCTTTGCTCAAAGAGGCAGTAAACTTACCATTAAACTTTGGTCTCTTGCAGGACTTGGCTGATGAACTTGCCCTTGTTGATGTTGTGGAGGACAAGCTCAGAGGAGAGATGCTGGATCTCCAGCATGGCAGCCTCTTCCTTAAAACACCGAAGATTGTCTCTGGCAAAGGCAAGTAGTTGGCTCTAATGTGCTTATTATTTCCAAATGGAGACAGTCACTTCAGCTCTCTCACTGGTCATCCAAGCCTGTTACCCTAATTGTTAGAAGGAAAGCTCATGGAAATAGTACTCAGCTGACATTGTTTCGTGTACCGTGTTACAGCCAGTCCAGCTGGGAAGTACCTTCCAGGGTTCATCACTTGGTAGGAAAGGTGGAAATACTTTTGCAACTTTGAGAACTTTATTTCATAGCCAGTTAACCCCCTGAATGCATTACTCCTTACTTCATGGCTACAAATGTCTGATGGATTTAGGTTTAGTGGAAGCCTTGAGCAGGGCAAAGGCTTAACCAGCTTTAGTTACTGTAACATACTCCGGTATGTTACTGTGTAACACACCTTAGTTACTGGGCAGTTACAGTGCCACAGGTTATGAGGGCAGAACATTCTTCCCCTTCCATGCACCACTTGCACTGAATGCTATCCCAGCAGCTGTCCTTATTCCCATCTGTGCCTGAGAAGCATGGAATATCACTGCCCACATCTGCACATTAAGGTGTTGACGTGCCCCAAGCTTGCCACTTGTGGCAAAGTCTATGGTAGCAATTACCAGGAGAATTACCGCACCTTCAGACTTCAGAATTTTAGATCTCAATACGAAAAGGAACAGAGAACTCATGTTCTGAACTGAAAGAGGTTGTGTTTGACACCATTTTTGCCTGCAGATTACAGTGTGACGGCAAACTCCAAGCTGGTCATCGTCACTGCTGGTGCCCGTCAGCAGGAAGGAGAGAGCCGCCTTAACTTGGTCCAGCGCAACGTCAACATCTTCAAATTCATCATTCCCAACGTTGTTAAATACAGTCCTGACTGCAAGCTGCTTATTGTCTCAAACCCAGGTTTGTCTTGTGTTGCCTTAAGAGGATTTGGCTTAGAGAATAGTGTTTCTTCGGTAATGTGGCATTAGTGTACTAACATGACCAGCACAGGCTTTTAGAAAGTATTTATACTGGTGAAGAGAAGGCTCAAGGGAGACCTTGGAGGTAGTGATAGGACAAGGAGTAATGGCTTAAACTGAAAGAGGTAGATTTAGATTAGATATAAGGAAGAAATTCTTTATTGTGAAGGTGGTGAGTCATGGGAACAGGTGGCCCAGAGAAGTGCCCCATCCCTGGAAGTGTTCAAGGCCAGGTTGGATGGGGCTTTGAGCAACCTGCTCTACTGGAAGGTGTCCCTGTCCACGGCAGTGGGTTGGAACTAGACAGTCTTTAAGATCCCTTCCAACCCAAACTGTTCCATCATATCCACACAGCAAAAAGTGTCATCTTCCCTCCACGCTCAGCAGTCTGTTCTTATGAGGAAAAAACACTTCCTCTAACCTGGGTTTTCAGTCCAAGTGATCCTTAGCACATGACACAGTAAGGGGCACTGACAATTGCATGCAGAGCTGAGAGGCTGTTTAATAAACACAGTCCTGTTGGCCCACTGCAGAGCCTGGCCACTGGCATGGCTTCATGCTCTGCTTCATGCAACTAACATGCAGATAAAATGCTTACAGATGAGTGGGAGGTACCATCCTAGTTATCAAACTGCTCATGAGTGGCACTTGTTCTGTTTACAGTGGATATTTTGACCTATGTGGCCTGGAAGATCAGTGGCTTTCCTAAACATCGTGTTATTGGTAGTGGCTGCAATCTGGACTCTGCCCGTTTCCGCCACCTCATGGGAGAAAGGCTGGGCATCCATCCTCTAAGCTGCCATGGATGGATTGTTGGAGAGCATGGAGATTCCAGCGGTAAGGGTGAAATCTGGCTGGCTGTTACACAACTTTCTGATACTTTGTTTGCAAGGAACATGTCAAAAAGCTACAGCAAAAAACCTTTGCACTGCAGCACCTTAAAAACGCAAGTCTTGTTTAAGTCTTCTGTTGCACAGAGTAACCCTAGATGATCTATATTTGACCTGAGTGACTCTGCTTGGAAAAGGTCATTACTGTAATCTGAGGTGGCTAAACATTTCTAGGTTAAGTTGTTCCTGTAACTCCTCAAAAAACCCAAACTGAAGCAGCAAGAGGATAAAGTTCTCTGCAAGGGACTCTCCTACTGGTAGTCACTCAGTTGCCTTTACTGGCCTCTGTTAATCACTATATATAGGAACTGAAGTGCAGAGGCAAGTCTGGAGGACAAGAGAAAAAGCAACTTCTACTTGCTTAACCTGCACTTTTCCAAGAAGCACCAGAGCAGTACTTTCTGCTTCCTGGCACTCGGGAGAAAGCATTTGGAATCAATTCTTATTTTGAGAAGGCTTTACAAAATACAGAGTTACTGTAATTTTTAGCTCATGTTGCCCAGGTGCTTTAATGCTGTGGCATTTATATGCTCCTAGGTTCTCAGCCTGCAATTTAGATTATCCTTCTAGGTCACACTACATTTAAAGTCATAGCTAAATCATAAGTGGTATGTTGCAGACGAATCCAGCTATATCTTATGTTAACTGTTAGTTTGAGGACAAAACTAAATATTCTTGTGAGATAATTTATCTATGTGCAACTCTCAGTACCTGTTTGGAGCGGAGTGAATGTTGCTGGTGTCTCCCTGAAGACTCTTCATCCAGACTTGGGAACTGATGCAGACAAGGAACACTGGAAGGAGGTCCATAAGCAGGTCGTGGACAGGTAAATACTGCTTTGACTTTTTTATTGCAACATGAGAACAAATTATGAAGATCTAAAACATCTCTGAACTGCAGTACCCAGATCTGGTTTCATACATACCAGAGTAGCCCAAAACAAACGTCAGGATAAAAACATAACAGAACTTGAAAATATTTTAAGGAGTAACATAGATCTATCAGAGTTAGTAAATTAGAGTTAGTTTACATGATTAGTAAATTTTAAATTAGGGAAGTGCTTTGGCTTCCAGTATAACTGGAGGGGGGGCAGTGTAAAATGCAAACAGAACTACTCACTGCTGAGTTTATTTCAGTCCTGCCAACAAATCGGTCAAGCAGCTTCTGATGCCTCCAAGTTGCTTAAGACCCTTCCAAAAGCCCTTCTTAGAGGCTTTAAGCACTTCAGTTGACGGTACTTGTTTTTTAATGAGTGTCTCTGTCTCTGCAGTGCCTATGAGGTGATCAAACTGAAGGGGTACACGTCATGGGCTATTGGCCTTTCTGTGGGAGATTTAGCTGAAAGTATTATGAAGAATTTGAGAAGAGTGCACCCGATCTCTACAATTGTTAAGGTGAGAAGCCACTTTTTGCTAACTTCTGTCTTACTGAGAACTAAAAACCTTGGGAATTGTGAAGAACACTGATCACTTTCTAGTTTAATTTCAGCTAAATTTAGTTGAGTTTTCCTGATAAGATATTCTGTGAAATATGCAGAAACACAAATTCTAGCCTAATAATCCTTACCTACTTTTCAGGGCTTACATGGAATAAAAGATGATGTCTTCCTAAGTGTTCCTTGTGTACTGGGCAATAATGGCATCACTGATGTAGTAAAGATGATCCTAAAACCTGAGGAAGAAGACAAATTAAGGAAGAGTGCAGATACGCTCTGGGCAATCCAGAAGGAACTACAGTTTTAATTCTGCCCAAGCAGTTCTTCAGCTCTTTGCAGTTTAACGGGTTTAGTGGTTTGTCTTACGTTGCACTTTTCAAGTAAGTCAAATCTTTCAATGTATGTATCTCGACTAGAACACACAAAAAGCTCAGATCTGAACAAATGAGTTTCCTCATAGCATTAGGAAACTATTCTACGGTTTTCCCTGCTCACACACACCCATGTTCTTAGCCAGAGCTAGATAGCCTAGTCAGTCTTGTTCAGTGAAGTGGTACGACAGAAATCCAGCATTCAAAGCAGCACTGCCTAAAAAACCCTTTGCCTTTTCCTCACCTTGTTTCATGTTGGCTCAGAAGAATAAGTAACTAATTGCTACACAGTGTGAAACCAAAGACTATTTTCTTGCAGTTAAGGGATTGTCAAGCCACTTGACCAACCTTCTCTGCCAGCTGAATAGCTTAAATATTTCACTGTTGATAGGTCCAAGTGTATTTTCCTAACACTGCTTTGGAATTTTTGTGGATACTTTTTTTTAGAGAACCTTATTTTTGTGTACTATATCAGTCTAGTTGTAAGTTCTGTCTCCTGAGCATGTTTAAAAAAAATGTTATGGTTTCTATGTGCAACAAGACAGTGACTGTCCAACTGTAGTACCAGCTCCAACACAAAATAAACCACAAACTGTTATTTCTGTCTCCTTGTTTTTCTTTCTAGGGCTTGGTCTCCAAAACAACTCTGCTTGCACCCACCTAAATAAAAAAAAATTATTTTTCAAGTCACACTAACAAAAACAGCACCTGTGTAATAATATGGGCAGCTAGTCTGTTGTAGGCTCCAGATATTTATGTAGTGAACTTTCTTACAGTCTCAAGATAGGAATGAAAAAAACAGTAATAGAAGTATTTAAATACTCAGAACTTCAGACGGAAATCAAGTCTGATGCACAGAAACAGGCTCTATTCCCATGACGTTAGAGGAGTGGAGAAACAATGCAACAAAGTAATGCATGTAAGGAAACAAATCTCTCTGCATCAAATACTTGACATCCATAAAAAGTCAGCTTGCTGCTAAGCATAACAAAGCATCTCCTCTGGAAAAGCAGCCATGCATAGAAACAATAACCAAAGTTACTCCTACAACTCCATAGTTAGAGCAGGAAGAATTAATCACCTTATCAGTCAGTTATTTCAAAACACCTCATGACAGGGAGGAGGGAAAGGCCTTACTCTGGGCTTTTTCTAACTGCAGGACATGGCACAGGTTAAGAATGGAAACAGATCACCTCATTCAGACCAGAGTAGATTTTTACTATGTACTGCAGCTGGTGCTACTTCTTGAACCAAAGTATTTTACAAGAAGCTGAAAGTGTTCATGAAGCAACTCTGTTAGCAAGCTGTAGCCACTGTACTGTTCCCTAATATCCAAGTGACCAAAACAGCACCCAGAAAGAGCACACAAAACATGACTACTCACAGCCACTATTGCTATGTAGATGACAGGAAGATGGTAAGAAGCCACTTCCAAAGCTTTCAGAAGATCCACAGGACTTAATGTGGTAAAAACTGTAAGCCTCATTCAGCTTTTTAAAACAAACTCCAAACTCTTCAGACCCAATGGTAACATTAAACACCTTAAGACAAAGGCTGGTTACTGTGCTGAGACCAAGAAACTTCAGTGTTCAAGCTAGTTTTGCTGGGGCAGCTACAGAAGGCAGTGGAGGACTGCAGCATGCTGCTGGGAGGAGGCAAGAGAGGCACCAGGAATCCCTACAGCACTCCACACTGGGAGGTGCTTCGTGCAATGCACCCTCTTTTGCAGGCAGTGCAGAGTTAAATCACCAGGTTTGTCACCGAGCTCTGTTAAATCACCAGGTTTGTCACTGAGCTGTCCCATCTCAAGCACCCAGAACCCACGTTCCTGTGTGTGCTCTGGTGTGTTCCCAGCATGGCAGGGAGCACAACACCAAATGCAGCAGCAGCCTTCCTTCTGCCTAGCATTTTCTAGTGGAAAAATGCAACACACCATAAGGTGTGCTCCACTAGGGCCAGAACCTGATGGTAGAACAGGCAAGTCAATATTTACCTGTTACTAAGCCCATTTAAGAGAAGAATCCTTGGAAATCAACAGCTACGTCAAACAACAGGGTCTTGAAATTCTGATTGTTCAGTTTTCAGTGGTTATAATAAACATGGATTTGTCCAACCTGGGACAACAGAAACGTTTTCCCAATCTCAGAAGTAAAGTGAAACTATGGTTAAGCTGCCACTGCATAAGCCAGGCCCTGCCTGTGAAGGAAGCACATCGTACACAGTTCTGTAGAGGAAGAAAATATGCAACAAGTTTTATTCAGCGTTAAGTCCACCAGCACAAAGATTACAGGAGATAGAAAGTGCATTAATAAAAGCTAGTCTTTACCAAAAAGAAAATATATTATTGATTCAAAATATCTTACACTTGAATGATGTAATAACTTATTCTGGGCACCTACTGATTAAGAGAAATATCAAGAAAATGGCTGCTTCATAAGGAAATCTAACTTCCCAGGTAAAGTCTGAGAATTTAGTAGAGATCACTGAGTCCAGCAGTCTTCCTTGCTTTCTGCATTAGTGCTCTCAGCTGGAACTGCTTGCGAGACAGAAGACGTACATGCTGCAGAAAGGAAGAGTAAGAACAGCTGGCTATTGGGAAAGTTTTGATACAAACTTAATTATATTGCAATACAAATTTTCAAAGCCCAAAATATTCCATTCACAATGTTTTTGTGGAAACACTAAATGCGTTATTCTACTAAATGGCATTTTCTTGGCTTAAAATGACTGGCAAGTGGCTACCAAATACAATCACTACAGTATATTTTTTGTGATTTTAATTACTAACTCCACACTATTCTTATCAAAGTAGTCGTATGTACTCCAGGGTGAAATCAGACTACCCCATGGGGCAGACAACAGTTCTTCTAACAGTAGCTGAACAGAACCAACAAGCTATACAAGGAGGAAATATTATGTCTCTCTGTGGTGCACTGTACCCTGGCAGTTAAAAGCAAAGTCTAAGTGGTACCTCGGAGGGGAAACTCAATTGTTAGAAAAAGGAAGGACTGGTAACTCTTGCTAGCCAGTGGCCCCAGTACAGACTAATCCTTCCAGATCCAACAGCAACATTAGTTACTGACATACACATTTTGTTTTGTTTTATTCCACGTTAAAAAGTGGTTTTAATCTTTTCAAAATAACAACAGATCTGTTTCATGTGCTATCACCATGCACATAAGTTCAAAATAAAGGAAGGTTTTTAGATCAGACATTACGAACTTCCAGCATTAAAGACAGCAAAGAAAGGGAACAAACTGTCTACAAAGGTCTCTGCTAGAGATGCAAAACTAGCTTGGGTTTTTTGGTTTTTTTCCCCTAGGATTCTAACACTTCACCAGCTGCCTCAGCAGAGGCATCCATAGACTGCAAGTGAAAAGCTGTCTGAATACTCCAGTAACCCTTAAAGTAAGTTTATCCAGCATTAGGATGCAAGCCCAGTGGAAAGATTATGTTGACACTGTTGCACCTGCCTAATGATAAATGACTTCATATCTATAACGCTTATAAAGCTTATCTTAATTCTGAAATTCCTTTGTAAAACTTATGCTTCAACATGTAAGTATTCATGATCCTACACAATCCTCTTCAGTGAAGAAATCACAAACATTAATAAGCTGAACAAAAGAGCTCAAAGTAAATGCATTTAAAATGCACATCTCAAAAACATCCCAAGAAACCTACCTTTAAAAAGACATCCAAATCTATCACTCCACGTCTCAGTGCTTCCCCTAGGTAGAAGATGGTGTCTTCAATTGCATTTTCCTCTGCATATAAGTTCAGGATCTGCTTGTAAAGTGGTGCTGTAGGAATAATAACTTCATCTATGTCATTATTTTCTGACTGACTTTCCATTTTCTCTAAGGCAGAACTGAGCTCCTCATCCTTCTTTTTGAGAAGTTCAATGTTCTTGTCAACTTCAGCCTAAAAACAATCGAGATGTTTATTTACTTCTTAGGTCTCCAGAGCTCAATGTCTTCTTGTGATACAATTGTGTAGATGAAAGATTTTTAGACATACCAGTTGATTCTTCTTTGCTTATCTCTATTATGATTTTTACAAAAGAAAGAGCTATCAATGTATATATTTCAGATTCTTTCCTTTTAAACAAAAAACCATCTGATTTAGATAATGTCAATCTATTACCAATTTATAACTGTAGAGAAGGCATGCTAGCAGTCTTTTCAAGTATTTTCACGTTGCCACATAAGGAAAGATAACCATTTAAACTAGCTAAAGATAATAAAAGCAAAGCCGAAGTATTTTCTTTGGAATGGGCTGTCTCCTGAAGTAAGCTCTCTTACAAGCTTGTTGAGCATGGATGAAACACTTAACTGTATTTAACAGGACATAAAACGTGTTGGTTTTGCCCACTAAAGGGAACTATAATTTACCTCCATCTGTGTGAGATGTACCTCCTTTAGCTACTCTTGAATTTACCTCCTGATATTTTTCACGCTCCACTGGAACAGACTGTACACCACTGTGCTTCTCTCATATCACTCAGAACCATGCGGACTATGACCATATTCCACTCTTTCTGCCCCCACTGACTTTTTTTCCAGACTTTAGTCCTAGCATATTTAGTCATGTTCTATATGGAAGCTGTCTGATACTGCTGGATCATCCTTGCCTTTGCATCAAACATCTGCAGTTCTATCATGTCCTTTCCTTCCAAGATAGGAAAGAGTAGAATTACACACTACGTTTAAAGAGGGAACATCACAGATTCACTCGGTGACATAACGGTATCCCCTGTTCTCTAGTCCTGATTAATAATTTCTAATTATTTTTAAACCATATCCAAACACTGAGCTCATTTCAGAAATTATTCATCAATCCCAAAATCTTACTCCCAAGCACCAATACAAGGAGCAGATAGGCTAAGCAGAAGATGCCTTAATGAAAAACCACAGGAGTTTCTGAGCATACTGTGAGTAGGAGAGAGTCCTCTGGGAAAGGAAAGGTCTTGCAGGTTATACAAGGAGGCTGTGAACAAAATCAGTATTCTCTGCACTAAGACACAGGCATATTCTCCAGTGCTGCTGTTGCACATTATTATCAAGAAACTGATACCCAAGTATGACATAATCTCACACCACTAACAGCTTTCAGGAAAGCTGGGGGGAAATTATACTGTTCCTCTACTGCTAAGCAGTGACATTTGTAATAAATCAGCAGGACACTGCATCTTATGGTCACTGCTATTTCTGACTTGCTTCAGTCTGAGCACATGCACCCCAACTGTGAAAGAAAAAACAGGTGCACTGGAAACTTTGCTATTTCTATCATGCTTAATAATTAATTAATTACATGCTTCTGCTCACTACTAGGAACGCTCAGGTAGGAGCAGTGGTCCATCTCAGCTTACCACTTCTTGATCCAGGCGTGTTACCATCTCTTCCAGTTTCTGGTGCCCTTTCTTCAGGTCCTCTTCTGTCCTTTTCAAGGCATTGAGTTCAGCTTGTGCACGATCCATTTCTTCTTTCATCCGCCATCTCAGTTTGTCACTGACCGCCGAAATAAGGGAGGCTCGAATGGTGTCCTCACTGATGGTTCCATCTCTGCTGGGTCCTGCCCAAGAAAATTTCACAGGCATAAGACTAACTGTGCTGCAGTGGCTTCAGTATAAAGCCAGTTGGAATAAAAAGTGGCCAACTTGCTGTTGTACTTCAGCAATGTGAGACAGTAAAATAAACTGCTTTCCCTAACAATTTTCAGAAGCAGTGAAGAAACCACAGTGAGATAAAATACATTCAAATAAACACAAGTAAATTTAAGAGAGACACAAGTAAATTTAAGAGAGACACAAGTAAATTTAAGAGTATATATCCACTCATTCAGTTTACTATTCCCACATCCAAAATCTTTCTTTAACTAAAAAATGGGCTGGCCATTTCCTCCAAAGTCTGTAA